>JAPQNM010000002.1:5484164-5496664 GCA_029783475.1 Metacarcinus magister
CATGATTCTGTAACTCTTTTCTTTACCTCCCGTAAGCCTTTCCAAATATGAAATTCAAGATGTTGTTGGATACACTTGAATGGCTTTGAAAGAGCTGCTGTTAATCTGACCTTTACCCAAGCTGATCTAACTGGTACACTGCTAGTTTTTTTTTCTTCATACTGCAAAAAAGCCCGCCATGCAACAAGAATCCTACTAAAGCAGAAATGAAAATTTCACTTTCCTTGGTATTAGATAATAAATGATTGCTGTCTTGAAATTGGATTTTGTTCCTGCTTTCTGAATGCTTCACTGAGCCCAGCAATGTTTCATTTGAGTATTCTACTTCTGCAATGAAATGTTCAAGTTCGTGAGCAGTCATGCATAAATACATATAGATATAGATGGTGTTCAGTGTGTGTGTGTGTGTGTGTATATGTGTATATGTGTATATATACACACACACATATACATATATTAAACTTTAAAGAAAACAGGAGCTTCATTACTGACAAGTCACCGCCATCTTTGTTTTGCGTCGTCTTTTGACGTACTCATCATACGTACGTAATGGAAGTTATTCGTAAACTGTAAAGTAAAACGGAAGCATTGGAAGAACACTCAACTATCACGGTGGCTGGCTGGCTAAACACGCACCACCACACTGGCTTGGACCGGCTCGCAGGTGAGCAGGTGATGAGCGCCAATTAGTAAAGATTACCGATGATTTGCTTCCGTTCCCTTCCCCTCTCTTTACCCAGGTGCACTGAGGTTACCCCCCCCCCCCCCTCCTTGATGATGATACCGGGGTGGACGTGATTTGTGGGGCTGGTGTGTGTGTGTGTGTGTGTGTGTGTGTATATATATATCAGGAGTGTGGCAGTGGTGTGTACTCATGACATGATCAGGAGTCAGGTGGTGCAGGAGAGACGTGGTGTTTGGATTGCATGTAAAAAAGGAAAGGAAGAGTTACGAATGTGCCTGTTATGTAACGTGGAAAATGGAGGAGACAATAGTAGTGAAAAGAGTTATGTGAGCCTCGTTGTTACAGGAAGAAGACGAGTAAGACGTGATGAGGAGATGAGAGAAAAAGGACTGTATGATAAGTGGACATTGAAAGGAGCAAAATGAAAGTGAAATAGCTACGTAATACGAGTAGTAATGCAAACCCTTGAAGATGTTGACATACAGCTTCATAAACTAGTCACAGCTTCACACATTTCAACTTGCCTATTGAGATCTAAACTTTTGTCATGAATTTCAATGATGTTAGAACCCTGTCATTTGATTTTCGGATGTGATATATGGAGAAATGTGCAGTCACAGTCTCGTCTCCTCTTACCATTGCTCTTATCGAAGCCACCTTTCTCCTCACGGTGTCTACTAATTTGGTCATTTACTCACAAAGATACTTTTATCCTTTCTGCATATTAATAATGAAGTATCAAAGACAAAATATAATTGCATTAGATGGTGCACGTAGACGGAATGGACTCAGTGCCATCAGAGTGAATTAAGTGGCGCAGCGCAGTATTTCAATGGTCATCTGTTGCGCAACATGAAGATCCAAGTATTTCTAGACGTGCGTGTATACACATCGTAATGCTCTTATGGCTTCTTATTCCAAATACTTCATAATCATTGCTGTATGTGGGCTCCCATGTATGATAGGCGTGTTAGTGACATGCTAGCTACTCTTATAAGAGATGATTGTCCTTCATCATGTAGTGTAGAATTCTGGCAGTGGGTATTTCCATCCTTAGTGGCGACAGTCCTATTCGTCTTGAGTAAGTGGAGTTGCCAGATACCACCCACCAACCACTTACTCAGGAAGGTTGTCCTTGGTTGGTTCGTGATCAAACCGGCTTCCTCTGGCACAAATAGGAGCGGCATCTTGGTTGCTGGATACAGATTGCCTCGGCATAACTAGAATGTTCTATCCCTCCAGAGTGGCTCACTGCTTATTTCCATTGTATGTTATTAATGATGATGATAAAAATAATAATAATGATAACGATAATGATGATAATAATAGTAATAATAAGAAGAAGAACGATAATAATAATAATATACTAATAATAATAACAGCTAAAAACTATACAGGTAATGATAATTATTACAATTACCTATATCATCAGTAGCAGCTAAAACCCATTTCCTATTTCAAAGTTAAATGAAAATGCCTATTTGTATGCCTAACATGTGTCCAGAATGGTTAGCTTATGAATTGACATTACTCTATTATATATGATTAATACATAGATGTAGCTTTTATTATATTACTGTGCTATATTACACACACACACACACACACACACACACACACACACACACACACACACACACACACACACACACACACACACACACACACACACACTAGGGCTTCAGGCAATGCAAATAGAACGTGTTTTCATAATATTGTGAAGTGAGATGCTAAGCTGTGGGGTCCGTGGGATGCAGTGTTGTATTATATATGATTAAAGCAATGTGTTTTAAGGGAAAATAATGTATTGTAAGTAACTGACTGGATGACTGTGATGGTGTTGTCAGGTAGGATCATAGGATGTATATAGGATGGACTTGAATGATATAGATACTGTAGTGATGGTGTGTGTGTGATGCGGTGAAGTGATAAGATGTTTTAGTATTTTGATGTATAAAGTTCGGTGATGTTTAGTTTTCCACGTCCAGTATTTGATCTCTGTTAGTGAGTGCGTGATGTTGTCTTGTCGTCCACATAAGTTCAAGTAGAATTTCAACGAGTGACAGGATGGGGTCAGTGGTAATTATCAACAGAAGGATGACTAATTAGGAAGATAAGATGTGTGGTAAGAGGATTGAATCGCTTATACATATATTCCTCTTTCTTTCTTCTTCTTTTTTCTTCCACCCACACCTGCATCTACACCCACCGTAGCAGCTTGTTATGATGGTATTGCGGTGTCGGACGATAATTAAGACGATTTAAGTGTCAGAAATGTAGTATTATATCAGTATTTTCTTCCCTTCTCAGGATATAGCTCATAAACTTGATTGTACGTTAATATACCTTCTATACGAGCTATTCTCCAACAAACAAGCATTGAAGTAGGTGTGAAGGACGGTGATAAGGGCCTGAATGGGTGTGAGGCAGGATGTTGTGATAATGTTGCGAGGCGTAAGAGTGGGGTGAGGAATATAGGATAACTTTGTTCTGTGGTGATGTGAGGTTATATTGTGTCACGATTTTTCTCGAGTTTTGTGAGTGAGAGAACGAGGCTCTTGTGATTGGTGTGAAGGTGATTGATTTGCTGTGTTGGTAATAGTAGGTGTGTGCTGTAATTATATGTCATTAGTGTACTCCTAAATATAGGTGGAAAGAAAAATGTTACTTGTGTGTCCAATGGTAGATAACATGTAACTGACACCAGCAGCATGAGGGGCTGTAGTGTGTGACGTCACTTCCGGCCCCACGCTCAACAAATGACAGTCCAGCGTGTCTTTTTTAGTATAACGTAATTACACGATTGTGAATATAGGAACTAATGCAAAACAAAAAATTATGAAGAAAATATATAAAAGTGTGCATCGGCCGGGAATCGAACCCGGGCCTCCCGCGTGGCAGGCGAGAATTCTACCACTGAACCACCGATGCTTAGGAAGGAATGACTTAAAACTTTTATAACAATACAAATAATAAGAATAAAATGGGAAAAAAAATAGCTTTATCCCAAGGTTTTGATACTTTATAGGTATTAGTAGTGTCACCAGCCAGCAGTGATCCCTAGTGAGTCCACGATCGTGTTCCTGGAGTGATGGTTTCAGCTTCCCTCCCTACCCTACTTTCCATACATGTTAATTACTAGAACTGAGGGCAAGGTGATGGCAATGATAATATTAATAATAGGTAATATTCATAATCACTGTTCTAACTGAAGCCTTGGGTGCAAGTAGTTAAATTTTGTATAAGGGTAATACATGATGTTGAATTCAAATTGATCATGAATAATATGGGGTAAAAATTATCACATTGGGGTGAAACATGGATGAGGAAAAGATAAAAATCCCTGCAATAGATTAGATTTATATTTCTTTTTTTACCATACGTTCCACCTTGATCATCACAGGCACGGAAAGAGTTATTGAAATGGGTCTGTGTGGTGATGAATGAGTGGCTTGATAAGAGGGAAGGGAAATGAATAAAAGTATATCTGAATATCTCTCTCTCTCTCTCTCTCTCTCTCTCTCTCTCTCTCTCTCTCTCTCTCTCTCTCTCTCTCTCTCTCTCTCTTTATTCCTCCCTGCCACGTCCGCCCTTCTCTCCATGTATAGACAGCACCAGTTCGATCCCTGAAGCCGGCGCAACATTTTTCACATATTTTTTTTGTCTCATCCCACAGTTCCCCACACGTAAAACTCCTTCCAATGTATGATGCAAATAACAAAAACATTAGAATTCCTTCAGAAATAATGTGGTCCCTTAAATTTGAGAAATTGAATGGAACGAGAATTAAGTCCGCTAGCGATAACTCCTCTTACGGCAACTTTGGAGAAATCGTTGACAGTTTGCTTGCCTCACCTCGCTCCATCCTTCTTATCTCCCTCTTACTATATGTGGAAGGTAACAAGGAGAAGGGGGAAGGGGGAGTGAGTTGAAGAAAGTCATTATAGATCATATCGCTCTGTTCCATGTATGAACATTTCCCTGGTAATGGTGTGTGTGTGTGTGTGTGTGTGTGTGTGTGTGTGTGTGTGTGTGTGTGTGTGTGTGTGTGTGTGTGGTGAGGCAAAGGATTAGGTTACACATTTGGTAACACATACGAGCAAACATACACACACACACACACACACACACACACACACACACACACACACACACACACACACACACACGTAAATCATACATACACAGGTCAAGTAACATATAATGATCCCACAGTACTAAGTATAAGTAACACTCAATGTGCCATTTAATGTTCTATTCCACAACAATGTCGTCAACATCCAGTAGAACATCCGATCCTCATTATTCTGGTTTAATGATGATAGTGATGATAGTAATGAAATGATAATAATAAGACGAAGATGAATTATTATTATTATTATTAGTAGTAGTAGTAGTAGTAGTAGTAGTAGTAGTAGTAGTAGTAGTAATGCCATAGATAGGTTTCATAGTTTAATCTCAAAAAAAATTTCAAATCCTAAGTATATATTTTTTTTTCTTTCCAACAAAAAATATTTCGTATTCGGTTCAGTTTTCTTCTGTCAACTATATTTCGTAGGTTATTGTATTCTTTGCGCAAAAATAGTTAAAGATTGATGTTTTAATACTTTAAGAAGTTATGTCATAATTCAAACTCAGGGAAGCATTCCACCACATGCTACACACACCTGCCCTTCCTCGGAAATTCTTAGATGCGAAGTATGCTTTGTGAGGCACTTAACTAGAAGGGAATGGATATCAACAACTACATTATCGGTGTATAGAAAGTCAAAGTCAAGTTAAGATAAAAAACTTAGTTATGGAACCTTACAAGTTTGGGAATAGTGTATAATTCTTGTATAGGGAGTGTATGGGGATGTTTTCTATTCCCTACATGTTCCCGCTTGATAAGGTATCTGGACATCTTGGAAGTGATTGTGGTTATAGGTCAGGTCAGTGTTTGACCAGCCCTATGGTGAGCCTGGACGCAGATAGCCATGGTTGGGACGCCATATCCATAGTGACAGTAACTGGAGATAAACTGGTGATATGGTTTTACTCGTCTCAGATTAACCATTATAAACCAGCTTTTGTTGATTTACTTTCATATGAACTTAAATCGTTTATATAAAGTTACTGTGGTCCTCTACCCTCTCCTCTTCTTCCCTTTACAATAGACACGTGTATCTAAAGCTCTAACACACACAGACTACCTGCATGGCCTCGCTAACCTGTACCTTTTTTTTTCTCCCCTCCTCCTCCTCTCTGGACTGCCTTTTACACTCATAATATTTGTGCTGGAAAGTCTATTATGTATATTCACGTTAAAAATCAACATCAGTTTTCTGTTTCTTCGTCATTACCATCATTAACTTCATTATGTTAATAGGCTTCATCCTGTATCACAATTAAGCGGTAACCTAATACTCTGAGTGCACTTTTGCCTGATGAAAGGACGCAAGGGCTAACACATGATCGGCTCCATGTGATCTCGGCACCGTAATGGATTAAACATTACTTTTATTAATATTTATACTCCACCAGTGTCATCATTTTTCATCTCAATTTCAATTCATGTTTCCCTGCAGCTATAAACGTGTTGAGAATACTACCTCGATGATCTGTTAATGTGTTCTTCATAAAAAAAAATTCCCGCTTGTGGTCGTAATCATTACCGGCGATGGAGGAAATTGTTTTTAATTTCGTGTTCACCAGTACTCCGGATATGAAAGAAATCACCACGAGGATTACAGGTTCCTGCAGATAGCCCGCCTGGCCACGGGACGTAATTGCCGGGATGAGCCGTTAGTTGCGTGCAGCGGATGTGCTTGTTGCTACCGTTCAATTGTAACAACATAGTATGCAATTATAGCCAAGATTACGTGTGTCTGTGCCCTCCTTACACCAAAATAATACTTATTAACTAATCAAATTTTAAGAGGAGTGACGCTGACGCTGTTGTTCATTGATTTTTATATGCACTGGAAAAACTTAGATTAACCAATGATAGTTTGTCGAAGATTTTTATTTCCTTTTCCATCCTCTTGTTAACTCTTGCAGCAGCCACAAGACATGGTTATTCACTGTCCGTCACTAAGCGGTGTTATGTGACCTCAGAATCAATCAAACAATAAATCGTCACTTGAATTGCCAGCTTTTAAAGAGAAAAAAAACATCTTAAGAATTAATGGTTAGCCGCGAGCTTCACTAAGAGAGGCAATGCTTGAACCAGACCAGCGGCAAATACAGGTAAACAACACTGGAATCCACCTCACAACAAACAACCAATTACCCGTCACGCACCCACATACAGACCCGCCACCACCACCAATACCACCACCACCTCCTCCCCCACCACTACCAGGCGCCACTCGTGTTCCCCGCCAGCCAGTAGCTCGCTCTACAAGATAAATGTGTTAGTTATCTAGGGAGTGAAGAGGTTCTAATCTTAAGGGACGACCACCACCATTCATTATCTCACTGTGATTAAAGAAAATAAAAGCGCTGAATGTTTGTTTGGCTTGGCTGAGTCACGTGGGCACCAGTCAGTCTTAACTCTGGTAAAGTTTGTTTATTTTTTCTTTATTTTTTTTCTTTATTTATTCATTTATTTTTTTTCAATTATTTTTATTTATTTATTTATTATATATTATTTAGTTTTCATTTGTTTAGATTGATTTATTTGTTTATTTTATTTTTATTTATCTTTTGTTTTTCTTCTAGTGTCTGTGTGTGTGTGTGTGTGTGTGTGTGTGTGTGTGTGTGTGTGTGTGTGTGTGTGTGTGTGTGTCCGTGCGTCTACCTCTCTCTCAGTGCCTTCCCTAATCTTACCGGCCTCGATATACATTTTCTCAATATATTATTAGCCAGGTTTTATGACGAATCAATAATCTGTAAACACCCTACTTATACGTACTTACCTTAGATTCGTAAGATACTAAATACTAAGACTGGCTCCACGTCATGTAGTATTTTTTCCACAATGTATATACTGTTGTGAATAGAAGAAGAATTTTAATCTCTCTCTCTCTCTCTCTCTCTCTCTCTCTCTCTCTCTCTCTCTCTCTCTCTCTCTCTCTCTCTCTCTCTCTCTCTCTCTCTCTCTCTCTCTCTCGTTCGTACCAATTCCCTTCTCCATCCGTCACACACACACACACACACACACACACACACACACACACACACACACACACACACACACACACACACACACACACACACACACTGTCCCTCTTGAGCAAGGGGATGGGGGAGTGTGATGTGAGAGAGGTCTCAGATCCGTCTCTATCTGAGCTCCTTCGTGGTGGGTAATGGCTGACGATCACGAGTCCAGCGCGCGGTCTTCCAGACCATGGTAAATAACACACACACACACACACACACACACACACACACACACACACACACACACACACACACACACACACCACACACGCACGCACGCACGCACGCACGAGTAGTTTTGATCAGTGTTTCAACTCCCCAAGTTATTTATACATTTCATACATCATCATCATCAGTAGATAGGAACCTTTTAAATGCTCTTGCTACTAAACATCCTAATCACCTAAGTTATCATATCACTGAAACTACCTTTATTGCTAGCCGGTCGGGAAGTTGAGCCGGGCTAGCTCAGTCGGTAGAGTATGAAACTCTTAATCTCAGGGTCGAGGGTTCGAGCCCTACGTTGGGCGAATCATTTTCCTATTTTCATGGGAAAAAAGAAATTATGAATAATATTAACAGAAATTCATAATGAGATGTAGGGATTTATCTTTCTTTTATCTATCTATTAATTGATGGCTTTTGGACAATCGTGTGTGCAATGTTCCGTTTATACATTGAAGGTGTTCAGTGCCCTCAGAAGATGTAGATTATTAGATAGATGCAGACTCCGAAACATTCACGGAACGACGAAGTGTTGTGAGACTAAATTACTTATAAATGTTTTAATTGTTGTGGTGTTTAATATATGGAGTAAAATTATTTATAATAATTTTAAACTAGTAATAAATATTTTTGAAGATCGACATTAAAAAAAAATTATAGCCAAGAATGAGCAACAGAATGTCGAACACCTGATGTAAGTGAGACAAAGACCGAGCCCGTTTTCTCTAACCCCTACTAGTCCCCATGGCGCAGTGGATAGCGCGCTGGACTTCTAATCCAGAGGCCGCGGGTTCGAATCCCGCTGGGGATGAATGTTATTATGTAGCGATTTACTATAAATGTATGTATGTATGCGTAAATGTGTATTGCTTCTTTAGTCATTATTCCATTATTCATTGTATCTTTTCTCTCTTTCTCTTTATTTATTTGTTTACTTATTTATTCATTTATTAATTTATATTTTGCCACCATTGTCTTGGTTGTATATCCATGACTTAAAGAGGGGGTTGGGCATGTACCACCGCCCACCTGATATGCCCGGCCGTGTTGGGCTGAGTGACGATGGCCGGTGTTTGGTGGCCGTGACGCATTGATCGTTCCCGTGGTAAGGCGAGCCGCTAGGAGCCTCTCGCACTTTGCCTGCGGAACACTCTTGATCAATATCACTGTTGTCTGACCTGTTTCAAGCTCGCTTTCCTTATTGCCGGGACAGATGAGGACTATGGCGACATTTGTTTTCCATTCTGTCTACTTAACTACGAAATTATGACATTTTTTGTACTATTTTTGTAAATTACATATAAATTTATAATGTATGTCTGACTTACATTCCCTAACACATGAAGCTGCTGTCAGTCCATCTTATAAAGAGCAGGATAGTCAAGAACATGACTATTGTGGTGTAAATATTTCCAGAACACAAACTGGCAATCAGTGAGTGTCACGTGGCCGCTTTTGTTGCATCCGTTCATGACCACGTGTGATGGCGGCGGGATGGGATGGCAGGTCGGCGGCTTAGGTGTGCTGATCTTCTGAATGATCCTTTGAAATATTTACTTGAAATAAGACAAAACATTAAACGTATTTAAGATCAAGAACTGTGTGGTTATAACATGCTGTCGTAACAGATATATATATGAGTGAATAATGGCCTGCAAATTAAATATCTTTCAGCGGCAGGGAAGCGTGCGTCCCAACCCTTGAGTCCTCCGCCAAGGGATACTGAACGAAAGACTTGCAAACACATTCCTGAAGACATACAAATATATCTAAATACTATAAACAAATAACATTATACAACGCCATACATTGAACAATAAAGAACATAATTTTTTTTTAATACACAACGTTAGTACTCCAGAGGTAACCAAAATGGGGTAACCCACGCGGTAATGGAAAGAATTTTCAAGGGGTACGTTATCACGGTTATGTGTTATGAATGGTAGTTATGAAGTGATCGGTACTTCCATGTGAAAATCTTTAGACGTCATATGAGTGTGATTACCGTCGTGTGTGTGTGTGTGTGTGTGTGTGTAAAATGTTCTCGTTGGTTGGCAGTAACAAGAAAAAAAAATCGTGTAATACGAGTATACGGCCACAAGAAAGTAGTTCCTAACACATAATTCAGAAAACCACCAGCAGACGGCACACACGGCACACACGGCAGTACAGTTGCCAAACTAGTTCGAGAGCTTTAACAAAACCATAAAGCGTTGTTGCTTCATTGTGGACCAGCTGTAGTGCAATCAGTCATGTCTGTTGTAGCGCTCAATATAAACTGATAGAAAAAAATAATGCCATTCTCCTTGATTAACGTATACCAAAATGGACTTCCAGCTTTCCCAACCTTACTTCTCTCCTTACTGCCGCTCATACGCTCGGTATTAAGAGGTGTTTCAGTCTTGCTCACTTGAACTGTTCGACGATTCAGATTCATTGCTTCGCGGGTGGAGAGTTTTCATCTAAGGGAATAAGTGTTGGCTGTACAATGATAACCGTATTAAAACTAATTATGTAACATGGTTTTAGTGCATGGAAGCTCATAGATATTTTTGGAAGAATGTAACTTTGAAGATGCATAAATTATTAACTCGGATAATTATCTAGTAGCTTTTAGATTACTTTTGGTATGAATTTACAAGTATACCTTAACCGGCATCACTTCCACCAGGCTGCCCAGATGCCGTCAATCAACACGGTAGTCTGAAATGTGGAGTGAGTGGAGGGAGGTGGAGGTGCGACGCATGGCATCACGACTACATCTCATCCAAGCAGTTGATTAGGTAAGTACAACATTGCAAATATCTTATAATTACCATGTTGTGTATCGTAAAAAGTTATATGCATTACTACATTTAGAGTGTCGAATTGATTTTCATATTTTAATTACAAATGACAAAGTATAAAGTGACAAAGGATAGTGTTTCGGCAGCAAGGAGAGATTCAATTAAGCTTAGGCGGCTATTAATATTTGTTACATGCAATATAACGTCATTATCTACACTAATGAAAGGTGAAGTTTATGTCTACTAACAACTTCCCATCTTTTACATGGTAGTGAAGATCCGTGTTAGGACGATACCCTAAGGAAGAGGTATATATAGGGTGATGTCACGAATTTACTGAGCTGCCGAAAGCATACAACTGTGAAAGGTTTGGTAGACGATGGTTGTATAGCCAAAAAGCGCGGGAACGTACACTTATTGCGTATTCTTCATTATGTTTTCTTATTTGTGATGGTAAGGTTTTGTCTGTCCGTCTTACTAAGGTGCACGTGTCTTGATATTCACTCACGTCCTCAAACAGATTCCTTCCTTCCTTCCTTCCTTCCTTCCTTCCTTCCTTGTGCGTGAGCCTCTGAATGCGTCTTTATCTTAGTGGAGTAAGACCTCGTGACGCTGATCTCGACAACCACTGCTTCGGAGGGACAGCCAAGGACTTAGTGGTATATTATTGCATGTTCGGCGACCTTGTAACCTAATCATGGCTGCATCAACAACGTAACTTATAAGGCACAGGCAAACACTCTCTCTCTCTCTCTCTCTCTCTCTCTCTCTCTCTCTCTCTCTCTCTCTCTCTCTCTCTCTCTCTCTCTCTCTCTCTCTCTCTCTCTCTCTCTCTCTCTCTCTCTCTCTCTCTCTCTCTCTCTCTCTCTCTCTCTCCAATCCTTATTAAGATTACAACGCATGAACATTTGTTGATAACTTTCTAGGTGCATTTTAGGGGCAGAGGATCGGAGGTGAAAGTGGAAGGAGCAATCTAGGTAACTTTTGTCACACTTGACCTTCAGTAAACATGCGTATATACGGTGTGACCTGGATGGAAGCGAACTTGGCTTGTGATGAAGAGCAGCGCAATATTATCATCATTATCATCGGCGTCTGACTGATGTTACGGAAAGTCTGTTTTTGAAGTAGTCAGGAGAGATGAGATGTTGTTGTGAAGTGTTGTGTGTGTTGGTTTAAAGTTCACATCCTCGTCAGCTTGTTGAAGGCCACACTCGGGTTTTATATTATTGTTATTATTATTATTATTATTTTTATAATTTTTATGGTTATAATTATTACTGTTATTATTATTATTATCATTGTTATCGTTATTATTATTATTATATACTGGTGCTTTGATTGTCGAGTCCGCCATATTCTTACGTAGCTTCGTGGATAAATGTGACATGTGAATAAATAAATCATCATTGGCATCAGTACCTCATCAATTTTCAATCCACTTCAGCAAGTTTTGGGCCTTGCCTTCGCTGTCCATTCCTGGATCGCTACTTTCATCCTAACTTATCATCTGTTGTTAGTTCATCCCCTTAACATGACATAAACACGTCTTTTTCGTGATGGCATCTGCAGTATCTTCACCTTGAGTTTATTCCTGAGGTCATCACACTCTTGCCTATTCGGGTTATGCCAAACATTTCCTTTCCTTTCATTCCTCTTCG
>JAPQNM010000002.1:5501664-5516664 GCA_029783475.1 Metacarcinus magister
GTGTGTGTGTGTGTGTGTGTGTGTGTGTGTGTGTGTGTGTGTGTGTGTGTGTGTGTGTGTGTCAAACAGACAGACAGACAACTTCCATTTTTTCTCTTCTCCCTGTCCTAATCACTTCATCGCAAGATTGCATAAATGTAGGATTAATTGATTTACTGATTTATTATCTTGACATTGCAACAGCTCTAGGGTCATTTAGCATTTAGTGCCGATAACGAAATAATAAAAATATAGATAGTAAGTACTAACAACTAAGAAATCAAAGGTAAAACATTAATATTTATGTAACGTATATCATATAAAAGGTGTAATGATATAGTCAACAGCCGCTGAAGGAGGCCAGTCTTCCCATAAATTGAACTTCATATCCAGGGGAGAAACCGATATTTCCCACCTTCAAACAGAACAAAATGTACCGTCTTACTCTGACATCGGTGGAGTCGAAGTGAACATCATTTGGCAACTCGTGTCAGATTAAAAGTGGAGAAGTCACGTCCGCCATTGTATTGTAATGTTGTATGTAAAGCGACGGGAACATATACTTTCAAAAGGAGGTTCAGTAAGAGCTTTGATTCATTTTGACAAATTAATTAACACATGAATGATATTTATATCTGGAAAAGAACTTTTTTTTTTTTTTCATTTAAGTTGTATTATATTTTGAACACTTGAAATGTAGACCTGACGCTTCATTGATCAGACGTCGCGCCACGTGCACCACCATGTAATGTGCATCACTACTCACTGCAGCTTGGAGATGTAAAAACAAACATGTATATCTTATGTATTAGAATATCCGTAAGTTTCGTGTGACTGCGTATTTATATATGATTATTGTTGTGTTCTGGAGAAGCTTCTGTGATATTATCAATTGCAATGAGAAAATTACTCTCCAAACTAATAATGTTTTCTCTTCTTTTTAGTTCAAAAAAAAAATCTAGAATTTTAAGTATATGTTATCGCAGCGTAGAAATCCTCCTGCTTATACAAGACGATCTTAGAAGATTATGTTACTTGATACCGTCACTCATGTTGTCACTTAAATCACAAGGAGTGACTTGCCTGGTAGTGATGTTACTTCCCGCTCAAGACATCCATTGTTTTCTACTTCAGAGTTGGCGGAGTTAATTGTTGTGATTTTCTTAATGGCATACAAAGGGAGGTGTACGATGTATGTATCAGATTCAGGATGTGGGTCGTGCATCGCAGTTAATGTCTACCCATTGTTTACCTTTTGCTCCTGGTGGACTAAGGCACAGATGCTACAAATACAAATACATAGAAATTATCGTATAAGGTAAAGATTAAGATTAAGAAAGTTAAAAATTTTTTCCATTGTTTTCTCTGCCAAACAAGTAAATTTTGTGCCTTCTTTAAATCATAAACCTATACACGTTTTACTGTTGAGTTGACGCATTAATTTGTTTATTTATTTTCACAGTGCAATATTGTTCCATTTCTTGTGTGGCATTTTTCGGTGTGTTGTGAATGTTGGCTTGGTGATATTTTAGTTCATTGTGTGGAGGTCATTTCCTCTAGTCGTAATCGTCAGTAAGATTAGTGATAAGTTATGTCACCACAGAGGGCGAGGAAGCAATGCAAGACTTCTTCATAAGCCATTCTCTAAGACTTAAAAAAACAGATTTCCTAAGTTAAATTATCTAATCTGTCCACGAAATTTACACACACACACACACACACACACACACACACACACACACACACACACACACACACACACACGTAGAAAGTATTTGCAGTAGGAAGAATATTTATGTAAGTGATAAGTACAATGAGGATAGAGAAAGTATAGACATAAATAGACAATGAGAGGATGGATGCTGTATGTGAGGTAACAAAAGAAAAAGATGTTTTCATTACTATTTTCTTAGCATTTTTTTTTTTTGTTCCTTGGATCCTGTTTGGAATCCCTGGCTGAAAAATATCACAATTAAATGTTAACTATTGCAGTGTTGCACATCTTTACCACTATCTTTGAACTATGAATTTACGAATACTCCGCTTTTTGTATTGAATAACTTGCTAGCTGCATGTGTCCTTCATTTGGAACCCAGTTTTTTGTTGGTGTTCTATCTTTATCTTCATAACGTAAGACTTAACTAATATCAGACGGCTTCTATACCACTTCCATATAACCTGTGAAGCATTAATGATTTGACAGAAGAGTTTTATATCTCCAAGACACAAATTTATATATCTTATTTATTTATTTATCAATCTATATATATATATATATATATATATATATATATATATATATATATATATATATATATATATATATATATATATATATTGATATATATTGATGAGCAGCACCTACTATATTTTCCAATCAAAGAATGAAGTTCATGTGCTATTGCTCCCTACAATGACCTATAATGATGCCAGTTGCCGCTACAACCAAGGCTTCGTTCAATGGTGATCCTCTCAAAGCTATTCATCTCCTCAACTCCTTTCTTTGAAGTGATTTTATTCAGTTTCTCACATTACTTCTCCCTGTTGCTTATCGTGATATCTTCTACCGCTGTTATTCTAAATTTGATAACTGTTAAGGATACCCCTCACTCGGCTCCTCTGCACAAAGTTTTTCTAGTCAATTTCATCCATGTTCTTTCTGTACACTGTATTAATGCAATAGTTAAACTGTTTATATATTTTCTCATTCACCAGCCACTTCATTGGTTAGCTTTGTAACACCAACTTGCTTACCCGCTCACAAAACTTATTAACTTTTTTATTTTATTAGAACTCTTGTTTATGGCATTTAACGACTATCCTTTTTTTCTCTCTCTTTGTCCTATTTGTTCATGAACGTGTAGCGCTTAGTCAATTTCCTTCCAAGAAAATAAGTATAATTCCTTTACCACCATTTTCACATCCATTTTTCGCCTTCTGTACTAAGATTACCTGCTACCACCTCCATCTCCTCCTTCCTGCAGTCAGTTAGCCGTAGGTCATCACTTCATAATAAACGAGTAAGTGGTCTGTTGCGCCATTTTCTCCCGTGACTTCCACCCCCTTCCTCCCTTCCCCCATACCCCCTTCCTCTTCCCCCACCCTCTCCCTTCCTTCTATCACTATTCATCACCCCACTTTTACGATTCTTCCTCCCCTCCCTCACTTCCTTCCCCTTCCCTCGCTTCTCTCATATCTCCCCTCCTTCCCGCCCCTTCCACGTTCCTCTGGCCTTCACCACACCCTGTCATCTCCATCGCACCCTCTCTTCCTTTCCTCACCACAGCCCTTCTTCACCTCAGTAATTATCGCACACTAACCTCATCTAATTCCTTCCTCCCACCTGTGATATAAACTTCCTCCACCTCTTCCTCACCCCTCATTCTCCTCAGTCACCACCCGCGCCAACCCACCCACCCACCCGTCCGTCATCCACACCCACTCACAAAGGCCTTTCAACCATCTCCTCCCTTGACCGCCTCTCCACTCCTCCTGTCCCCTCCCCGTCCCTCCCATCTCCTTCCCTCATCCTTCCACTTCTCTGATCCCCTCCCCCTCATATCCGCCGCTCCTCCCTTCCTTCCCCCTCCCACCACTCTTTTCCATCGCCATCCGCCCTTCTCCTCCCTCCTCCCCCTTCCCTCCCTCATCCCCTCACCCTTATCACCATTATTTTTCGCTGGAGCGCCGCAGTGTTGCCAGCTGGGCGTCACCTCTTTGTCCTCATCCCCACCACGGCCCAGTATGTTGTCCTGTTCTGCTGGACGCTTCCCGCTCCCCGCCGCCAGCCCTCGACGCGCGTGGGGAATGGAAGGGCGGGGATGGGTGAGGATGGGGAGTGGGGGAAAGGGAATTTAGCAGCAGCTGTCTGCCCTACACACACACACACACACACACACACACACACACACACACACACACACACACGAGTCGCCATCCATTACACCCTTCCCCCAGGTCTGCCTTTTTCCATCCCTCCCTCCCTCCCTCCCTCCCTCCCTCCCTCTCTCCCTCTCTCTTCCAACACCCGCCAGATTAGGGAGAGTCGCCCCCTCCACGCGCACACACACAGACACACACACACACACACACACACACACACACACACACACACACACACACACACACACACACACATCCCTCTTCCCCCTCACAGCAGACGACGTGCTTTTATTCTGTCCTTTTTTTTTATTATTGATGTTTTATGTCGTCTGCCTCCGGGCGGTGAACGGCGTGTGGAGGCGAGGCGATCAATTGACAGACGAGGCGACACACACACACACACACACACACACACACACACACACACACACACACATATATAACATACACACACACACATATATAACATACACACACACATAACACACACACACACACACACACACACACACACACACACACACACACACACACACACACACACACACACACACACACTGTACGCTTGCATTCCAATAGAGGGAGACGCACATACACAGCATATCAACGTTAGCATTCACACCCACATGCCTCATGCGTACACACAACACACACACACACACACACACACACACACACACACACACACACACAAACACACTTCTACGCACTTCAAAGCAAACAGTCAGTACCTCTCTCTCTCTCTCTCTCTCTCTCTCTCTCTCTCTCTCTCTCTCTCTCTCTCTCTCTCTCTCTCTCTCTCTCTCTCTCTCTCTCTCTCTCACACACACACACGTTCATCCACATCCAAAACCAGTCTGTTTACGGGTGACAGATATCCGAGTTTCAAAAAGTAATTGGCCCATCCATCAGTGTCGCCCCCACGGCCGACCCGGAGCCCATGCACCACTATGGGCGGCCCCGTGGATAACTCTCGTCCCCAAACACTCTGCCTCGCCACCACCACCACCACCACCTCCACCCTCACCCTCCTCGCCCTCCCTTCCCGCGCCCAACTCACAGTGGCTGGGGACGAGACACCCGGCCATCCCCTCCCGCCAGACCGGGGGAGCTGCGTCACGATCACCATATTCTTCCCGTCGCTTCACCAGGTTCAGGGACAGCAGGAGTCACAAGCAAGCCTCCATCCCTCACCCTAGTAGACACACACCTTACCAAGATCATCGGGAACACAGTCAAGGAAAAAAGACCAACTGAGGAAAGGCAAATAATCGGATTAACACGGATTTGACAGCGTGGTTTCTATTTGTGTTTCTTATTTTTATATAATTCCAACACTTACTGGCGGCGTGGTGGGCGTGTGGGTGGCGAAGAATGTTGGAGATATAACTACATCTCCAATAGTTCAGTTACAAAGCCGATTATCTTCTGCAATATTCAAAACTATTTTCCTTCCTTCCTTCCTTCGTCTGTAGTGTGCTGTGTAGGAAGGGGTTTCAGGGTTGGCTGGTCTATGGGGGGGGAGAACAGGTGGACAAACAGGACCGACCATCTGAAGGCAAGCTGGTGGAGGTGGAGTAAACAAGTGAGTGGAAAGGGCGAAGAAGAGGTAAAGAAGCTGCATGAGGTGGTTATATAGCGCTCTTCAGAGGCTAAAAATTCATCATCGTTTTGGAAGGTTATGAGATATACGTGTGTGTGTGTGTGTGTGTGACAATAACATATGATGCATGTAAGAATAGTTGGGTTGTATATAGGTATAGAGGTGGACAAGGAAAAGTTGGATGGATGGTGTGTTACAGACGGCAGCGCAAGCAGGTGTGGTTGGTGGTTGTAGTGAAGGTAGAGGATGAATGGATGAGTGGGTGGATGAAGGAAGTGCGTTGGCTCTTTGCAATGCCTTGAAAACTGTGGGTGGGCGTCTCCCTTGTACAGTGAAGCAGGATGCGACACAGAATACATAATGAGGTTGACACGACACTGCGGCCTTGATGGTGCACGTGATGCTTCCTTCCCGTACACACCATTGACTTCATGTTCGGGCGGGAATGAGGTGTCGGGTGCATCGGCTAGGCTTTCTTCAAGGCGGGTGTATATAAGAATGGAGTGTAGGTGTGATGACTAAGATGTTAGTCGCTGGGAGGATGTACGAGTATGTGGTGGGTGCATCAGCAGGGCTCTCCTTCGTAAGATAGGGATGTATTATGTAGAACTTTAGTGGGACAGTGTTGAATGTGATAGATGGGCTGCATGTAGTCCACTGTGATTTGGACTTAGCTGGTGCAGAGACGTCACATGTAAGAGTTGGTCTGTATGGAGCTATAATAGGTGGTGTTGCAAGGTATACCAACCCGTTTTCTTTTGGCATTACTAGTTACTTAGATTAAAAAATAAATAAAAATAAGCACATGTATACGGTGATTTTTCAGTCAGTATCTCTATAGCAGACTTTAGACCTCTGCAGCACCTACTCCAGATGTCTCCCTTAAATTCACTTTGTCAGGCTAGTAAACGTTAAGTATGCATTATCCCACCTTGTGTGTGTATTTTACTTACGTTGGATCGTCTGTTCAAGGATCATTTCTTACAAATGGAAATATCCTTAGGAGTTGAAAATTTAATCCTATCTATCTTTATACCTGGTATATATTCTCCTTAAAGGAGGGCACCCCAGAAACTTTAGGTTCGGGGAAAATTTAATTTCCCTTCCTCTACGCCTTATCTCATAGTAGGAAGAAACAATACAGAGGAGGGGCTTCCCAGTCTTCTCGCTCCGTCCCTATTAGTCGTCTTTTACGACACACACGGAATATGGTGGTAGTATTCTATAAACCTGGCCGCGTTCCCCTACCACAGAGGAAGTAGATATTAAAAATGAGCATATGTGCTTAAAACATCTTTAACTCAGAATAACCATTTTTCCACCTGTTCAAGTATTTGCTTTAACTCGTTGGACATCATCATCATCATCATCATCATCATCATATTACATTACATCTTATAAGTCTCTGTCTTGCCTTCTACCATCTCTGGATACTCTTCTTATCCCTCCAAATTATGCCAAACATCCTCTTCATTTCCCTTTTGGGCACTTTGAAGTTTTAGTTCTAGGACTTTCGTAAAACTCGAGGTTTTCTATCTATATGTTAGAACTGGTTGAATGCATAATCAATTTCTCTTTAGTGACAGTGGGAGATTACTTTTTATAATAATACTTTTTTTTTACTAAAAACGCTCCATCCCGTCCGTGTTCTTATGAGGTTTTGTCCATTTATCTGGATTTGTGCTGATTTTCTGTTGTATTTCTATTTGTGAGCACTTTTATAAAATCTTGTATACTACAGACAGTAAACTATTATTGGCGGTAGGCTTATAGGTATTTGATTGTGAATTAGCATCATTATAGTGTTTTCCTAAGTCCTCGGTACAGTGCAAATTTGCAAGTGTTTCATAAGAAAATACTGTAGAAACTCTTTGTAGGTCAATGGATAAGTCATGTTCACCTGCTTTGCCTCTGCTCATTCCGTTAAGTGCATTCTTTGTTTCGCTCATGTTTACTCTGGGTACTTCAAGGTTCATTGCGTCTACTTTGTACTCTTCGTTTTGTGTATCGTTAATACTATACAAGTTTTCCTGTTCTATAGAATTTTTCTGCTGCCTTGATCACCTCATTTCTATTATTTGTGATTTTTACTTTGTTTTTTCAAAACATACTGATGTTTTCTACCTATATATATATATATATATATATATATATATATATATATATATATATATATATATATATATATTATATTATATTATATTATATTTCATATTTGTTATTATATTTCATACTTGTTCATGTGTTTACAGTTTCTTCAATATTTTTTTTTGTATTTTCGGACGTCATTGTTTTTGTTATGTTTTCTTTTATCATAGTTCAGCAACTTCTATATTGTTTCGTTGTTTTTATTACCATTTCTGTTTTATGAGGTCTTTCGTGTTTTGAAAGTACCATTTTCTTTCTCGTGTCTTCCCACTTACCTCTGGTGGTGATTCTAAGGACGGCTTGCCCAGTATTGCCTCCGAGATAGAAACACGGACAGCATCAACAAGCAGTTCCATTTTAGTATTGTCATCAGCGTTTGGTAGAATGGTGTTGAGCAGCACAAAGTGGTGGTGTCTGGCCTTGACGCACTGGCCGCTCAACTTGCAGTGTGAAGCATCCAACACCACCACCTTCTGGCACTAGACGCACCATTTCGTTCGACTCCCAAACACTTCCCACTCTCGGATAAGATTATCCACCTCAACGACATAGAATTCAACCGAAAAGAGAAGAACGAATAAAATTACTGCAAGCTGGGCAGGAGTTGTCAAACTTTTATTTTTTTGTTAAATGACTTGCAAGGTAGAGTACAGAAAAGGAAGGATTGTCTCTTAAGTGTTCATTTACCGACCATTCAAGGGCCAGGATAGGTAGTGGAGTCAAGTGGTATTCAACTTAGCAAGATCAAAATTCAAGCGAGTAGTATGAGCAATTGATACTCAAACTAAAGTCCAGATAACACGTATTCGCAAGACCAATAATTAATTTCTGCATCCACCTGAAGACTCGGCAACAGGACAGTAGAGCGTGACTTGACTTCTCTGAGTTGGTGCCTTTTGATAGAATAACGCAGTCGTGTAACCCTTTTATGGCTGAATGACTTTTGTTGTCTATCTCTGGTAGAAAGCTACATCCATTGTCTGTCTGTCCTTAGGAAACTGGTCTTAAATATTTTGGTAAAACAGACGCTTGATTGGAAAAAATGTTCTTGCTGACATGATCGTTATGAATGTCATATAGAACATCTATAGAGGCACTTTTTACCCTCATTCTCATGTTACTCTTCATTCACGGTTCTCCCATTGACCTGATTCCGTTTCCCTTTAGTCGCGAATATAATGGAGGAAATCTATTTTCCTGTTACACACACACACACACACACACACACACACACACACACACACACACACACACACACACACACACACACACACACACACACGGTCTTATCCATGGGAGTATATAATAGTGCATTGGGGTGAAGTTTTCCTGTTGTAGGAGGTGTAAGGGTGGACTGCCCCAAGGAGGCTCGTGGAGCAGTGAGGAGGAGCACGAGTGGCTAAGCTCGGAATGAGGGGTTTCTCTTCTATACTTAGCGTTGAGAGTATTTATTACCTGTCCCGCACACCTGCTGGGCCAGGGTACCTCTTCGCGCTGGCCCCACAAGTAACACGGACTGGTTGCCGCATGTCGTAAGATGCTCCCCCGCCCTGACACACATTCCGTCTGCCTCGCCCGTGCTTCCACCTCACAATGACTCGACTGACTCACTAACACGCGCACTCAGAACTCACAACGCCATGGCCACCCACTTTCAATAGGACCCATTCGTCTGCATTCCTGTTCCTGCTCAAACAGTATTCTTAACAGTTCATGGTGTATCCTGTACCAACGCACTCCCTCAAACACTCTCAAGGACGCATCTTATTAAATACTTAACCATGAGTATATTTGATCACAGTCCCAGGAAGGCTTCAGGTTGTATAATAATCCTAGTAATGCATCGCCTGCGTCTTTATGTTGCCTCTTAATTCCCATTCTGATCATATATTTTTTTTATCGTCTTTTTAAATGATTATGAAAGTAGTGGTATTATAGTGAAATACTTCTACTGTACGTGCTAAGTATAACACAGTGATCCCTTTTCTCTTTGATTTTGTTACATAATTACATCTGCTATTCAGTCCCTACATACAACAACACTCGTTCCTGCCTTATTAAACTACACGAAACCAACACAGCAATCTAAGAAATGTAATAAACAAATTGAAAACTCTTTGGCATTATTAGTATATGCATCATAGTGTACAGTCACAAAAAGTAAAGTCTCCAATTCGATTTGACTGATGAATACTGAAATGTATTGGAATAGTGTAGTGTACGTGTGCAATGAAGCAAACAGGTGCGTCGAGGGTATTGTGTTGTCCGTCAGAAGAACACCATTATTAATTTGCTGCCAATACAGTACATGTGATGAATACTGCTTACAAGATTACTTAGAGACGGATGTATGCACGACACTACTCAAACGCACCAACGAGAGGCACCACCACCACCACCACAATGAAACATCATCACTACTACCACTTTAATGAGACCACCTACACCACCATCAATACAATGAAACCATCACCATCACTACAATGAGACATCACCACCACCGCTACCATTACTACAATGAAAGATCACTTCACCACTACTACCATGAGGCAGCATCATAACCACTATTAAAAGAGACATCGTCACCACCATCACTTCCACTATAATGAGACATCATCACCACCACCACTACTACAATGAGACACCAACACTATAATGAGACATCACCATCACCACCACTACGATGAGACATCACCATCACCACCACTACGATGAGACATTACCACCACTACTATAATGGACATCACCACCACTACGATGAGACCATCACCACCACTACAATGAGACATCACCACTACCAACCATCACTATAATGAGACATCACCACCACCACTACAATGAGACCTTACCACCACTACTATAATGAGACATTACCACAACTACTACAATGAGACTTCATCCCACCACAACCACCACTGCAATGAGACATCACCATCACCACTACCATGAGACCTTATCACCACCACTACCATGAGACCTTATCACCACCACTACAATGAGACATTATCACCACCACCACAATGAGACATTATCACCACCACTACAATGAGACATTATCACCACCACCACAATGAGACATTATCACCACCACTATAATGAGACATCACCACCACCACAATGAGACATCACCACCACTACAATGAGACATTATCACCACCACTACAATGAGACATTATCACCACCACTACAATGAGACATTATCACCACCACTACAATGAGACATTATCACCACCACTACAATGAGACATTATCACCACCACTACAATGAGACATTATCACCACCACTACAATGAAACATTATCACCACCACTACAATGAAACATTATCACCACCACTACAATGAAACATTATCACCACCACTACAATGAGACATTATCACCACCACTACAATGAAACATTATCACCACCACTACAATGAGACATCACCACCACCACTACAATGAGACATAATTACCACCACTACAATGAGGCATCACCATCACCACTACTACAATGAGACGTCACCAAAACAACCACAACCACCACTACTATTGTAATAAAACATCACCACAACAACTACAATGAGACATTACCACTATTACTTTTACTATAATGAGACATCATCACCACCACAATGAGACATCACCACCACCACCACCACTGCAATGAAATATCGCTACCATTACTATAATGAGATCATCATCACCATTACCAACACCTCCACTACTACAATGAAATATAATCATCACCATCGTAGCACAACCATGAAATATCAATCATCACCATCACCACCACCACTACAATGACACAATCATCCTCACCACTACTACAATAAGACATCACCATCACCACCACTACAATGAAACATCATCATCGCCATCACCACAACTAAAATGCGACATCACCACCACCACTACTGTAATGAGACATCACCACCACCACAATGAGACATCGTCACCACCAACACCACCACCACCACTACTACTGCTACTACTACAATGAGACATCACCACCACTACAACTGCTACTACTACAATGAGACATCCTCACCACCACCACCACCACCACCACCACTACAACTACAATGTGACATCACCATTACCACCATTACTGTAATGAGACATGATCATCACCACTACTACAATGAAACATCATCATCATCACCATTGAGAGATTGAGAGATGAGATAAGAAGTTTTGCTGGAGTAACCTGGAATAGATAAACAGCTGATAGAGATGAGTGAAGAAGATTTTGGGAGGCCTTTGTCTTGCAGTGGACTTATAGAAGCTGATGATGATGAGGAGGAGGAGGAGGAGGATTCTGTGAGTTGTGAATAGTATTATGTATTTTATAGAAGCAATGAGCATTTTATTTCTCATTCCTCTTCCACTACCATCTTATTAGAATTTGCATGTCAGCCTTCGCCTTTCCTTATAAATAGATTAGTTAGTGGTGCTTCTGTAATTCCCGCAAATAACCTCGTTAGAACCAACAAGTGTGGTAATGTTTGCTCTTCTTTTGAATATTCTTTTCTATACACGTTCAGTGGCGACGTTGTTATCTATTGGAAAACATTACAAGCATCTTATTCTTCAACAAGATGTACAGCACAGCACAGCACAGCACATAACACTTTGAGGGAGGAAAGTGTACTGTGCAAGCCGCATTATTGTATTTATAGCAGTGACATTCTTTACTGTTCAAGATAGATCATGCTCGGATTGCAACGTCGTAATCAGTGAACTGCATTTTTTCCTTCTATTATCAGCAGACCTCTTGACAACGTGCACAAGATAACCAACCTTACCGTTCGTCCTGTATATGCGTAGAGGTAACCAGTTTGTAGTAAGTGTTGATGCGGACACTTACTCAGCCTTATATCACATGTCTTCACGTGCTTAAAGGGGATTCAATATTCTCCTCGCGTTAAGTAGTAATAGACCTGCATATAGTTGTCTTCATGTGTTGTGACGCACGTTCATAAATAGGCTCAGGTTAATCTCTCTCTCTCTCTCTCTCTCTCTCTCTCTCTCCTCTCTCATCTCCCTCTCTCTCTCTCTCCTCTCTCTCTCTCTCTCTCTCTCTCTCTCCTCTCTCTCTCTCTCTCTCTCTCTCTCTCTCTCTCTCTCTCTCTCTCTCTCTCTCTCTCTCTCTCTTTTTTGTGTTGTGTGTGTGTGTGTGTGTGTGTGTGTGTGTGTGTGCGCGTGTGTGCTATTTCATTCAGCCCGCTAACGAAGTCCATTTCCCTAATCTCCATTGTGGTCCTGAAGAGCTGCTCGTTAGTACTAAACTTATTTATAGGTTCTCATTCAGCTGCGTCTGCTTGGTGCCTTTCCTTGTTGCTACACAGTGCTTGTTGTCCCTTTCTTCCCTCTTACCTACGCGCCTCTTCCATATACTATTTGTGTGTGTTATGGCACAACGTCAAGCGTTACTTTTTGCTTCCGAATTTCCCTGCAGTTTCTAGAAATTCTAGCCAACAATGGTCAATTGTACTAAAAAATTCTTACGTATGATACGATATAAGATCATCTGTATTGTTTATAAGTGGGACAGGGGAGGATATGCAGCGTGTCCTGTGTGTAATGAAGTATCCCTCTGGCTGAATCCCTCCCTGGACGTGGCCAAGGTGCTGCACGAACAGCACTTCACACATGACGCCAGCAGCAGCAACAACAGCAGCACCATGTCAACGGTGCTCAAGCTGCTGCTGGTGTGGACCACGTGGACGGTTGTGGTCTTCCTGCTGCGCCGGAAGAAGACCATTAAAATGGAGTGAGCAGCACAGTCCGTCCACGTCCACTACCACGACCACGCCCACGCCCACGCCTACGGCACCGCCCAGGTCCATGGCACCGCCGCGCCCCGGCCACAGGTGGCGATTGAATGGCGCAGCGGTGCCTGCCATGTATATATATATATATATATATATATATATATATATATATATATATATATATATATATATATATATATATATGTATATATATATATGTATGTATGTATATATAACTCGAAAAGTGTGTGGTTTACGTAAAAAATCTATAAAAATAAAATATATTGGAAGTCGAAGAGGTGGTAGAGAAGCTTATCGTTAACCATCCACGTGTCCTCTCTGACCGTTTCCTTTCGTGTCTATAACGCAAGAAAGTTGTTGCAGCCTGCCCTACAAAGACGAAATTTGTTGTTTTTCGTTCACATTATACCATAAGCACATCATATAGTTAAACAATCAAACTCAAAAGTTACTAAATCATGAACTGGATCATACACCAGCCTTGAACCACCTGCAATGATGACTTGAAATTCCATGATATCCTTTTCAACTTTCTCCATATGAATTTCTGCAACATTCGCTGTCTCAAACTCACCTCTTTTTCTTCAGAGACCTAGATATCTGAGACTACTGACAGCAGTCTTTATTTTTGTTCCCTCCTACGTTGTGAATCTTCTTTTTTAAAAAAAAAAGCTTGTTGTATTCAAAGTCATCACTTTGTCTCGTGCCGAGGGCACAAGACAAAGTGATCACTGAATAACAATCTTGACCTTTTCCTCACCTCTAAACCTTCACCTTATTCTGTTGAACTTTCCTTTCCTTTGGGATCCTCCAATCATGATATTATTTCCGTATCGTATCTTGTCCTGTCCTCTGAATCCACCGAAATAGAGGTGATCCTAGCACAGTTAATGCCTCCGCTTAGTGGGAGGACCTGAGGCTGTAATAGTCTCATTTTGCGTGGAATTAATATTGTTACCGTGTCAGGGCTTTCTGTGCAGATCGTATAACGGAGGCAATTGTCTTTGACATGGAAACATACATTCCAGACACTTACTGTAAATTTTAGTCCGTAAACCTGCTTGTTCTTAAGCTTTCCGTCTTGTGGGGATGCAGAAGATGTATATTGGTGCAGGTGCCAATATTTTTTTTTTTTTATGAATGTTCTTAACTGTAATAACACCATAATACGGTGGTGGTGTTTTCTTTTCAGCATCTCCTCCCAGTTTGTTTATACAGCAACAAATTAACTTAAAGTTACCTCACGCTTTTTTTCTTCCGAGTTTCGATCAGCAACAAGTTAAGAAAATTATGACAGTGGAGATGGAAAGAGACAAGTGAGATTTACATATTGTTATCACGAAGCTGCCTAATAAACTCTAAACGCAAGCCGTCCCTTGAGTATTGGCGGGAAAAAGATAAGTTTCATTAACTGTATATACGGGCGGGTCTGTGTCGCGACTTGCAAGGTAGTGCAGTGGTGTGTGCTGCAGGCACTGGAAAGGAACCAACCAATGGCATCGAATTAATTTAATATCGTGCCATGAGGAAGTCAAAGAGTGTAAATATCGATAGCGGCATTGTTGGCCCAGTCCCCGCACGAGGCCGCCGGCAGCCCGGCGGCGCGCGGCAG
>JAPQNM010000002.1:5519164-5531664 GCA_029783475.1 Metacarcinus magister
TTATTATTAGTAGTAATAATATTGGTGGTGGTGGTATTATTAGTAGTAGCAGTAGTAGTAGTAGTATATAGTCGTAGTAGTAGTAGCAGTAGTAGTAGTAGTAGTAGTATATAGTAGTAGTAGCAGTAGCAGTAGTATATAGTAGTAGTAGTAGTAGATTAGTATTATTTAACATTTCACTATATTTTTCTTCTTAACCCCAAACGTGTCCTTACTTGGAACTTGGCCACTTGACGGCTGTCTTGTTTTACACCAAACATTCAGTGAGTCAGTGCACTCACTCACTGTTAACACTACTACAATGAACCCCTACTTCGTGATGCTAATACATGCATGTAGAGCACTGAACTGTGAGGGCCACCATATCTCTGCAGCAATCGTATGTGCGTGCCAGATACGTGTGCACGCTGACCTGAATGAGACTCGTGTTTATTCATATGAAGTGTGACGTCACAGGAGGGTTAGTGAGTGTGTTTACGTGACCTGGTCATGTCAAATGTTTATGATAGGCTTATGTGGATGTCTCCGTACATAGAATGGATAAACAATTACACTTTTTCTGGTATTAGTCCTTGTAGAGTTACAGTGCATTACATTTTATAGATAACAAAATATAACAAATAGCAACAGACCTCTATTGGTACTAGTTAGGATATGTGATCTAAATAGTTTACACTACCTACAAGTTAAAGAGATAGATGGGATAGTTAAGTAGTTAGTAGATAGATAGTAAAGTGTGTACATTTTCTTTTTTCAGCCAGCATTTTAATGTAAGCAGTGGACGCCTTCAGCACGTTCACACTACTTGCCACTGTATAGGGTTTAAGAGCTGCCTGTTCCTCTCCAGCTTAGAACAAAACATTCTCGTCTCTCGTGGTGGCTGGACTCCCCTTTGATACTGTTGTGTTCCTGTATGACACTGATAGCGTAGTGGTGTGAATGTGTGACTGTGTGCACATCGTTGTTGTGATGGTTATGTTTTGATCGTTAAGCTGCGTCGTGGCTATTCTAGTGTTTTTTACTCATGAAGCAACGTTAAGTGGTGTTGCTTGATACTGTTTGTGGTCATCTTAGAGTTTTGTAGTTGTGTGTGTGTGTGTTTATGTGTATGATTGCGTGTGTGTGTGTGTGTGTGTGTGTGTGTGTGTGTGTGTGTGTGTGTGTGTGTGTGTGTGTGTGTAAGGTCCTGGTGTCGTTCTCAGTTTCACAACAAAACCAGTCACACTCTTTCACCTCCATCCCAACTTGCCCTTACACACACTACTGGATTTAGATGTATTTGTATTACATGGGCGAAGACTATCACTTCATATAAGCAAAAAACTACATGCTAAAAAGAACATAAAATTGATATATCGAATTCATTCTTATATCAACTAACATTCCTAACCTTGTCCAGAAAAGCTGCCTGGATTGGCTTGAAAACCTTACTCTGCTACTTAGTCATGTGTACTGTTGGAGCATTGTGAATAATGTCAATACTGTTCATCCACCGTTCTCTCGGGCAGTGAATCTATATAAGCAATGGTTGAGGTGATCATGGACTTTAACTTTTATCGTTCAATCTTCTGATGGCATTAAAACTCTATTGGAAATGTAAATGATCTCCGACTACAAAAAAAATACGATACTTTGAGGAAATAAAAAAGTTTGCATGTGCATTTTAACATTAAAGAAGGATTCCAGAAAGCAGACGCGCGCGCGCACACCACACACACACACACGCACACACACGCACACACACACACATATGCATACATATCAACGGCATGAAGGTCAACGTTAAATGTGATCAAGTAACTACGATGCTTGGTTTCTGCGACTGACATTTTCCTTCACCAATAGAGAAGTGGTGATGCGTTGTTAGTCTCTTGATTTCCTGAACAATATGTATTGCGAAGCTAAAAGTTACGCTATACAAAATGAATGACTTTAGTAATTTCAATTAATTCAGTATATTGATTCATTAATTTATTCATTTATACATAATCAATCAATGAGTAATAAGTAAATAAATAACATCAAGTTAATACCTAACTACAAAACAAATTCTGGAAAGAAGGTTGCCAAATTGAAAGAAAAAAAAACATTACATGAACGACAGCTTCGTTGAGAATAAAATGGTTCACTGATTTGCTGAGACGATGAGAATAAATTACTTATAAATGATTGCTTTTCGTGAAGGAGAATCAGTGGATTGGATGAAAGTTCATGCATTTAAATTATTTCAAATCCCATCGAATACTTGGCTACTATTGTGCATTCACTTAACTGGATATCCCCCGAGTGCCACGGTTCCTATACACTTTTAAAAATAATGGGTACAACAACGGTGAACAAAGGGTACTTTTAGTGATGAAATAGTGATACCCTTTTCGTACCCTTACAAATCTACCCTTTTTGATCCAAGCAAATCTACTTTCTGAAAATCAAATCTACCCTTTTTTTTCAATTCAAATGTACCTTTTTTTCAATACCTTCCACCTCCCAACGGTTCCCCCTACACCCCACACCACCACCCACCCACTCCCATACCCCACGAGGATGAACAAGGAAGAAATTACATACACATTATTATAAATATTTAATTTCATAATAATTACATATACATATAATTATACTTACATAATAATACACATACATACTAATTACATAAATATTTACACAAAATACAGTCGTGGCCAAAAGTAATCACCTATCCTCCGATCCCGCCTACCTCAGGCTGGCTCCTTTTCTGCACGGCAAGTCACAGTGGGGTAATGGTGCTGGGGTGGGAGTGGGGGGTGAAGAAGGAAAGATTGTGACAAGAGAATTAAATGCGAAGTTGTGGTTACATAATTTGGCCATTTTCATTCATTCAGAGCATGATATAAAGAAGTTAGATAATAGTAATGTTGCATTACACCTTCTATAGTGGCGAAAGATATCAAACTTTAGATAGGTTGTTATATCCAGGGCTGGTACACGAGAGATATTTACTGACGTGTCTCACAATTCATGATCTGGCGAGACGGATCCAACATTAGTGTGGAGCCAGATATTTGTGTTTATCCGTGTGTTTTGTTATCTGACTCATAATTAAATCAGAATGGCACTGGTTTCCTTCAATATGTTTGTGTAACAAACGCTCCATAATTTTACATATAAATATCTTTTGTGACACACACACACACACACACACACACACACACACACATACACATACACACACACACACACACACACACACACACACACACACACACACACACACACACACACACACACACACGAGTGTAGGGGGTTTGTCAAGACGCTATGGATTGGTTAGATTGTTCTCGTTCACATGGAGGTTGGTTGTCATTCACACATGCTCTGGCAACACATGTTTATTTATCACTGGCCTTAGTTCACCTTTTATACGAGTTAAGCCATTTTGGTCAACACTATCAAACTCGGTAGTGGTTGTAGAATTTATATAAGTTTATCCAAATTCGTTTAAACAAAACATAGAAATTATCATGAGATCGCAGAAATTATTATGCATTACACTATTGTATTCAAGTGATTTTTCTTTAAAAGTTGAAATGATTTACTCCAGTATGTATTCAATAACGGCTGCACGTGACAATAATATGTAAAAAGTGGGACGAACATTTCGGAACTGTTGCTTCGCTTGTGCTCGTGACAATTTTTGTTTTACCTATTTTGACAATTATTTATATTCAACAGTTTAATGTTTAATGGTGCTAATCACAATGTTCCATCTCATAAAAGAGGTGAGTTAAGGCCAATGGAACAGAAACATGCATCACCAGAACATGTGTGGTTGGTTCATCGATTTATTTCTACCTACTTGACGTAAATGCTAAATACTTATCACATATGAAGCATCAAACTTACAATAAAGCTCGTAATAACCTTTGGGATTTCACCAGATTTTATATAAAGGTAATATGTGAAATAGTATGTATATATATATATATATATATATATATATATATATATATATATATATATATATATATATATATATATAACATAGTGTAGCGGTCCTACAGGATCTGCTTGCGGCGTTTGGGCGTGGCTGCCACCTCCGGCATCTAGCAGGGGGTGTGGCTCCCTCATGACGCTTAGGAGATTACCAGTGTCCTGTTGGGCTAACCAGACGGCGTTGTGTTGGTCTCAGCGAGGCACGAGAGTATAAGTAATGGTGTTTCGGATTGCTTGCGTTTGGTGGCCTCCTATGCCGATGTATCTGCCTTGTGGTTGCTCCTTAAACCAACGTGGCTGGTATCAAGTTTAGGTGGGTGATTCTACTTCTAGCAGTTAGCCTCTTGATCCAGGCCCGTATAGTGGTAATAAATGAGATGGATGTTGTCGTGGTCTTGTGTGAATGTGGGAATGACAACCTATCTCCATGTAAGCGAAAGTAATCTAGCCAATCAGCAGCGTCCTAACAAACCTGTCTAGGAATCGGGGCACTCTTGGGGATCCAGCTTAAGTGAATACATTATAGTGCAACTGTGAGTGAACTGAACAAGCTGCATGAACATCATTATTATGCGCCATGAAGTATAAGCAACACGTTCAAGATTCATCTGTGATACAATTACTACTCATCTGAGGCCCAGTATGATTAACATTAAGGACGTATTGCAAATGTGGACCATAAGGCTTGTGTAGTGTTCAGGCGATGTAGTAACGTGTAAATGTGGAGCGTTTCTCTGCAATATGTCCGTATCTATCTCAATTGAGGAAATTGCACATCAACTTCAGTGTAACAGTCAATCTTTTCTTGTATAAAGGAAATACACATCGAGTGCGCTATGATTATATGTATTTTACTATCTTTGAGGTTTTCTAGATAATTCTGCAATTGTTTTGGTGGGAGTTTAGTTTATGTCAGCACATTATCGTAGTTGTTCATGTTTGATTGATCTTCGCTTTGATATGTGGAAGGAATGGGGATTAGAGGAAGATGAAGGTAATGTGGGTTTGTCTTCTTTCGCGTTGTAGCCCCTTAGTCACGTACCGGAGAACATCGGTACGGCAGGTAAGTCGAGGTGTTACGGCCTTGCAACCTGGCAGGAGTGGAAGGCCAGCAATCCTGCCTTCCTGTGTGTGTGTGTGTGTGTGTGTGTGCACTATATATGAAACAGAATAAATAATTTTGAGGTCTTATAGTCATATAGATGGATGAAGAGAAAATGGTAAGAAAACCTTGGGTCTCAGAGGACTATATATAAATAGCCATGAAGGTGAAAGACGTGTATATAGCAGGTCAAATGCAACAGTGTATTCATAATGAGGGTGATGTGCAGGTTATGTCCGTGGTGGCAAGCAATATGAACCAACTGGAATACACCACAAGTAGCCCGAGGATTAGAAAATAAATTATGCAAGTTGAAATATAGGAAATTCAAATTGTAGGAAGTCACTGATAAAAAAATAAAAAAAGGAAAACAAGTTGAAAAGTAGAAGAAAGAACAAGAAAAAAAGAAAGGAAGCAAAAGTTGAACGTCTTGTGTTAATATTATGGTTTGTGCTTTCTTTCATTTTTATTGGCTTAGTAGTTTTTACAATTTTACTTTTTCCTTGTTCGTGGAGTCAGTTTTCTCCGTCCAGCCCCGCCATTACGTCTGCGGTAACAATTATTCCATGATTGACGCACAGCCTTCGTGGCAGCGGGGTCTGCACTGCAAGGGGAGGGGAAGGAAGGAAGGAAGGAACAACACCAGCGCCTACCACAACGGAGGGAAGAACTGGGCTGCAGCTGTAACCATTATAGTGTGAATGAGAGAGAGAGAGAGAGAGAGAGAGAGAGAGAGAGAGAGAGAGAGAGAGAGAGAGAGAGAGAGAGAGAGAGAGAGAGATAGAGATATTCACGGTAAACTTGTATGGACTAAAAAGGTGTGTGATAGCAAAGTAATGTTAATCCGCCAGTCACTCTTGGCTTTGTACGCCGTAGAGGTCACGCCGCCAGGAAGTGTTGACCCTGGCGCGGAGACTCCCAAAGGCGGGCGTGGCGGACCCTAAGGGCATCGTTTCGCTCCAGGTGGTCACGAGGCAATGACACCCTTCTCACGACGCAGCCTTTTGCATCGTGTTCCCATGTGTGTGTGTGTGTGTGTGTGTGTGTGTGTGTGTGTGTGTGTGTGCGTGTGCGTGTGTACGTCTGTTGGGGGCTGTTTAATGATCTGTATTGATTTTGGAACACTTGGATTGGGGTGAGTTAAGACCAAAGAAAATGGAAATACAGTCAGTTGCTGGGGAAAAAAATATCACGAAGATGACATATTACATTCATTCTGTTTTGAAAGTGTTGGTATGATAATGAAATAGAAGAACAAATAAACCTACGCAGTTATTATTAGTGTTGCATTATCAGTGTACATGAAAATTATATTAACTGATGAATGCTTTGTTATCTTGCATAAAGAATGTATTATTATACTCGTAACAGACGTGAAAAGGTGAAACAAGTACTAAACAACGGGACCGATGTATATATATTGTTTATTATTATTTTTTATTTATTTTTTTTATTTTTATCTATTTTATTTATTTACTTACTTTATTTTATTTTCTGTAGCGAGGCAGAACATTTTCTTGCTCACATACGAAGTTGAAACTTATGACCCATCTATATCACCATCACGACACACTCCTCATCACCCTCACGTCACACTCTCAATCACACTCCTGTCACACTTCCGTCACACTCATGTCACCCTCCCGTCACCCTCCCATCACCTTCCCGTCACCCTTCATGTCAGGTTATGACATAATGATGATAATGAAGTGGTGCTCAGGAAATTAACCCCGTGTGTCCTGTGGGAGGGAAGGAGGGGAAGGGAGGCTGCGTCGGAAGGGGAAGGGGAAGAAGCGTGCGTGTCCTGTGGCCTCAGAATTAACAGGTAAAAGAAACACGAAAAAAAGAGAAGAGAAGAAAAAACTGTTGAGGGACCCTTAGATTGTGTTTCCGTCCCGCTGTTAGAGCCTCAGCGGCAGGAGTGTTTAATTTGTTAAGGGTTTCATTATAATATGAGGTGTTTGAAGCAGCACTGAGCCGCCCTTCCTCCCTCCCTCCCTCCCTGCCATGCATCACTCACCGCCCAGGTTCCAAGTTAATACAGTTAGTGTCGTGTGGTACATTTATCTGTTAAACTATATTACGTTAATGAGCGTCACTTGAGGGGGAGAGAAAGGGAAAGAGGGAAAAAAAAAGTGGTAAAAAATGGAGGTGTTTTTTTTTTTTGTCAGGATGAAGGTTGGCGACCAGTGTCCCATAGCTAATGTGAGGCTGTGTTTATACCCTCCCGTAAAGATTATGTCTGTTTCTTCCCCTACGAGTAACACTATTAGGCTTGGGTTTCCTTCTCTCTCTTCCACTAACTTATGACGAGGTAGCTGCGGGTGCGTGAGTGACTAGCAGCAATCTTGGAAACTAGTGATGCTGGATGAGTGGTGGCTTCTCAGAGTTACTGGGATAATGTACAGCAAACTAGTGTTAGTGAACTGGAGGTAATCTTCATGATGATTCTTCTTTAAATGCCACGGGGTCTTGTTAGAAGCAACGATGGCTGTGACAATCGCAATACTAAGATCAGTAAGAGTCATTCACTTCTTTGTTGTCTATATACGAAACCTTGACGTAATTTGTTGTTTGTTATCAGTTGGGCTTGATGTGGTTTCCGTCGTCGTATGATCTCTTAGTTTTTTGCTGCCTTTGTGGCTTCCTCTCGTCCAACAAGTAGGTTACCTGGTCGTCTACCGTGCAGAAATGTTGCACAATCGTAGCGAAGATTAATGGTGAAGAATTAATTGACAACGTGGAGGGAGTAAAGTTTTATTTAGTACTTCCTTGCAATTAGTATTCATTGCAATTCCGCACCACAAGGTATTGGTAACCGAGGGACTAAGGTTCATGATGATGCCATGGCGATGATGCGTAACATACACATGAATGACGCTCTTTATCTATTGGTTTGACTACAGAATTTAACACTTTTGAAAATAGTGATTAGTAGTTTCTTACTTGTTATCGACTCACGACACTGCAACATTGGATACTTAGTGTGTCCTATGTAACCCAGGCTTCTGTCAGCTCGCGTACAGGAAAGATAGAAAAGTGAAACTGGAAAGTCCTCAGATGACCTTCAGGTTTACAAAGACGGCCTCTCACCTGTCATCTTGTCTCGGTACCTGTACACCTGTTGTTTTAGGAGGAAATTAAACAAATAGCACAAGGTATTGAAAGCTGAAATTTTTTGTTCACTTCCCTCGATAACAATTGCGCGTGTGTGTGTGTGTGCATTACTAACGGAATGAAAGGAATTTAATATCTACCATAATACTGAACATTCTTAGGTATGCTTTTTTCTTTATTAGTTTTGTATCAGTTGTTGTCTGTTATTTTCACAACCTTCATCTGAGTGACGGTGAGTATTATTGCGAATATTCCAGAACGTTATTAGGTGTATTCTATCACGTTTCAAGACAACTGTAAACTTCGTCGCCCTTGGAAGGTAACACTCGAGCGAAGAGAAGTATTATTAAGGACGAAAGGGTAAATCAATCGCTTATAAATGCCAAACAGATTTAGCTTCAAGGAGGACCTGTGTGTGTGTGTGTGTGTGTGTGTGTGTGTGTGTGTGTGTGTGTGTGTGTGTGGATCAGCGTCAATGTAGGTAAGAGCGCAGTAAGGCATGAGTAACTTGCCGACCGAATAAGACTCGAGGTTTGTGGCTTTTAGCGACTCGACCGCTGCCGCCGCCACAACCACCATCACCACAACCACCACCGCCGCCGCCGCCGCCGCCGCCAGCCTGCCGCCGTGCTCACTACTGCATTCCTGACGTGCGTGCTTACTGACCCTGACGTTACGTGCCTAGTGTTTTTGTGAGGCTGCCTCGTCCTCCTTCCTTACCTCGCTCACCCTCGCCTGTCCACCGCCCTCGCCTCGCCCTTATATATCGTCTCATTACCTCCCTGCCTTAGACGCGGCTCCACAGGTGAAAAGGTGTGCTCGGAGCGTCGGCCTTCAGCGGGCGCCTTATATCAGAGACGGGTGTGTCTGAAATTTAAAGATAGCCAAGCAAGAGCGAACCTCTGGCCCAGCTCACCGTTCCTATGTTTTTGGTACCTCATTCCACCATTTTTTTCTCCCATCTCATTTCTCTAACCTGCTGAACAACACAGAACCGGGAAGAGAAGCATAGGGAGGGTCATACCACCTGAGAGCAGTATGTCATTAAATCAAGCGAAGGTAAAATACAGAGCGCTAAATTGGTCGGAAATACTTTAGGTGGCAACTTTCAGGCCACCCCTTCCCCCACCCCCCAGGCACTCTATCATCCCTCCCTCCCTCTTCCCCTGATGGACACCGCCACCTCACACCTGGCGAGCGTCCCAGGCCCCAGCATCGCTCCTGGCTTCGACGATCCGTTTGTGATCTACCTGTTGGGACTGCGATGAACAAGCAGTCGTTTTATTTGATGTATAGAAGCGTAACTTTGAAGCAATTTATTTTCTTGAGGTTTATTCATCTTGCAGGGAAACCTAGAATAATTAAAGGGAAAGTAATGCCTCGCGGTAGAAGGTTGCTTTGTTCGCCCTCATGCGTGGAGGGGGACGCGGCGAGGCAAAGGCAGCGAGGGAGTGGAGTCAAGAGCAGGGGTCCAGAGGCAGTCCGCGGCATTGTGACCCTCTACAGCTTTACAGAGACGAGGGGCGCTACAACCCCCTTCAGCCCAACAGCTCGTGTAGCAGCCGCCCCCCACCCTCCTTCCCGACACCTTAACTCACACACACACACACACACACACACACACACACACACACACACACACACACACACACACACACACACACACTGTATACCTCTAGATATGCATTTTTTTATTTTGTTATTTTATTTTACTTTATTTTATTTTATTTTATTTTATTTTATTTTTTTTTTATATATAGTGTCCTGTCCAGTGTTTCTCCGTTTCGAGCATTTAATGGATTTTCTCATTCTGGTTGTTGTTGTTGTTGATGATGATGATGATGATGATGATGGTGACGTGATTCTAGACGATAGCAATGCAATCATCTTTTGTGTTGATATTTATATTCTACATTGAAGATTCCACGGTTTCTTTTCTTAGTATAGTAAAGGATATTTTCGAGAACTGCAGCAATTCACGCACTCACGCACTCACTCACTCACGCACTCACTCACTCACCTCACTACCTGACCGTGCTTGTTAGCGTATCAGGTGGAGGGGCGTGTCAGCCGGACATCAGATTGATCGAGCCGTGCAGGTGTAGCAGAAGGTCGTGCAGGTGTGTAGAGAAACAAACCTGCAGATGTGACGGAATTACTTTCTCTCTCTCTCTCTCTCTCTCTCTCTCTCTCTCTCTCTCTCTCTCTCTCTCTCTCTCTCTCTCTCTCTCTCTCTCTCTCTCTCTCTCTCTCTCTCTCTCTCTCTCTCTCTCTCTCTCTCTCTCTCGTCGTCAAGTTTCATTTCGCCAGATAGATAGATACACCAAAATAGATGTATAAAAAAATATTTGAGTAAATGAATAAGAGATTAAATAAAAGACGACAACTTTCAACGTCAATGGATGTGACATTATCATAAGGAGTCAACAAAAGGGATCAATGGACTGTTGGTTATTCTCTTTTTATTTACTTATTTATTCATTTATTTATTGTATTTATTTATATAATTTTTTTGTTTAGGTTGATTTTGTAATACCTAGGGGAGGAGCGACGCAGCACCTATCAGTCCCTTGCTGCTGATTGGTTGACAGAGTTTAGGGCAATTGTGAAGAAATAAGAGCTCCTCCATAAATAGCTTAATGTCTTAAAGTAGTACTGTCTAGGTTGTATTGTGTCATCTTTATCATTATCATTATTGTTATCATTATTATTATTAAAGTACTGTTTTTGTTGTTTTGTGAGTCATCCTTCCCTCATCTTACATTACGGCTCTATCAAATGTGCCTAAAAATACACCAGTTAAACTAAGAACAAATAAGGAACTTTGGTGAGGAATAGTTTTGCGAAAAATGTTCCGCGTGAGGACTGATGAAACAGGTCAACTGACACCTCCTGTCACCACTTGGAGACAAAACTGACACCTGAGACGAAAGCTGGTGATGAATGACCGTGTGTGTGTGTGTGTTAGAGAGAAAGAGAGAGAGAGTGTGTGTGCGTGCGTGCATGTGTGTGTGTGTGTGTGTGTGTAATTATCTCTCTCTCTCTCTCTCTCTCTCTCTCTCTATATATATATATATATATATATATATATATATATATATATATATATATATATATATATATATATATATATATACATATACATGTCAGCTGAAAATATGTTTTCAAGCTACCAAGTTTGTCCAGTGCGCTGCGCGGCTTACGCTGCAGACCCTTGGCTGGGGCTAACACGCCTGCAGCTGAGCGTCAGGAAGCCAAACCGGCGTTTCCCTTGGTTCACCAAGAAACGCGTTGTTTTCGCGTTTGGATTCCAGCAGGACGGCTGGCTGCTCATTGGCCCTTCTAAATGGAAAAATGTGACGCCATGCTGTATGCTGGACATCGAAGGCCTTCGTAAGCTGAAGGCTGACTTGCCTCTAAAGCTGAAGGTGTGGACTAAGGGCTGCAAGGGGAAGGTGGTGCTGCAGGCCAAGCTGGGAGACTTTTTAGATCACCTGGATTCCTGCTCCACCCCTGCCACCTTGAAGCTCACGCCTACTGGTGACTCCTTGACCTTTATTAATCCTGTACAAGAACAAGAGGCATAACAGGTGCAGGAGCTACAGGAGGAGCTTCCTATCACGGCGGACACAGTCCCTGAGGTAATAGACGCAGCTTCTGCAGCAGACGCCGTGCCTTTTGCTGCAAATAAAGGATTGGTGACTGAACATGAAGAAGAGACTCGTGTTTGTACCCCTCCATCGGATGGAGAATGGGTGACTTTTGTTAATAAGTCCACCGGGGCGACATTCAGTCTGCCGGCACACACGCAGGCAGAGAAGGAGGCCAGGTGGCGGGGACCCGGTGCCTGGACGAGCGAAGAGGACTTGCTGGATGATAAGGCGCTGGAAATAATTGCCAGCATCAAAAGCAATCCTCGCTCGAACAAGGGACGAGGAATCTTAGCATTCCATGTCCAGCAACAGGGCCAGAGGAAACCTATGCCCCTCATAGAAATAACAACGCGGCTTGAGGAACCATACGTCGCACCAAGCTGGACGATCGATGCTTCCAGCCACCAGATGAGCTTTAGTTCACCACTGCCAGTCACCCTAACACTGCTGAGAGACCTCAACCGCCGCCACGCCACATCAAGAGCGAACCGTGTGGTCAAAACATTCTCGTGGCATTTATATTTCCTGTTGCTGATGTTGTGATTGAAGGGACGCTGATATTTCGGCATTGAAGTGTGAAATGATGTCCCAATACAAGACAGTTCCATCTCACTGTTGCTGTCCTTTTAAAACAACTGCATAGGATTTCACTGTCT
>JAPQNM010000002.1:5549164-5550666 GCA_029783475.1 Metacarcinus magister
ATATATAATTATATATATATACATTATATATATTAATATATATGTATATATATTGTACTATTTATATATATATATATCTTATATATATGTATATATAGGTATATGTATATATATATAGTAATATTTATATACTGTATATTCTTATATATGATATGTATATGTACGTATATATACTATTATATATTATATATATATATATATATATTACTATATATACTATATATAATATAATATTATATGTTTATATATATATTATATTATATACCTATAGATCTATATACTATATTATTATATATATATAGAGAGAGAGGGAGAGTGGGAGAGTGAGGGATGAGATGAGAGATGAGAATTAAATATTGTGTAAACTAAATATAAAAACCCTTAACATTTTCATTACATTATCATAGAACTTAAATCAGCAATATACAAAATATACTTACATATATATATATGATTGTTTTCCATATAGTGCCCATTATTTCTTCCTCTCTCTCTCTCTTCTCTTCTCTCTCCTCTCTCTCTCTCTCTCTCTCTCTCTCTCTCTCTCTCTCTCTCTCTCTCTATCTCTCTCTCTAGTTGTCTCTTTCTTTCGCTCTGTGCGCTAATTGTGACAGGGTTTGTTTTGCCTTTGTGCGTACGTACTCCCTCTCGTTGTACCTTTAACCTATTCCAATCACCCGAGGGAGGGATAATAGAGTTTTTGTCGTACTATCTAACCTTCTCGGATACCATCATCGCACCTATTCCCACACAATCACCTTATCCCCCACACTCACCCTAGACCCACACATTGTCATCCTTAACTCCTCCACACACTTCACCTTTAACCCCCCACACAATCACCCAACCCATCAGATTCACATTAATCCAACACCTCACTCTATTACCCAATCACACTTTCACCCTCTGACACATAATCCATCCTATCCCCACACATTCACACTACCCCAAACACATACACCCTATCCCACACACTTTACCCTATCCCACACACTCACCCTAACCCCACACACTCACACTCACCCTATCCCACACACTCATCCTATCCCACACACTCAACTATCCCCACACACTCACCTTCTCCACACACTTATCACACTTTAAACCCCACACACTCATCTCTATCCCCACACTTGCACACTAACCCCACAACACTCACCTTGTATTTCACGTCAACTCTAACGGATGAGCTGAGCACGATTGGACCCTGAGACTTCTCTTCGTCCGTACTCCTCCTTCTCTCTCTCTCCCCTCTAGTCTCCGTCACTGAGTAGACTCTGACGTGAGAGGACCAAGATGGACGTTAGTCATCTGCGAATCCAGGCGGGCCTCCGGCGCTCTCTCTACTCCTACTTCTCCGCTCTCTTGCACCACTTCGCCTTCCCGTCGAGAGAGAGAGACTGACTGCTCTACGCTCCTTTCTGAGACTCTGCACCTGGACCCGATGACGATGAGGCTTGACACGATTCGCTGCATATCGAGAGACTGACGTAGAGAGACCT
>JAPQNM010000002.1:5555766-5568266 GCA_029783475.1 Metacarcinus magister
CAAGTAGGTGGAGGGTGGAGGGGGAGGGGAACATTGCATCCAGCGATGTGCCGAGCTGCAGACACGCGACACAACAATGGGACGCCTCACCGTGACACGCCCATGCAGCCTTGAGCCACGGGGCGGGGCGGGGACGGGGGCGGGGGAGGGTGTGGGAGGGAGGGCGTCAGGAAATTATTCAGTAAATGTGGCGAGTTTTTGCAGCACATGTTATTACTGGATCAGTTTTTGTTTCGTTGTGTGTAGCATAGTATAGTGTTAGCGCATTCTTTACCATACATACTCGTTCGCTAGAAAATTAAATCTCAATCAAACAAATACCCCAAGAGACGTTTCAACAGGAGCAACATGGGCTGTGATAACACTGGATGGAGCAGCAGCGAGTAACAATCAACTCTATGAACAAAGAAAGTACCACCATCACGTCGTTACAGCTTGACTCGTTAACGATGCCTGTGACTCCTCATTATATGTATGATTTGTTAATGGAATATATATGTAATCAGGATGCAGCTTTCAACGATCTACATCACACAAATCGTTGGAAATACAATGACAATGCGAAGAGAATACCTTTTTTTTCCTATTTTTGTATATATATGTAAGTAGCGGTGTGTGGACCGGGGTTAAACACATTCAGTTAATGAGGCACACAGCAGTACAGCTCAGTGGTGGGAAAGGTAAGGTTGTTGTGCAGGTGAATGGCAACACACTGTGGGCTAAAAGAGGAAGCCATAGGTTAGGATCAACATAAATTAGGAAATCACGTTAGGGAAGGAGTAAGTTAAGAAGTTTTGGTGAAGCAACAATTTGGAGGAAAAGTGGAAGGTTATCACACACACACACACACACACACACACACACACACACACACACACACACACACACACACACACACACACAGGTCCGATAACTTCTTTTTTTCAATGTTAGGAGCAGCGACCGTCGGTTTGATGTGGTTTCCTGTGTTTTCGATAACTCAGATTTGCGTTTCGTGCCCGCGTCTGTCATTATTCAAGTGTGAACTGTGTAAATGGTGTGTACGCATTAGCATGTGTCCATAAGATATGTCAAATTACGCGTCGTTTGCAATGTAATATGAAAATGTCTCTGATAATTAGGACGCCTCTAGTGATTTAATACGTACTTAACTGGCGAGCAATACTATATATTCATAATTTAATAATATCATATGGTACTTTTTTTTCTTCAAGTACTGCCATGACTATCTCCCTCCTCTCAGAATCACACTCATTAAAAGCTGGAACACAAACGGTAACTCAACATTCCCTCATCCATGCAATAAGAAAGTTACATTATTCATATCATAACACTGAGAGATTATTAATTACTGTAGCTACTTTTTATAACACTATCGTACTGTGTAATGTTTTAGTACAATTTAAACCATCAAGATAATATTCCGAAGCCAGCTCACGGCAGGAGGAGTGTGAGAACATGAGTCGTTAGTCACAATTAATTATCATCACCATCTGTTTACATAATAATGGGGGACATGATATAGTTGTTTGCTGCCTTTGTAATTTGCTTTTTTTAATTTATTTTTTTTACGTTCATTCCTCATTATACCAACACTATAACGCAACGAGGACGAATAACGTATAATCAGATAACGTAATAATAGACACACGTAGTAACTCATTAGCTTGCACTATTTGGGAGATAATTATATTTGACCATATATAATGTTTACTATAAAGATGTATTTAATTCATTTAGCTGTTGATATTTTTTTCATGTGTAACGTTTCCCAGCTCAGGATAGAATACTTATTGATTATTTAGCTGCCGGTGACGAGGTGACGGGCGTGTTACAAGTGTGCGAGACTCGGCTATGAGGCTGTGGAGACTAGCGATTAAGAGCAAGGTATTGTTATTAAACTGTATAATCGTTCAATCCTTATGGCGCACGCACGCGCGCACACACACACACACACACACACACGCACACACGCACACGCACACGCACACACACACACACACACACACACACACACACACACACACACACACACACACACACACACTACTGGTTTGTAAGATTGTAGATGAAAAAGCGTATGTAAACCATTGTAGCGTGACCGAACAACATAATTGATCCTGTTCTTAAACAGGTTACAGCTGCACAAAGCAAGTCATGAGCCATGCTGCTTCCTTCATTGCTGGCTTTCACTTGTAGCTTATTTCGGTTCTCGCTACTTGTCGTGGAAACTTATCAGATGTATTCATGAAGCGGTTCTTATTTTTTTTATCATAACTTTACAATTGTAAATGTTTACAATTAGTCTACAAGAACACAGTCACATGAGAAAGCATCTATATTATATCCTCTTGGAAACGCTGCAACTATTGTGTACTAAAATAAGTTTATCTTGTACTGACAACGCTGTCATTGGTTTTACAAATAAGTCAAATAGAGACACGTATTCAAATTGAATTATTGGTTTGATCATAGAGCTGAAGGCTGAGTGAATAAAACCAGCATGGGAGGAACACACGGCTCCGTCACATATTAAGTTAATGTTCCATGAATGATACCAGTCAAGGAAACCATTGAGGAACGCGGATCTTACAGGATAAAGACACAGCTTACCCCAATTTACTGGTCGAGGCCATGATAATTATTGGGAGACTGAATCATCACGAAGGATACTGTTGTGAACGTCTCCTCTGTGTGTGTGTGTGTGTGTGTGTGTGTGTGTGTGTGTTTAGCACACAGGAAGGAAGGAAGGAAGGGCTAAAATAATAAATAATACGTATTCAGAGTTCATGATCTTGGAAATAAATTCCGCAATCGCCCGGTGTTCAGCGTGACAAAAGTGCATTGTTGTTGAGGGTGTGTTTCAACGCCGGAAACCACAATGTGGACGTGAGGTCAACTTCATGGAGCGTTGTATTTCCCTTGTAACTAATACTCTTTGTGTTGTGTCTTGATACTACCAGTTTCACTTTTGGGGGTGGGGGGAAATCATAATATAATATATATATATATATATATATATATATATATATATATATATATATATATATATATATATATAAGAGCGGATTAGTGTCTTAGTATTGACAGTGTATCAGGAATTGTCACTCACTGGTAGTAAAAATTAATCAAGTCACTATATTATGCAGTTAGTTAATTTCAAAGACTCCGCAACATTACGAGTATGTTAGTAAGTACTTAAATATTTTCTTTTGAGTTGTCTCTCTTCATCAAACATAAGACTGCACGTATTAATGAAAGGAACGGTACTCAAGAGGCTTACTTACGTCTTGCTGTCAAGTAATTAATGATCTTGACCATTCATGTGGACCAGCAATATTATCCTGCCTTTCGGTGCAAAAACGTGAAGTTTAAAAGTAGCTGCACCGTTGAAACAGTAATACTTTTATTAAAAGTAACCCATTCTTAATTCTGAAAACAGAGAAACTACATGAATAAGCTTTTCAACGAAATACTGAAACTTCATCCCTATTATTCGATATATTATGGCCAAAGTTGATTTCCCTTTGTCTATTAAGGTTTTATATCAATCATTCTTAGAAACTGTTAAAAATTTATAACATTAAAATGTTTCTAATGGTTACTTTTAGCTTGTTCTCAGACAGTCGCTGTTAACACGTGTGGGTGTGGGGACTGTCACTAGACAGTCTTGACGCCACACTGAACGGCGAGGCGTGATGGCCTGAACCACCGCTCAGCCCCTAATGTCAAGATCCAGATACATCTTGCCCTAATGTGATCCTCTGGTCCACGTCTCCGCGACACTACGGGTACATTTACCACCGCTGCTGCTCCCTCATCCCCCTCACCAAGGCCACACAATCACTCTATCACCACCGTTAAACATCACCACCTCAGAGGAAGGTAAATAACAAACACCTTTTTAATTGTATTGACATAATTCCTTGCGTTACATCATTTGAATTCACAATCTTTTTTACACTACACTTGTTGGATGAACATTTCTCAACTAAAACAGAGATTGTGACTAGTTGAAGCCGAGTAACCTTTCCGGCAAGTGCATTTCGGAGTTATTTCCATACAGCCTCACTTTATGTGGTCACGGTGGACAGTGTGAGTGGCTCCAGTAACACTTCCTTTGTGGTACCTTAGCGAGATAGTGTGAGGTGACAGTGTTATGACGGAATGTAAGGTAATGCCGTCCTTCAGCGTGTTGCCAAGGTAGTATATAATGTCTCAAGACTGCCGTCGGCCTTGATGAAGGCCAGAATGGGTGTGGGCACTGCTCGCCTCGTTTTTCTCTATCGTGTGTGTGTGTGTGTGTGTGTGCGCGCGCGAGTGTGTGTGTGTGTGTGTGTGTGTGTGTGTGTGTGTGTGTGTGTGTGTGTGTGTGCGAGTGTGTGTGTGCGAGTGTGTGTGTGCGCGAGTATGTGTGCGCTTATAGTGTGTGTGTGTGTGTGTGTGTGTGTGTGTGCGTGTGTATGTGTGTGCGCGAGTGTGTGTGTGTGTGTGTGTGTGTGTGTGTGTGTGCGTGCGTGCGTGCGTGTGTATATGTGTGTGCGCGTGTGTATATGTGTGTGTGCGCACGAGTGTGTGTGTGACCATATAAGGTGCATATGAGGAAATTGTGTTTACATGTGCCGTGGACGTGGGCGTCATTCATTAGCCTGGGCAGGTAAGGCGCGGCTGCTCTGTTCTTTGTTCTCCAGCTCAGGCCACGACCACTTGTGTTAAGATTTTCGCGTGACATGATCAGCTTCGTTTTCCTATCATGTGTATTATTATCGGTGGAGTTGTATATATATGTCACCATTAGCACTTCGGAAATAGTTATAACTAAAATTGGCAAGGTAAATATTATTGTAACGTTACTGATTGCGTCACCAGGGATGACGCAAACACTGCAAGTAAGAGACACATGCAAACGCCATCATCTCCACCTCTAACACAGGCTTGTGGGGCAGTGTAACAGTGGGGCAGAGGGCAAGCTTGAGGCGATCTTCAATGTAAGGTCGGGAGTCACCAGGCCATGGTCTTCTGGGAGGTGTAGCGGCGCCATGAAGCTTACAGGAGACGTACGTGATATATTGCAACATGATTAATAAGATTGCAGACTAAGGTAACTGAGCAAAAACACCTTCAGGTTGATAAGGAAGTCTGTGTAAAATGCAACTGTTTTGATGATAGAAAAAAACAATATTGTGACTCGTGGATTGCTTTTTCTGTTTGTTAAGTTACTGAAGTAAACATTAGCACATCATCGCAAATCTACGTCTGTTTACCTTACGAGTGTTGCTTTAAGGCGTGGTGCCCTCCTCCCTCTGTGGTCCACTTAGCGTCAAGGCTGTGGTTAATACTCCTTCCTCTTCCCCTTCCCTTTCCCCTTCCACGCTGCATCATCACCACCATCAGTACCACCCACGCCGGCGTCTACGTTTAGCGTGTGTCGTATGTATATATACATCACTTGACCTTTACTAGTATCAGACACGTACATAACTCTTACATTAAGTGACGTAACAGAAGCATTTATCCCGATGGCGTATCTTAGATCCATTTATTCCTGTCCCAGCACATCCATTTTTTCTTTAAGAATAGTTGGACATCAAAGTAATTATTTGTCATTGTGTCTCCAATGAGTCTTGGAACAACAAAATTCGGGCCCAAATCTTACAATTACATCACCTCCCCCAAAAGTGTTCAACATAATAATAACTTGGAACATAAGAAGTCTACAAAATGTCTCTGGACTCAAGGCTCTTGTTGATCTAACATTATATTTCATCTTCATGTATAACTTTCTCTTAAAACTCCATCAGTTATGTAAAATATGAACTCGTAAGGTGTAAAAAAAAACTATCGTTTTATTAATGTAATCGATTTTTTATATACATATTATGTTTCCTACCAACTACATAATATATGCAAACATGCGAGATATATAAATAATCATGAAAAGAATATAAGGAAAATTAAATCACGTCTTAAGCCGCTTTGCAAAGAAAAAATAACAAAATACAACACTAAATCATATAATTTACTACTTAACCAAATGGGCTTGACACATATTCATCTGAATACATACTTAACACCGATGACCAAGCACTCCCTCATGAAAGGGATTCACATGAGACTCAATGAAAAGTTTTGCGTGTGTTGCTTAGTTGGCAGCGAGTGACTGAAAGCAAGAGACGCATCACTGGAGAAAAGTTTTATTGCGTAACATCGCATAACATTTAAATTTGCTGGAATAAAGATGGAAATGTTAGTCTGTAATTGCAGATACAGAGCACAAGTCCGACCTTAAGTTTTCTCCTCCACAGTGTGAATATTATTTCCTAAGACGGTGAAAAATACAATGCGCTCTTCATACATTATTTCTTTACACACACACACACACACACACACACACACACACACACACACACACACACACACACACACACACACACACACACACACACACACACACACACACACACACATACACACACACACACACACACACACACACACACACACACACACACACACACAGATATATATATATATATATATATATATATATATATATATATATAATATATATATATATATATATATATATATATATATATATATATATATATATATATATATATATATATATATATATATATATACAAAATAAGTACGATGGGTGTAACATACCTCAGTGAATCAAGACCAACAGCCACTTAGTAAATGTAATACAAGCTGACTGCCTCACAACGAGCCTCAGCTGCCGGTGCACGTGGATATGACAGACGTAAAAGTAAGGGATACAATAAGGCTCATCTGCAAGGCTATAACAAGTATATCTCTGAATCCACTGGTAGATAGATTCCTGCATTTCATTTCCAGCGTTCAAGTAATTTCGTTTCAGTATCAAATTTTCTGCTTCGGTGTTGATGGCGCCTCACTGGCTGGTGTGCTAGGTGAATGTTGGTCAGCAGGTTAGCTGGTCCTCCATTGACCTCATGCATGTGGGGACGCCAGCCACCCCAAGCATGCAGACAGTTCATCATGCAGAAAAATTGCAACCTCACGCATTGTTTGTTTGTTTGTGTTTGTGAAGTTATTTCCTCAGATAGCAAGTAGAGTTCTCACAACATAAAGGTGATCGCTTTTTTCAATTTACTGTGTTTAAGAAAAGTAATGTTCGTATGAAAATTTAGTTGTCATACTTTTAACTTTGTTGTCTATTTATTAGGTTTGTTTACATGAGACTACACATACCTGACATTATAGACGCATTGACGTACCTCATGAAGGGTTGTCAGTCTTCAGGTCATGTGTAGCAGCTTTTCAATCCTTGTGGAAGCAAAACTCTAATTGCATAATTTATCCTCAAAACCTTATGACAAGAGCATGTGTGATTTAGGAAAGGAGGAAGAAGAGTTTTCCCATTATCTGTTGTGGCATTGTTTTGTGACAGGTGGCTGGCTTGGCTTGGGTGGGGCGGGGCGGAGCGGGTAGGGGCGGGACTGGACCTGCGGGACACGACAGGTGAAAGGTACAGGTTGTGTCGATAAGCACCATTAATCCTAACCTGCACCGTCTCGCCCCACCACCTCCAGATGGCCGCAAGCTCTCTGCCACCTGTCACCTGCACTGTGCCACGCCTTCTCCCTTCACCTCCACCTCTCCTGTCTTGCACGCCGCACCACGCTCTATCCTGCCTCAGAGCACTCGGGGTCACGTAGGGAGAGGGCAGGGTCGGGCAGGGCAGAGGGTGGCAGTCTTAATGATAAAGACAGGAATGTCCCTCGGCTCGCCAAGAAGCCAGTAAACCTGTTTGACGCCTCATGTTGGCGTGGCCACACACACCACCCGCCCGACACCACAACTCTCCCACCCACCTACACACACTCAATACAACACTTCATTATCATCCCCACTGTGGTGAAATTACAGTGATTCTACCTCCTCACCCCCTAGGATTATGGTGAAAAAGTGGTGATTCATTAGCATGTGTTGCTTATGGCACGCCTCGCCTCGCTGCGTCACCTTGTCACCCTCACGACGCCCACGCTCACACCTCAACACAGGACCCTCGTTATAGGCTGCATTGCTCATACCCATTGTAATGTCTTTCCATTATGTACGATCGTTTCCTTAGTTCGTTCACTTCCTTCCCTGTCAGCAGAGTTTTATTTATTTATTATTTTTAGTGTGTGTGTGTGTGTGTGTGTGTGTGTGTGTGTGTGTGTGTGTGTGTGTGTGTGTGTGTGTGTGTGTGTGTGTGTGTGTGTGTGTGTTAGTGGATGAGTTAGTTAGCTCTGTGACGTTTGAGGTGACGAACCTGTCAGTCAGCCGCCAGGTACACTGTAATGTGACGCTGCGGCTTTTCTGGGTGAGAGGGGGGAAGCCACACACACACACACACACACACACACACACACACACACACACACACACACACACACACACACACACACACACACACACACACACACACACACACACACACACACACACACACACACACACACCATCATCATCATCATCATCATTAGAACACGTCCACGAGCCCCAGCGTCAGTAGCGGGACCATAGAGACGAAGTGCGGGCTTCTAATCGATCAATATCAGAAGGATTCCGGCCAGCCAACCACCACACTACTTGACACCACTCTACTTTCTTTATCATTATTTTATTTATACAGTTGGGCTTTTTTTTGCGGGCGGTAAAGAAAGAGCTTATTTGAATGCCTCACAGTTTGCCATTCGTGTAAAAAGAAAGGCGACGCCACTTGTTTTGGTGATCTGTTTGGAGAAATAATATATATCGGTTCTTCTCACACACACACACACACACACACACACACACACACACACACACACACACACACACACACACACACACACACACACACACACACACACACACACACACACACACACACACACACACACACACACTTGTCAAGCCATTAAATCTAACAATACTTTTTTTTTAACGACCAGGTTTGAAAGGGTGTGAGGGAGAAGAGGAGAGGGACGGGAAGGACAGAAGGTGAAGGTGAATAGTTTATACAGTAAGTAAGGAAACCGTACATGAACTACTTATTCCGAATTGGATGTAGTTTGAGTTCAGGTTGATAAGTTGATCTGATGCCTTCCTTATTGTGCTGTTAATCAAGATGGGAAGGATCAGACTCGCCTCCATGCTCTGCCCTCGTCATATTTTAAGATCAAATATACCTGATATCACGTACGCCTTATTTTATGTTTGTATGCAAAGAATTTGGCATTTCATCACGCTCAACAAAACTTGCCATTCATCTTTCTAAACTCATTATGTAGTGAGCAATAACAGCAAAATTATGTCGCTTGTATGATATAAGTAAACTTGAGTAAACAATAATTAACTTTTACATTACCTTCTTATATGTAAATTTGCAACCGAAACGCATAAGTTAATTCCCATTTTTCTTCAGTTGCACGGATTTCGACTCTCCTCTGTTGCCTATTGAGTTGATAAGCCATTTGTGCATTTAACTTACATGAGACTTTACCAAATGTCTGTGGTGAAAGTGTAAACAAGTAAGTGTTCAACGGTAGAATACATAGTAATGTCGTAACTAGCAAACATAAAGAGTTTGTAGCAGGTTGGAAATGTAAGGTTTCCATTGCTTGAAGACGTGCAGTGTTCCCTAATGAGCGAATTACATCAGTTTACCATTTGGTCCTAATCGTCTTAAGGGATTTTGTTATGTAAAAAATCTAGTTACTTGGTTGAGAGAGAGAGAGAGAGAGAGAGAGAGAGAGAGAGAGAGAGAGAGAGAGAGAGAGAGAGAGAGAGAGAGAGAGAGAGAGAGAGAGAGAAGAAAAAAAATGTGTGTGTTTTAACTGATCAAACTCTTGCGTTACTCATGAATATCACAATAATAAAACAGCAGAACCTTTCCTTCATCCATCGTGAAGTTTGTCAGTGCTCAGCTCACCAACATGACCTGATTATACGTCCAAGCCTCCCGGATCCTTGTGTCATTCACCTCCTGCACCCACCCTCCCTCCCAGGCAAACCTTGACCTGCTTCGTTTCCAGAAGCCAAGAGTGTTACCAAATGATTTTTTCCTGTAACGTTTTAGAGTTCAATTGCATTATGTTCTTGATGAGCCCCAAACCTACGCTGTTGTGAGTGTTTGTTTTTACGGTCATGTCGCTACCCGCTGTTCTATTTGATGGCAACGATGTATACTATAAATCATACTTAATAAAGATTAAGAATAATATGAAAGCTGCACTTACATATATGAAAGAACCTAAATGGATTATAAGAATGCACTTTCATCGTCAGCAGAGTGACGCAGTTTTCTATGCATGTTACAATTATGTTTTGACATAAATAGCAACTGTGGCGCTTAGTATAAGTCTATCTGATAAATTTGTGTTTTATTTGTGGTGGATTGCGGTAATTTCTGGTGCTGTGTTGAATTGATAAACATTTACACTCACTCAGATTGTAATGTTTATTCTGTCTAAACTGGATTTATTTCCGTGTATCTACTGAACACACCTAGAATAACCAAGTATTAGTGTGTAAATTAAAAGTATTCGTAAAAAAATAATACTCTTTCCGAAATTTACTTTAGTCTTTTTGTAAATCCTTATGAGAACACGATGCGAAAACCTTCAAATAAACAATCCTTTAAAAAAAAATTTGATCATCCACACAAATCCACAATTAGGTTCCAATTATAATGTGTTCCTTCCAATTATAAAAAATAAAAAATAATAATAAAAATAAAATCTTACAGTGATTCATGTTGATATAAGAGCATTTGACGGCCACATGCAGTCACTCTTTGGGGGAGAATTGACTGGGTGGATCGGATCACTCACCCGTCTGTCCTCAACCAAGAACATAACTCGTTTTGTGTAGGTAAGATAAGTGAGTGAAATATTGTGATGAGAAGAGACGCAGGATAAAGCAGAGAAATAAAGTGCTTCTGTTTCATTCCGTGTGTTCCTTCCTTCTCAACAACACATACATAATTCACTTCGTTTCCGCGATTGTTCATGACGTCTTTACAGGAGTGAAGATGCCCTGTTTCTTCAGTGAGGTTATAATATAGGCATTAGAGTATATTATTACGTTGAAAGATATTTATATTCCTTACCGCGAGTTTGTATAAGGTTCATGTACGGGAAATTGACGACCGTGATAGAAATTTTCGTGTGTGTGTGGGTGTGGGTGTGTGCCTGTGCGTGTGCGCCTGTGCGTGTGCGTGTGTGTGTGAACTTTGACGGTCGGTATTTATGACACTAGAATAATTAAACGTGACATTTCCTTTATCGTGAATGTGAAGTGCGTGTGTCGGGATGAGTCAACCAAAAACAGAATAATGAGGCGACTCCCACATCGAACTCAGGTATAGTACTTCCCCATCTCATACCCCCATCGCCTCCTCCTCCTCGGCGTTCTTATGGCTAAATGTCTATAAAGTTTAATGTTTCTGACAGTTAGTATGTGTATCAATGAGAGAGAGAGAGAGAGAGAGAGAGAGAGAGAGAGAGAGAGAGAGAGAGAGAGAGAGAGAGAGAGAGAGAGAGAGAGAGAGAGAGAGAAAGTTAGAACAATAATGTCAGAAATAATAACTAATTACTTTACATCAGCAGCAAAATGGAACACTTTAATCAGTTTCAATTTATCATTAATCGCCATACTTTACATACATACACTGCATGAAACACAATCACTACACGTGGCCTCGGAGGAAACACAAAGTTGGCAACACTGAAACCTCGATACATTTTTAAACTTGAAAAATAGCGTGTAATCCTATTTTAGTTGTTGTTGTTGTTGTCGTCGTTGCTGTTGTTGTTATTGCACTATTCAGAATGCTGCTGTATTCATGTGATCGTGTCCAGTTTTATCCATGAATCACATAACTTTAGTAAATCCTTATTTCTATGCTTGATAAGAAGAAAAAAAGTAAATAGATACACGTCATATACAGGTATACCTACACCCATCCATAGCTGAGTGATTAGGAACAAACTTACTACTTACTATTACTGCTACTACTACTACTAATACTAATACTAATACTAATACTAATACTAATACTAATACTTACTACTAATACTTACTACTACTATATAACACACGCGGCCTCCACTTCGAAATAAATAATTGAAGCTTCACATCACGGTTCAGACAGACTCTTGGGTTCAAACATGCAAACGAAACGAATAAACAATCACAGTGCGGAATAAATGCACGAATTTGATCCTATTGAAATGTTACTATTATTTCCTGCAGTTTCCCCGCGGCATTATCTTATTCTAACCCTGATTTATAAAAAGTTAAAAAAAATATATATATGAGCATAAGAAAAGAAAATGTCTCTATTAAACCTTGCCTGAAGTCAAACTGTTATCATAGACCGCAGTTTCCTCACTTTTCCTCATCTTCCCTCACCTCCCCTCACCCTCCCTCACCCTCCCTCATTTCCTGTCATCCTCCCTCACCATCCCTCACCCTCCCTC
>JAPQNM010000002.1:5570766-5593266 GCA_029783475.1 Metacarcinus magister
CACACACTCACACATATATATATACACATACGTATGTATGATTGTATGATGTATAGAGGAGTGGCGTCTCAGCGGGGGAGGCTCTAACAATGCCTGGCCGCTGCGTGGAGCCATTACTTGGCCAATAACACGCTTAAGGTCACGGAGCGAGGCCTGATTAGAGGACAATAGTCTTTTGAGGGTGCCACGCGGCTGTCAGACCCACTTTGCCCTGATTAGCTCAGACTGCGATGACGAGAGCAGCGCGTGACGGCTCCTCTGCTGACGGCCATAGTCATGTCCCGCCTTCGGATGTGTTGAAGTGAATGCGAGACTAAAGTCGGTTTCACATGGATGTGGCTTTTGTATGTGCTCTTTAATATACTTCTTTTTTTTTAATATTAAATTGGTGCATTGTACCGACACGTATCGTCACATATTTGTTATGAAATATTTTAAAGGAAGCGATTATCACACGACGAGGTGTCGTGGTGTCGTATTGAGAATAGTGTATGTCATGTAGAAATTTTGCGAGCAATTAGTTTCTTGTGCAGCTATATGCAACGCTTGTCCCGGACCTTTCCTCCCGTCCAAGCTCTATTTGCTCCGCCATTTGAGCGTCGGCGAGCCTAGAAAATACCTCTTGACTGGACACTTACCGCTCTCACCGACACAGTTACCCATACTCTGTGTCTTCACCGTTAACGAATGGATCATGTAACAAATGAAAGGAGGGAAAAAGATTAACTTGATGACATTAGACGACAAACTAGATTACATTATGTAGAATATCCTGACCTTAATTGCTTGAAACGACGTCAATCCAATATAACCCTTATGGTTGCCTTGTGTCAGCGCCTCTTTGTGCGGATTGCTTCGAGAGAGACAAAGCAGAGAGGCGAGTGAGGGGCCGGGGCGCGGGGGCGGCTGCTGATTCAGTCTCCGGGTGTCTGTGACGCACTTGGCTCTTCCGTCCGTCGCCAAATGCGTCTGTGTGGTATCCGTGGAGAGCGTCCGGAAGAGCTGGACGTGTGTGTGTGTGTGTGTGTGTGTGTGGCCTTGGTCGTACTTATGTGCGTAATAGGAATTATAATTAGTCGTTAATGTAACCTGTAGGCAGGTCACGTATATGCACACACACACGCACACACACACACACACACACACACACACACACACACACACACACACACACACACACACACATACACACACACATACAAATGTGACGTCACACTCTCAGGGCCAGTCACTGGTGGCTCTGCAGTCGCTCCCTTGCCCGCACCCATCCGGGGGTGGGGGGAGGGAGGTCAGGTCACACACAGCCAATTACCAACCCGCGAGGAGGAAGGAAAGCGGTGGGCGCGCAACTCTCACGCTCACCACAATGATTAATGAGTCTGCCTCCCTTCCTCTTCTCGCCCCCTCTCTTCCCCTCCACCTCTCCTCCCTTCACTCACCAACACACTTCCTTTCATTAAACCTACACTCGCCCCCCCCTCTCCACCGACATTATTTCATTTGTTTGTTCAAGGAATCAGTTCCAAGTGTTGTGAATTATAAACTGAAGAAACTCTCCTCGGGCTGACGCGGCGCCCTAAAGTGGGCACCCCACATATGGCATCATCAGGGAGGGTCCTGCCAATAGGGCGGTCGAGGCCCAAGCCGGAGTCTGGGTTGCCACGCCCTGTAATTACACCAAATTATTTCCTGTCCCTGCCGAGGCCAACCCTTGATAATATGCAGGAGAGCGTCTGGCGGGAGGAGGCGCCACCCAGGGCCGCGAACACTGGGGCACGACGGTGGTGTGCCCAGCGAACCCTTATATGGCTACTCGCACGAAGGGCAGACTGGCGGACAGGACAAGGAACACGGAAAATGAGGGGGCGGAAGAGGTTGACGTGGGACTGAAGATTAGACGCTGGAGGCAGTGTAACCACTTTATTTAGAGTCTGGATGTGGGGACCATAATGTTGTAGTGTGTGTGTGTGTGTGTGTGTGTGTGTGTGTGTGTGTGTGTGTGTGTGTGTCCGCCCATAAATTGGATGGTATCGGCATGGGGTGGGGAGGGACAGGAGACGTAGGAAGATGTAGGGAGACACGAGGAGGGGACGTTTAAAGTGGAACAGAATACATCCAGGAAGGGGAGACAAAGGTAAGGGACAGTGGAGGTCAGGCAAGACTAGGGTGTTGGCGGGCGAGCAATGAAGGGCAAGGCAAGACAAGGTGTTAAGGGGGAAGAACAATTGGTATGGGAAGAGGAATGGCCACAGGAGATAGCTGAAACCCAATGAAAATGGAATTCCAAGGAGAGAACAAAGGAAATGTAATACAGCGGATCTCAAAAGGATACATTACAGTTTCAGTGAATACGGAAAACTACTTCATGATATAACCAATCACCGATAAAAACAAATGAATTATTAAGACATTTTTTACCCAAGTTTTCCATTTTGCACGTCTATGGTTATTTACACGAACTTTTGACACTTATTCCCATCGACCACTGTTGCATCAGCTTTTCGTTTAGATGGAGTATTAATGAGAGTAAGGGTATTAATCAAAATGTTGAATAAGATTTTTAAGACACTTACCAGTTTCTTGCATCTCGTGAGTTCAAATCCAGAGTTTGCCCAGTAAGTGTCACCAAGGGTAATCACGTGAAATTGATAACATTATGGATGGTTTTTTCTTTCTTTACGTGTTGGATGGTTTCCTTACTTCTATCTTTCAAGCGTTTGTTCATCCTTGAAATTAAGCTTGTGTAAACGCGAATGTCTGCATTTTACATTGTGTAATACCATCACGTGAAATCTAAACTCAGTTTGCCACTGCATGACCTGATGTCGTAGCTTGATTTACAAAATAAAGATAAAACACATGTCCATGATTTTTTTCTTTCTTTCTTGTGTAGAGGAGAAAATAGATATCAAATGTATGCCTGTATTGTTATTTAGAGCTTCGCATATTGCTTGAATATTTATCATTCTCATTAAACTCTTGCTCGCATTTGTATAGTAAATCGTTTTACAAGGAAGCAAATGCCTGTTTTTTAGTAGATGGTGATTCTTATCATGGTTTTGAAATTCATATAAACATAAAGGAGTAAGAAAGTGTGAAAATTTCATATGTATGGACTGTAAAATATATGAAAGTTGGTTGTATAAGCTTTTTTGCAGATGGCAACACTTTGGAAAAAAATGTGCATCAAAATTACGTAATCTGCACATGATGGTACGGTGTATGTAAAACAAAAAGACAATTGTGGAGCAAAACCTTAAAATAAAAAGGAACTTGCTCACAAGATTATAAAGATTACTTACAAAAGTTCACGTTTACAAAAGAATAAGTTAGGCAGCCAAGGAGTTTTGAGTACAGACTACCGTGCAGTTAACTGAGGGAATGCAGACGGACACGCCATCTAGTTCACATTTGCCAATAGAAGCGTATGGGGGGAGAGAGAGAGAGAGAGAGAGAGAGAGAGAGAGAGAGAGAGAGAGAGAGAGAGAGAGAGAGAGAGAGAGAGAGAGAGAGAGAGAGAGAGAGAGAAAAAAAAACATTTCACTGAGGCAAATTTCATCAAAGTACGTGAAGTGAGCATTTTTATGAAAAGTTTCCCCTTTCAAAATGTGTACCATACTCATTCATCTTTATCCATTGTGGCAGTACGTAGAGCTTCCCTTACTGATGGCAATGAAACCCCTCGACCCGTGTTGAGGTATACATTACATACAGTATGTGTCTTGGTAGTGCTACTTGGAGATATCTTTTCTGGGTGTTTGTGTGGTCATGTGTGATTGGTGCTACTTAAATGTCCTAAATTTCTAGTTAATAAAAAAAATGTCAATCTTTAGTCAACATAACATGATAAAAGAGGAAGATGTGTAGCAGTGCCCCTTAAGTTATAAGTTAAATGGTAGAGTCTGTTATACCAAATCATCTAGAGAAACTAGCTAATGACTCACAACCTGACAATCACAAGGTGTGAGTCATGTCTTCTTAATCTTCTTTTTACAAAAGTTTGCATAAGGTGGTAGAGCAGAAAAATTTTGTATTATATTTATCTTGGTTTCAGTAAAGCGTTTGATAAAGTATATCACCAGTGACTATTCACTAAGATATTATTAATGAAATAGAGGCTAAGGTTTGAAAGTGGATGGATTGGGACATGACATCGTTATGTGGAGCAAACAGTTCAAATTACTGGTGAGTTATCTAAGTGTGGTTTGCGTCACTAGCAGGGTGCCACATGCAGGGCTTCACATTAGGATCATTATTATTAATCATTCACACCAATTATTTAGATTATAGGATAAGTATTCACAGCGTTTAAACTCTTCCGCCTCCTCATCATGGCGAGGCTTCTGGTCTGAATGGTTTGATGTTCTGCAGACACTTACACTGTAGTATGCAGTTTCCCTCGTGCAGTGCCACCTCACAGGGATGAAAGGGTGACTCAAGTGACTCTCTTAGGTATCTCATACCGTCACATTAATTTTCGCGACAATCACGTAGTTCTACACTTACTCTTGCTACCCGTGTATTGTGTCTATAACGTAGTAAGACGTGTGTTTCTGTATTGAGATTGTAAAGTGATATATTTTCTCCCTCTTTTGGGGAATGTACTGTACCCTCCACTTAGCCTTGTAATTGTTTCACATCTGCACATGAACCTTTCAACCCAGCGCTAAACATAACACAGCCTCTGGGCCAACCAGCACATGAGAGGGTCCCAGGGTCAGCGTCAGAGCTGGAGGGGGCGCGGGACAGGGAACTGAACATCCGGAAAAATTCAGTCGCCCATTGTCATTCGTCCTTTGACTTACGAGCGTGTGTTTGATTCAGTAAAGTGTGTGTTGAACTGTCACCAGCGAATCAGGGGTGTATTATGTGTTAAGAAGGAAGTTATGTCTTTAGGACTAAGGAGAATGCTCGATGTGTAGTTTGGCATCGTGCGATCATGGCTGACTGCTTCCCCCAAAGAGCCAGCGGGGAGGAGGCCGGGCTGGGGATGGCTGGCGGAAGGGGGTTGGGGGAGGGCCTGTGCGGGTGATGAATGAAGCCATCACGCCGGGGCTCACGGGTGGCGGCAGAGGTGGGCCTCAACGACGTATGCCTCTCCCGCCGGGATGCACGACGTCTGGTTTGTTTGTCGGGCTGGCTGAGGCACTGTGACGTTCCCCATACTGGGTCACCTTCACCGCCGCTCTTCATGACTTGGTTCACCTCGCTCTGCATACATTTATTTGTTTTTTATTCAGTATCGTCATTTACAGCGACAGAGCACCCTTGGCCCTCTCCTACACCCAGAGGCCCACCACAGGGTGACGCGGCCTGTGTAGTGCTTGCTTACCCTGGCTAATATTTTGACCTTGTAGAGAAAGATGAAATAACAAAACGCCTCTACTATTACAACCTACATGTGTAATGACACCACGTGTAGCCTGAGACTGCCATGCACTGAATGACATAATCCTGGATGAAAGTTTACTTTTGTCACCCTTGTCACTTCTCGTCGTGAGGGTTGATCGGGGGGAGGGGGGATGAAGCTTCTGACCAGTGTCTCGTCACCTGGCTTTTTTCCTTTTTTTCCGCGTGTGATCTATGCCTATCGAATAAAGGTGGGTCGCCTTTGACGTTGGGGCGTGTGAGCCAGCCCTCGCCTCGACGCTGTGTGAATCGCATAACACCAGCAGTAGCCAGCTCGCCTTCTTTCCGCATGTGCCGATTTATCTCTAGATTATCTCGATTACAGTTTCCATTGATAGCATGTTAAGATGAGTCTTAGTGCGTGAACTAAGATGTTTGTAGCCACGCGGGTGAGGCAGGAGACGAATTAAGGGCCGGTGTGGTGGCGGCGTGTGGCAATCCCAGCCTGCCCAAGCTGAGGCCACAGTGTCCCGCCCGTTTCGGATGGAAGTGTCCGATTCCTTCATGTAGGATGCATAGTCTTCATGTTAGTTGTATGTATTAGTCATGTATTGCTTATTTTCCAGTTTTATCTTTACAACCTGACTCAAATGTTATAAATATGGAGCATTTCAAGAAATATTTGTGGACTGATGGTTCAACATGGAGCCTAAGGTGGAGCCGAAATAGGGTTTCAAGTTAATTTTGGAGTGGCAGCCTCCCTGGCTCCTCCGGTGTCTGGACGCTGGCCTCGCGGGTTTCTTGTTCATGGCATGGATCGTCACTGTTTGGACTTTGGAGAAGTATCAGAGCGAGATCAGACTGCTTTAATGGGGATGAGCGGCTTGGAAGATTCAGCTACCAGCGCAGGAGAGGCGTCAGCGGAGGAGCAGCGGGAGACGGTTCCTGCCTGCCTCGCGCCGCCGCATTCCCTCCGCATAACAGTCATTCCCCGCGCCGGTGCTCGCATTCCCGCACACACTGCTCGGTGACGCGGATGCCCTCTGCTCGTGGCGTGCGAAACGAGAAGCTGCGCTACAAATGTCTTCTTTCCATCCAAATGAAACGACATGATTCAATTAAACGAATTATCAGCTCTTAACAGTAGAGCTTAAAAATCGTACTACGTATGCTAATTATGTCATTGTATTTAGTGAAGAATGTGATGATGAAAAACAAAAACAAACTGGTAACTGCAATGATTAGGAATAAAACTATAAAAGTATTAGTAATGAAGATAATAGATAATAATTATATTTATTAATTAATTATAATAATTATTTTTATTATTACTAATACTAATACTACTATTGATATTATTATTGTTATTACTTTCATTGTTGTTATCATCATTATCATCATAAGTCCTTAATAATAGCAACATCTGTAGGAATGATGGTGGTTATAATAGTAATAATAATGATTAATGCATGAAAAGAGAAAAATAGTAATAATAGTATCATGACCATCATCGTCATTGCCATATTTCTAGTAGTATTAGTATTAGTAATAGTAGTAGTAGTAGTATAGTAGGAGGGGTAGTATAGTAGGAGTAGTAGTAGACGAATAGTGGTGGTGGTGATAGTGGTAAATTGTTGGTAATACTCGAAGTTTCATCAGCAGTAGTAGCACACTTGACTACTGTGTGTCTGGCCAGCAGCAGCCACGCACTGAGGTTCCCGGAGTACGCGTTATCAGCGGCAGTCTTGCACAATGCCACCACTAGCCGCGTCACGGGCACCACCATCTTTCCTCTACCAGTCAACAAGGGTATCACTCCTGCCAGCAGCCGCCATCATCACCCCTTCGTATGCTACCCCCACCCGCACCACCCTCCACCCTCACACCAACCCTCGCCACCACCACCACTACCATTAGCCAGACCACCACCTCCTCCACTCACTCCATTCCATCAGCAACATCCCCCTATACACACCACTCCCTCTATATCACCTTACTGTAATGCATCCACCAACACCACACTAACCTGATCCCTCCCAGCTTACACCACTACATCAACAATCCACACTACAACCATTACACCACACCACACAACCACTAGTACTGTCACTATCACCACAATCCACACACACACACACACACACACACACACACACACACACACACACACACCATCACCACCACTACCACCACCACCACCACCACCACCACCACCACCACCACCACCACCACCACCACCACCATCACCATCACCACCACCATAACAATCATTACAACACCGATTTCTACCTAACACCTGTCATCACCACTCCAGCATTGCCACCACCACCACCACCTGCATACAACAGGCACAACTAACTCCCACCATCACCTCCTCCACCCACATCACAGTCTTTACTCATCTCTACCGCCACTCGACTGCCAAGTTTTCTTTTGCAACACATGAACATCGTCTTTCAACACCACCAAACTACTAGCACCATCCTCACATAACACACACTCACCACATTTTGCCACCGCCACCACCACCACCTCCATCGACCACCCACACACAATACATAGTTACTAAAGGTGCTGTCGTGGTAAATTTAGGTGGATCCAGGCGTGTCCAGCGGAGAATTTACTCATTTCTTTTTGTCGTAGAGTAAGAAGGTGCGGTGCTCCACTTCTTCCCTTGCAGGTGTCCGCTGGATTCACCTGAACTGTTGCCGGGAAGGGAAGGAGGACCAGACCGCTCGATCATGTGTCTCCTAGTTGTCTTGTTGACAGGTTGTCCCTCTGCTTCGAGGATTGTTTGAAAGCATTGAAGGAGTACTTGTATAGATGTTTCCTCAGTCTTGTTTTGATCTTGCTTCTTTCATGTTTTAGTCTCAATTAAACGGAAATTAAGGTCTTGTGGAATTAAGTGAGCTTTGTAACGCCTTCAATACGTCACTTATGTGCCTGATATATACTAAGGCTGCGTGTTAGTGCCCCATAGTCGTCCTCGGTGATCCTATTGACTGGCTTTTGAGTTCATGACCACATTCATTACAGTTTGTCCTGTAGTTGTAACAGTAGCATGAGATATGCGGTATCGTTCCTGTGACTGTAGTTAAGCAACGCCTTACCTGGTGGTGAGGTGGCAAGGTGAGCAGCGGGTCGCATCTGTATCATGTCCAAGGATAAGGTGGATCACGAGTCGTCTTATACTTGACATTTGTTCTGTGTTATAAGACGATTTGCTGCTAATGTTGCGTCACAGTGAGGTGGTGGTGGTGCAGGAGGGAGGGAGGGAGAGAGAGAGAGAGAGAGAGAGAGAGAGAGAGAGAGAGAGAAACGTTTATAGCGTATGTGCGTTACCTGGCGAAGAGCGGGATGTTCAAGTATATGTTGTATGGACCTCTCATACTTCACTATTAGATTTAGGTTACTTATTCAGGACTAGATGAGGTTGTTAAAGCCCCAGACGCTCTACTTGTACCGTGTCATTATGTCAGACAGAAGACGAAGTGTATGTTTGGAGTGCTAAGTACTCTGCATGCCAGTATGGTAAACTGTACGGTAAGAAATGCATGTATACAAATAATCTGAGTTCAGGCGAGGGAAATTAGTCTGTTGTGAGTAAGAGCGTAAGAAAACATGTGCACTTACGATGTTTTCAAGACCCCTTCCGCTATTTTCAAGACCCCTTCCGCTATTTCCTTATCTCCGAGTTGGCAGAGGGAAGTAATGGGTGACAGATATGCGTGTGTTGCGAGTTGGTGTTCTTGTGCTGCGACAGTGATTAACGAACACACACATTGCAAGTACTAATAGTGTTCCAAGTGAAATGGATCTATATATCAAGGGCGCGAGTTTAAATCCCTTCGGAGTGACTTGGTGCCTTAGTGGTGCTGGTGGAACTCGAGCCTTCAATCACATGGTTTTCTTGAAGGACCTCCATGTTAGCCTCGACGTTGATTCGTTATGCCGAGGGTCTGGCGTGATTCATGTTGCCTACACATCACCGAATGGCTTTTTAACTAGCATAGAATACACCACTGCAGGCAGGTGTAGGTGTGCGTCAGGTGGCGGACGGACGAGGAGGCTGCGTGTTGGGTTGCTGCACCTCGGCGGCAGCGAACTCCCGCAAAAAGTGTCATAAGAAAGATAATGGTGGGAGTTGGGGTGAGTGGTAGGGGAGGGGGTGGGTGGAGGGCTGGCGGATGTGTGTTGCTGGGATTTGACAAGACTGCGACACTGGAGTGATAAACCAAGAATAAACACTCTTACGTGCATTGACTGAGAACTTAAGTCTTGACAAACTACTGCAGGAGAGAGAGAGAGAGAGAGAGAGAGAGAGAGAGAGAGAGAGAGAGAGAGAGAGAGAGAGAGAGAGAGAGAGAGAGAGAGAGAGAGATTGATTGATTGATTGATTGATTGATTGATTGAAGGGACCAAAGTTTCTTGCCATCAAGCAGGGCCACGGATCTGATCTGGTCGTTCGGCGTGGGAGGTGACGACCAAGGGTGAGTGGAGCTTCTAGCTCTTGATTTTGTAACCGACCTTGGGAACCCGCGCGCTCTGGCTGCGCTGGCGGAGGTACGATACAGGTTCGTGTTTTCTTCCATCAATAAGTTAGATTCTGAGAGAGCGCGTTGTCACCCCTTAAATTATTATCCTTAGGTTTCTCGTTCGTGCCTCTTGGATCGAGTGGTTGCTGAGAACGCCGCCACGACCATTCAAATTGTGAGGAAACTTGTGTAGATTATAACCCATGTCGTCTGTTGTGATGAGATCGGCCCTTGAGTAGCCCCTGTCGGATATGAGGAAGAAAAAGCTTTGAATAAAATGGTTCCCTCAAGGTCCTGCCACCTGCCACCGACTTCCACCTCTCTGCCCCGCGGCGGAAGGTCGAAGATTGTGACTCGCGTCCGCCTGGCAACACATATCTCGCTTTCAGGGGGGACCCTTTTTGCGGTTCACAAATTGAACCCCCCTCCCCTCCCAGTCTCCTCTCTCCTCCCTCCCTCCTTCCCTCCCTCCCTTTCTCCCTCCCTCCTTCCCTCACAAACTCCCTCGCTCCTTGCCTCCCTTCTTTCCCTTCTCCCTTCATGCCGACATTCCCTCCCTTACCTATCCATTCCTCTCTTGAATATGTAGCACTTTCGTTCCTCATCAAGGCCATACAGATGGACACGGTAGAGCTAGAGTTGGTTCTCCTTCCAGCCTCCTTCGTCCCTTCTATATCTCCGTGACCGCCAGATTGATGTCTGAGGACCGTGCGTATCTTAGTTGGTTGTGTCATTATCATCGACCTTATACTCGTTGGTTTGTTGTCTTATCTCCCGTTATCTGCCCCCTCCCCTGTCTCTTGTTTGCAGGTCCTGCCCGAGGACGAGAAAGTCGTTGCCCTCCACACGTCAGCAAAACATTTCTCTTTTGTTTTTTTTCCACGAGGCGTTACGAAGTTTTTACTGATGATCCTCCGTGCGTACCAATTCCCTTATGGCAACCCTGCCGCATCCCCTTCGTCTGTGAGGAAGAGTGGGCCACCAGCCATTACGTTGGGGAGTTAGCTGGACCACTCTTACGGGAGTGGCCAACGACCAATCTACGCTCATAAATAATGGCCGACTGTCTCCCTTTGGCGGCATCATCAGAGCGGGCCGTGGCTTCTCCTGGCACCACCACGAGGCTTGCCGGGAGCCTTTCCTAGTGCCTGAGAAAGTAATGATGAACAACACGACGAAGCCGAGCTGTCGCTTCACGGCGCGACGCTTGAGGGGTCGTCCCCCACTACCCCTGTCGTGGTGGGGTTACGTCCCTCTTACCGTCACGCTGGTCGGCCGCCGTTCCTCGCTCCCAGCAACCCCCCTCTCCCTTCCCTCGCCGGCCCCCACGGCGCCTCGGGGGTTCGTTACCAACCTTTCTCAGGCGCACCGCGTTCGCTCACAGCCTCACAGACAACCCTCGCTCACCAACCTCCCTTCCACATAACCAGCGCGGGAGGGTTCTCAGGCCAGGCTTCAGACACTCTTGTTGCTCTATGTTTCCGGTGAACCAGGCCTCCCTCAGTCTGGCACTGCCCACTACCCTCAACTGCAACTTATTCGTAATATACAAGTTGAAAGCCACCAGCCGCTATTCTTTCAAAGGAGTCGCCAGAGAGACGCAAGGAACAGCGCGACAGCAAGGGAGAGCAAGTCCTGCGGTCATGTGCATAAAGTCCAAAGTGGCGCCCGAGGGAAGACTAACAATTATGTGACATTTTCTGGTCGTGATTAGTCTAGATTGGTAGTGCGGATTGTGGTGATGGCAGCGGAGCACCTGTTGTGGCGTGGACCAAGGGAAGGTAGGGGGAGGTAGGGGAGGTAAAGGGTCCAGGGGGGGGAGCGGAACCAAGCAGGAGGGGATGAGGGTGGTGTGGGTGCCTGGAGAGGGAACAGGGGTGGGATGGTGCTGGCCTGGGGGAGGGGGGTTAGAGTGATTGTGTGGGTCCAGGTGGCTAGGGACTGGGGAAGGGGTGAACCAACGACTAGGGGAAAGGGGATTATTGGTGTGGGGCCAAGAGGAAGGGAAAAGCGGTGGAACGGGCTTTGGGTGAAGGGGTAGAGGCGTGATGGTGACGGGTCTGGGGGTGCCGTGGGCGGGGGAAGGGGCGGGAGCAGGGAAACTTCAGGTGAGTTGGGGAAGGATAGTGTGTTGAAGTGTTGAGGGACGAAGAGAAAGAGCGTCTAGCAGCAGGAAGGTGACAGGGAAGGCGAACTTTGATATTTCCTTTCTTCTTGTTCTGTTGTTGTCATCGTCGTCGTTGTTTGTTTGTTTGTGTTGATGACAGTGATGATGATGTTGCTGCTGCTAATGATGATGATGATTGCTTTTTACTTTTTTTCTTCTCTCAAATGTTTTCTCCTTTTTTATATATATATATTTTTTTTAAGTTTTCGCCCTTCTCCTCCTACGCCTTCATTTTCTTCTTCCAGCTTTTCTTCCTCCTTTTTTTCTACTATTTTTTTTTACTTTTTTTTTCTCCTCCTCCTCCTCCTCCTCCTCCTCCTCCTCCTCCTCCTCCTCCTCCTCCTCCTCCTCCTCCTCCTCTTTCTCCTCTTTCTTCTAATTTTTCTTTTCTTCCCCCCATCACCATCCTTGCCACCACCACCATTACTACTGCTACTACCACCACTACTACTATTGATAATGATAATGATAGAAATAATTCCATCACCACAACAGTTGTTTCTGCTATTGCTAATGATGTTATTGATTGTTTACTACTACTACTACTACTACTACTACTACTACTACTACTACTACTACTACTACTACTACTACTACTACTACTACTACTACTACAACTGCTACTACTACTACTACAACTGCTACTACTACTACTACTACTACTACTACTACTACTACTACTACTACTACTACTACTACTACTACTATATACTGGTGGTGATGGTGGTGGTCGCGTCATAGTAACAAAAACAATACAGCCTTAGTAGTAGTAGTAGAACAAGTAGTAGTAGTAGTAGCAGTAGCAGTAGTTGTTGTTGTTGTTGCTGTTATTATTATTGTTGTTGTATATAATGGTAGTATCAGTAGGAGCAGCAGAAACTATACTAAAAGAAACTATGTAGAAGATACAGTAGTGGCAGCAACAACAGTTCTGATAAAAAAAAAGTAGTAGTAGTAGGAGGAGGAGGAGGAGGTGGAGATAGAGGTGGAGGAGGGAGAGGAGGAAGTTAGTTAAGTATATGCTAATATACACCAAAATTTACCGATATTAACACTCCGATACTTTCCCGATATCGATACTGATGCATCTGTAAAATTCCAGATTATTAGAAAGTAAAAAAAGCTTATGAAATATCAGAGCCCTCGCCAAGCTGCCTGAAATATTCCTTCGCCGTCACAGACAAAAGCCGTCACAAACACAGTTCTAAAAGTTGAAGGAGTATGTGTTGTGGGTGCGTCGGTTATGGCCACCTACCTACCTACCTACCTAACCTACTTCCGCACGCATCCCCAACCCTCTCCTCTATCCATGGACGTGACAGGATTGCAACGTGGATCCAACGCGTCTCTATGACTATTATATATTTATTTATTATTATATTTCTTAACTCGCATAATGAAATTTCTGGTACTGTTTTTTATTTCTTTTACTTTTATCTGCAAAGTCTGGTTACATTTACAATTTTTTTTTTCTTCTCTTTTTTCACGTTTTATTCCTGATTCTTGAGGCATCGAGCTCCGCCTTGAGTACACTCGGCTTACAAAGCTGCACTGGTGACGTGTGACACTACAGATTTATCAGCCAAACAATGACCTACTTCTAAGAGATAAGATGACAAGCATGCAGCCAATATACATTTTTAAAAGATAATAACTATGATGACCACCTAGCCTATATAGTTATAGTAAGTACTTTTAAATGATAATGTGATGCTTGTGTAGCCTATTTATACTTTTTTAGAGATAAGATCACAGCCACACTGGCAAGATCTCCTTAACTGTCATATAATTGACTAAAATATGTCAAGTATGATGTAGTATAAGATAAATGGATCAGTTTTGACTAACCATAATGATAAATTTAGATATTAAGATATAAAATTATAAACATTATTGGTTGAAAATTGGCCAATAGTAATACCAGCAATATGTTATCACAATAATTACAGCAAGTTGAGGGAAATTTAGAAAAAAAATACTCAAGAATTTTTTTCTGGTATGTTTAAAATTTTAGAACTCTGATGAGGCATGGAACACCAACAGCCACTCGGTCATGTGTCAAGAAAATAAACGGATTTGCATGAAAAAATGTTTATTCGAGTTTACATAATGTGTTTAGCATCCAAACTTAAATTGAATAAAAAACACTCATAGTTTGTTCATCCACCTTCCTCACCCAACAGACAGCCATCAGAAGAATTGTTGTATTCATGTTCTCAAACCCCGTGTTTTATGTCTGCTTTCCGCCGGAGTCAAGGATCATTCTCTCACTTGGATGTGTTGATGCTGCGCCGCGTGGAAGGTTAAGGTGTTCATGAAGGGCCGTCACTCAAGGGAGGTTCAAGGCCGATAGGTTAGTCGCAAGGCATGTCTTTTCGAGAGACTTTTAGGTGCTGATATTTAACTTGGACTGCTGTGATCCTATGTAACAGCTGACTTTTCTCTCTCTCTCTCTCTCTCTCTCTCTCTCTCTCTCTCTCTCTCTCTCTCTCTCTCTCTCTCTCTCTCTCTCTCTCTCTCTCTCTCTCTCTCTCTCTCAGATATATATGTTCAAGGCCATTGTTCTGCGTAGTTGAAAGCAAACTATACGTGTAGTGTATAAATACGAACATTTTGTCAAATATACGAGGAGGTTAGAAAATATACAACTATTAAAAATAAATGCAACGACAGTATACGAGGTTGTCTTTTTTGTGTGTATGAAAATGTTTATTGAAGGAAAGGAAGATTTAAGGCAATTGTTGTGTTAGACTTTAAGGGTATGGAGTGAAATTTATTATTATTAGCTTTTGATAGTCTGGTATAATTTTGTTTGATTTCCAAACTTTCCTCTAACAGCCTCTATCCATCTCTCTGCACTTTTATCTCAAGTTCCATTTCTGGTCGTTCTATTGGTGCAGTGTTAGTCAGCAATTGTTCTTCTAAATTAATTAAGTGGTGCTCCACAAGGCTCTGTCCTATCACCTGCTCTCTTTATATTATTCATGAATTATCTTCTCAGTGATACTGTTTGCCCTATCCACTCTTATGCTGATGACTCTACCCAGTATTTATGAACGTCATTGACCAGACTCAGATATTTACCAACTCAGCAAAAATTTAACAATTCATAGAAAGACACCATATAACGCCCAACTTGTAATCTTTATATTATTTCTGAATAGGGCAAGGCAAAGCTTGTGTTGTTCAATACTTCAATCTGAACTATTGCTTATATCTACTCGACATAGCCTCCACACAACTGTTTTCTTCTTGCACATTGATCATTATTGGGTTGTCCTTTACTAAACAATTAAACTGGACATTTCACAGCTCACCTCTACCTAAAGCAGCTTCCATGAAGTTTGTGTTGTGTCGTCTCCGCCATTTTTTTCCTCTCCCCAATTGTTAACACTATATCTGCCCGTATATGGAGTATACCTCCCATGTAATGTAAGGGCGGGGGGGTCCATTCACTCTGTTCTATGAAACGGGTAGAGTCTAAAGCTTTTCGCGTTATCAACTTGCTGTCTTCAATCTCACACTCCGCCGCAATGTTGCATCTTCTGAACTTGCGAGCTGCATGCCTTACCCTCTCTCGCAGCCTCGCTGCAAAGACTTTCTATTTACTCGCATACTTTTTTTGTCCATCTCACTAATGCAAGAGGTAACCAATATCTTCACTCTTTCATCATTTTCACTAGTAAACTCTGGAACTCTCAATGACCTTATAATATAACACCCTCTTATACGACTTGAATACTCTCAAAAAAGTTACATCAAGACATCACCAAAACTAAATTGGCTAACACCCATTGGACTCTTTCTGTGAATAGTTTTTGCATTGTAAGTAGGCTTTTTTTATTAGTTTTTGTTCAGGCCTGGATGAGCTTCACTTATCTGTAGAAGATAATGGATTAGTAAATTTATAGATGATTCAATATAATGACTAATATGAGATAACATTTGTTTAGAAAGATACACACGCAGGAAGGGAGTGACAGCAATAAGTGGCAAGTTCTTTGGGCGGGGGAGACGAGGATTGAAGCGGGAAAGTTTAGCGAAACTGTAATTTTACAAACTGTAGAAGAAGACAAGAAATGAGACAAGTTTGCTGCTTAGGCTCCGAAACTATAGAGAAAGACTCGGTGAGAGGAGACGATGACACTGGGAAAAGATTGCGCTGTCTAACTTATCTCTTGTGTCACATTTGGTGCTTGCTCTGTTGTCCGTCTAAAGGGAGAACTAGCCACGTGCTTATATGGTGTCAACAGCGTAAGAGTAAATAAAAATGAAAAATACAGGTTGTCGCTGTTGACTTGCGTGTTGAATTGCGATGATTTGCTAAGGAATTGCCAAGATTGTCGACGAAAATTTGACCATAAAAGTTATATTTTTATTTTTTTAGATGCAGTAAAGAGAGTGTATTTACGAAGGTTGTTGTGTTTCGGAATGAGCAAAAGTCATTTCCTTCAATGATATCTCCGACAAATCCCTTTCGAAGGAACTCGTGTCGAAGGAAACATTCCCTGTATAATACCAGTTTTAGGGAACACTTATTGAATGTTCTAACAGACCAGAATTACGTGTTGATCAATAACGGGGAGAATGAAATATCTTAAGGCATATATTTAAATGTAGGCAAATGTTACTTCATATAATGATTGTACAGTACAAAACCTTTATTCAATGTTTCATTTGTATATTTTATTTACCAATGGAACTAACGTGATATATAGGATGTGTCTAGCCCATGTTCGCAAGCTCTCTCGATATAGAAAATGTAAGATGGATGATAAGATTGTCCGCTTCTTAAAATTTATGGGTTCATTTGACTTGCTCCCCATATTTGTTCACTCTCTCCTTTCCCGTGTATCCTTCAAGTGTGTTAAAGATTCACAATGCCACTACGATCAACACATACAGAAGAGAAGGCTTTGATAATTATAGATTTATATTTATATTTTAGGAAGCAAAAACGAGGTGAAAGATTCTGAAGTATCATGACTGTGGACGCCATACATACAGTACATACACTCAGGTCTGGACAACAAGCAGCTTGGGATAAAAATAAAGGAAATGATAAGCTACATAGAGAAGAGAAGATATAATGAGTAATGTTGAAAATGTTTAACGAGAATGTGCTTTGGATTTTGTCTCGCCGTAAGATTGCGATTGCTGTAGATTTTTTTTAAAGAGGAATTTAATGTGTCTGTCTAAGTGTGTAGTCACTTTGAGAGTAGTATTTGATCCTTTCCTGTAGTGGAAACTCGAGACAAATTAAGTCTACACTTCATGGTTTTTGAGAGTCAGGTTCACATAATTATGCAAAGTGGTTATGGTTCAGTCAGTAAACAAAACCAAGTAGTTGATGGAAGCCAAATTAATCAGTGAGTGTCCGATGAACCGGAGGCATCAGCTCTTCCTCATCTCACATCCATTCTACCGAGAGTATGCATCACCTCCCGGCAGGTGCCTGCTTCCTCCTCCTCCTCCTCCTCTTCTCTGCCTTAACCGCCCAAGCTCATATCAGCTTTAAATCTCCGCGTCCACGTCACCCACGCCACGTGGTCCACCATTGTGTGCCGGCCGGCGTTACCTGTATAAAAGGCGGCCTGCGCTTGTCTTATCCTCCCTCACTCAGCCATCCTGCCCCCTGTTCCCGACCCTTACTCCCTGTATATCTGCCCCCGCTTCCCGTCTCAGACCACCTACCCTAGGCCCTGACCGTCTCCCTTGCCGTAGGCCACCCTGTTCCCTGACACAATAACAGCCTCCAAAGGTAAATGTCGCTCAGGCCAGCACACCTGCGTGGTGGTGCCGGCTTGGGGCTAATACGATACCCGACGGTCACTCACACAGGTATATACAAACTGCACTGGTTGTGGGTCTTCAAGGTAAATGAATTTGTTATATTTTCTTACTGTGGCAGCCGTGATCTTATCAGAAGCATTATTTGTTTTTTTGTTTTGTTTTGTTTTGCTTTGTTTTGTTTGACATCAACCTTTGAAAAAGTTACTCAGTTACGTGATAGTATTCTGTCAACAGTATTGACGGAAGAACATCAAACTAATTCAATTCATCGACTCATTGTGTTTGTTGTATTTCCTCTCCAACCATCACTGCCCAGCACCCTCCATGCAAAGCCGAGGCAGGTGAAGGCAGGGAAATAAAGGTCCAGAAAAAGTTGCATCTCACAAGTGATGGAGCCTCGTGTCCTGGCTGACATGAGGCGCCGTTATCAGGAAACTGGCGTCATGGTGGACTTCCCCACTGGGCTGTTTGTTCCTTTATCAGTAATCACCAAGGGGAGAAGGAGGACGGGGTTTCCTCACTGCCAGTAGTGTGTGCCGAAACACTCTCCAGGGCCGCCAAACACACTTTTATTTAAGATTTTTTTTTCGAGCTGCCACCGTCACCCTTATCATGACAAGTACACAATGTTATAAGTATGAATTTTAGTCTCCTACTCATGTGTGATGAAGATGCACCCGTATCGGTAACTCTTGGTTCATCCTCGTCACGAATTCACTTGCCACTCATATTGAACCCCTTGACCTGTTAACTGACCGCCGCAACCCATTCCAAGGTGGTCAAGAGCAGCGGATAGAGTGGATGCAGCACTGCAGCACTCATCAACCCTCTCATTACTCTTCCTGTACTCTCACATTTATGACAAATTGCCCCTTCTACAGTCTCGGTCCAGCGCAAAAAAAGCGGAGACACAGGAAGTTCAGGTCACCCTTAAAGAGAGGATAATAGGAGGCCGGTTGCGGAAGCTGGTAACGCTCTGGGGAGGAGAAAAAAATGGCAGCGGGTGAACGGAAACACTAAATGGCAATGAGGCCGCGGGAGAGCGGGCCTCCGCACTCCATTGCCTCGGCTTAATGTCAAGGGTGCGGTTGATACACTTCCCTGCCGCACCCTCTCCTCACCCCGCCCTTCTGCAAAATACCTCGACTGCCACGACGAGGTTGACTTGTGCACTCTCAGAAGAACAGTAATTGTATTGTGTGGATTGTTAATTTCATTTGATATGAGCGAAAGTTGCATAGCTTGGAGCCAACCACCAAGCCTGCCTGACCCATAACCTTCAGGCTGACCTCGCGGGTGGACCACTTGTGACCCTGTGACTCTCTCTCTCTCTCTCTCTCTCTCTCTCTCTCTCTCTCTCTCTCTCTCTCTCTCTCTCTCTCTCTCTCTCTCTCTCTCTCTCTCTCTCTCTCTCTCTCTCTCTCTCATCAGTGATCCTCCTGCACCTTGCTTTGCCCTTCAGTGTGTGTAGCCTTGACCACGTTTCTTCAGTCTCCTTGGCCAAACTTATGTTGCCTCATCCATATGCGTCACCAACCTGCCCCTTCTGCTGCCCTTCCAAGCAGTGTCACGCCCTACCCTACTATAATCAGCCTCACCCTCATTCATTCCCTTCACTTTCTCCTTTCCGGTGGTCACTCAACGCTGCCTCAGGACATCATCGACAAACCACCGCTGCGTGGTGCAAATTGTTAAACGCCAAACACTAATCTCGTGCCCATCTGCGGCCTCACACTGGGCGCTGCGGCTGCGTTAGGGTGAAGAATGTTATTTTTTCGAGGGAGATGAGGCATTTCTTATTTGTCTTGCACTTGCACTCGAGGGAAGAGAGACCAAAGACGACACTCCCTACACCGTCATATTCCAGAGTTTATGTTTGATGCACCGCCGTCTCACGCGGTACTTCACTGTCATTACTCCACAACCTGTGTGTCATGCTGCTCTATACTGGTTGTTGTGGAAGTCAGTTTGCTGCCATCATGCAATTCATTTAGTTGATTAGTTTGCTGGCTTATTTATAGCATAGGAAGGATGGTTAAGGGATGTTAAACTAAACATAAACAAAAAAGTTCAAGGAAATAGTAGTTAAAAAATGTATGGTCAATGTAACTCCCGAGGTGTTTTGAACAGAATCAAAGTGTTCCAGAGCTTACCGTTGAAAGAGATCAAGGAGTAAAGACATCGTTTAGCTCTTGCATTATCATGATAGCCAGGATGGATGAGATGGAATGAAAAGCCTTGTGCAGTAAAGCCGCAAGAGAAGAAATGCAGTTGACAATTCCAGAAGAGCAGTATACAGTTATGAACATAGCTGTACAAAACTGCATGAGATGCTTCACTGCGGCAGACTGTGAAAGACTGAAGATAGTCAAAAGAAAGGCAGATGATCAAAATAGCCCTTGACTCCACTTTATATGAAAAAACTTATTAGGAATAGAACGCCTCCCTTCACACACACACACACACACACACACACACACACACACACCACACACACACACACACACACACACTATCTTAGATAAATGTATGGTGAAAAAAATTATAACTTCGATGATTAGACCCCTATAAGAAAAATTATGTCTTGAAATTGGAAAGAATACAGAGAATAGCAACTAAGATGGTGTCAGAATTTAAAGATCTAGCATACGAGGAAAGATTAAAAAAAAAATACAACTTACTACATTTGAATAGGAATGGACTGACGGAAAAGGCGATACTGGCTAAGAATGTACAACAATTGAAGGAAAGACTAGACAAATATAGATGTGGAGACGGGACCACACAAGTGTAGTTCAGGCCCTGTATACTATAGCTAGGTAAATACACACAGCAGGAGCATGGCAGCACTCCCGAAGAAAGTATATCACGTCTGGACTCATTGCGTCCGCACAGGATAGGCAGAAGCAAGATCGAGATCCACCGGTGTATCTCGATCTTGGGCAGAAGTAGGTCGACTCGGTGGCCACATGACAGGGCGAGGGAAAAGGAGGCGAGGGCGTTCAGGCACAGCCACTGAAACATCCTCCACAGCTCCACAATGCACTACGTCTGCCCATCATCATCCCAGACACAACTAGATTACTTTCACTATTTGAAGATTATGATTTTGTAACTAGTTTTTACATAACATTTCCATGTCTGTTTTTCATTCAAGTTCAAATGTGTAACAACATGTGCTTGTAATTGGTGACTGTAGTGAAGGTAGTGCCGTCTGTGTGTAAGGCAAGTTGGTGCACCTCACTTGCACATATGTGTGAGCGGATAGACAGGTGGACAGTTACTAGACGAGATTATTGATGTAATTCTAGGAGGAACCAAACATGGGCTGGTAGTTGAATGTTAAAAGTAAGTTTTATTTTGGCTTTGTATAATCTACAGCGTTATATTGAGGCGGGTTTGAAACAAGTTAAAACCATACTCCTGCACAATACACACCATTCATTGATTTATACAGTAAGTGTATTGTGGGAGTTATCTGCAATGTTAATGTCGTACATGTACGTACAAAGAAGATAAATGATCAATTATGAATAAAATACACTTTTATCCATTTTTTTAACTAACCATAAAAAACAGAATGGATAATTTTATTGACATTTCCTCCGTGTTTACGATGCTCAAAACATAGTCAGGTGAAGATAGAATATGTAGACAACTAATGAGGGCATATCGTGTTATGTCTCTGTTCAATATGACAAACTGTGTTGGACCTGAGTGTTGGATAAGGAGAGCAACACGTATGTTTACTTGTGGTCGGGAATACCAGTTGGACAGCTCCCTGATAGCGAGGCTAAGAATATCTTAACTCATTTTGTGATAAGGTTGAGTTGTGAATGAAACTTAAAAATTACACTACTGTCACCAGCCTTCATTAAATTGTGTAATAACTGTTCCTACGCGCTTGTAAACGACCTCTGTCTTATTTATGTGATGAAGCTCGCTAAGTTACAGAAAAGAGAGAGAGAGAGAGATAATAATGATGATTAGATAATTAATTGTGTAGTGTTGAAACAGATTATAAGACGCAAAAGGAAGGAGAAGAAGTAAAAGAAAAAAGAAAAAAAAAAAAAATATATATATATATATATATATGTTTTTTTTTTTTGCGTTTGCGTGTGTGTGGCGTGAAAAAGCAAATGGTCAAACTTGCCAAAATTTCGTGTTTTCATTCTTCATCACTTTACTTTATCCATCTTCTTAATCTCATTGAATATCTGCTTTTCTTACCCTAACTATCGCTCTTCACTAGTTACTTTTCTCTTGCACTGTGTCTTCGTTGACTTTTCCATAAACAATAACCACTATAACACTCCACTGAACTGTTCTGAAGCATTACTTTGGTTGCACAAGACGGCTCTGCTAGTATATAATTTGCTTTAACACTAAAATACTGTTACGAGTCAAAGGAAAACGATAGTCATGGGAATCTTACAGTATTTTAAAGTAACAAAATAGCAGCCGATGGGTGGTAAAAGAAGGCAGGGCAGACGGTGAACCAGATGGAGAAAGATAGAAAGCTTTGATGGTGTTGCCTTGAATAAACGTGCAGCCTATAGAGATGAGTGGAAAAGATTAAGAGAGGCCTTTGTTTTGGAGTGGAATCATACATTCTCATTAAGGTGGTAATAAAACGCTCATCGAAATTGCATATAG
>JAPQNM010000002.1:5600766-5628266 GCA_029783475.1 Metacarcinus magister
GCTTGGGGAGAAAAGAGATGAAATCCCTCTATCCCCATTATTTTGAGAAGAGAGGTCAGCTGACCGGTGTTCAAGTAATCCACCCTCCCGTCAGCTGTATACCTTCACCCCCTCCCTCCCCCCTTCCCTCCCTTAGCCTCACTCCATTTACTATATATATCAAACTGGCCGCCCCACACCCTCCCCATCATCCTCCTCTCTCCCTCTACCTCCTCACTCTCACCCGTCTCTTCTTCACCCTCCACTGACGTCCCTCCCCTCCCCCCCTCACCCTCTCCCAGCAAAACACCACCCGTCTCCTCTCCATCCCCTGGTCCAACACTCCCCGCCCTCGCCTTCCCTTCTACATCCGCACCACCCGTCTCTTCCCCCCATAGTCCCCCTGCCTCCCCTACTCCCCTAGTGTCCTTTCCTCCTCCCTTTACCTTTCCAGTACCACCAGTCCCTCCCCTCCTTGACAACCCACCGTCACTCCTCACTCCCCTACCCTGCTCCTACTCCAGCACAATCCAAACCGTCCCACCCTTCCCCTTCCCCTTCCCCTTACATCACCAGTCCCTCATTTTTCCCTTCCCCCCTAATACAAACACTACCGTTCCTCCCGTCTCCCTGCCCCCACTCAGCACCCCTTGCCCCTTGAACCCCCATCCTCCCTCACCCCTTTCAGACACTCACCACACACGCCATAAACAAAGCTGACATAGTTGTGGTACGCCGCGCGGGCTACTTCAAACAGTTCTGGGAGGCAGACAATGGTAGGAGTAATGATAAGTAAAGTAAACAAGTCAATATTTATGCTTCAAACTTAGAATAAATAACCTCTGATGAACGCAACACCACTAAACCTGAATTAGAACACAATAGTTTTCGTCCCATCCGCCGCCGCCGCCGCAACATACCACGAAGACAGACAGACAGACGAGATAGTGTAGACTGTTTACACTTTTCCGCCGTATTCTGAGGTTGGTTTTGAATATCATGGCAGTAAATGATGATAGTTGTTAAAATTGTTGTTGTTGTTCCTCTTTTTATTCATTTATTTTTCTTCCTCCTCCTCCTCCTTGTAACAACCATATTCTTTACCTCTACCTCTTCGCACGCTGCTAGTTACGTAAGTTGACGATAACGATGGAAATTGGGTTCGCTAAATGAACATGTGAACGCGGAGGAGAAAACTGTTGATGAGTGTGTGGGATGAAAGTCAAACTAGGAAACAAAACAGTCATGTATGTATATGTGTACAGTTTCTTCTTGCCTTTTCAGGATAGATTTTTGTAGATATGTAGTACGACCGTCTCCTTGTTGCGCCTCGTATATATATGTAGCTACTGAAGCCAAGAATGAAAGGTTGTTAGTCAGTCATTGTCGTGAACACAAATACAAAAAAAATAAATGATAAGACGATGGACAGCTGTGAGTGTGATCAAATTTTTGTTCTGTACTCCAATTCGTTATCTTTATTGTTTTGTTTTCTTTTTTTTTTTTTTTTTTTTTTTAGTTTTTCGTAAAGGGCGATGCAAGATATTACCGTTGGGGTGAAAGCTTGAGGGCGCTGACTTAGCAATCCTAGAAATGTGGGAAGGCAACTGGTGGAGTGGGTGTGGCAAAGTTGTTTCCCTGCGTGGCTAATGAGTTGTAAATGAGGGGCTCCACAGGTGTTAAGAGCGTGTTATCATATGTTGGAAGTTGGGGAAGATAAGCAGGACCGCATGCGACGGATGAATATACATAGAGATTGGTAAATATGAAAACTAGTAAACAGGGAAATAGATACACGAAACGGACAGACAATCACACAGATAGATAGGGGAAAACACAGGATCCGACAGGTAAATATACAAACCGCCACACGTGAACAAACACTGATGCAGATAAACATTTATCTTTCATTATCGCACCTCAAATATAATGAGAACCCAATATAAACTAGTTGAGTTATGGGCGTTGACACACACACACACACACACACACACACACACACACACACACACACACACACACACACACACACACACACACACACACACACACTGCAAGTAAAGTGGCTTTTTTTCATGACCCGATAGTTACATACTTTATTAGCTGCTACAATACAAAAAGAACAGCAACAAAAACTTCATTGCCATCTCCGTTAGTACAATTATTATAACCAAAAGTATGTCACCTTGGCTGACCCGTCTCATCTACTACATTGGTCTGACTGCACCACTTCGTCCCTTCTTCTCAGGTAGACACAACCTGTTGATGAATCTTGTTTTTTTTTAAGATTTCGCAAAGATTTTACCCAAGTTATGTCACCATCACAGGTACTACGTACTTAACTTGAAAAAAAGTGTTTCCACATACCTACCTTGTCTCTAGTGTGCCTGGTTGTGTCTTACTGGAGACTAAGACTTCAGACAGCGTACGTATTGTGGAGAGCAACACAGCTACTTGATGATGTCGAGTATTGGTGCTGAGTATGCAGCGGCAGCTCGATCCCTTCTAAGCCAGGGATCTTCCGTGAACGGTCGTGACGAGACGGGCACAAAACTGACGATACAAACGCATAACTTACAAGACGGATGTGCTTACATATATGGACATGAAACCAAGAAAGAGACGGAGACAGTTAATAATGCGACATACAGACCATTAAACAGAGACAGTGAGGGTATAACATACATAGAGACAGGCATAAGTCAGACCAGTTTTCCATCCATCGTCTCATGATTGGTCGGTATATGAGTGCCAAGGAGATTGTTTCCTTAAACATGCCCTTGCATTGGGCACGCCACCTCTACCTCACTACCTCATTCTACAGCAGTGCTTCCCAATTTTTTCTCTTCTGTGGTCCACTGACCAAAATATGATACTTTGCGTGACCAAAAACTTATGTAAACCTCATATATTTGATTACTATTAGTAATAATTGATGTAATAATGCTAGGAAATATAAGAAAAAAAGCAAGCGAACACATTAAAGCTTCCAATATAATATAAGTTCAATATAATTGGTATGGAACATTCAATTTGATTTACAGTGTAAACTCCTTCATGGCCATCTTAGAAAACACTCCATGTGCCGCGTGGGCGCAGTGGTTCTCATTTTGCGAACCACTGCTGTAGAGAATGAGCTGAGGATGGTGATACCAGACTCAGTGCCCAAACCTATAAATTCGTAGTTTTGGGTAAACATGTAAACCTTTTACATTTGAGTCCGTGTGAAATACACCCACAAAGATGAATGTATTTCTTCCCAATTTTCTTTACGTTCCAAAGAATATATAATTGGTTTATTTATATGCTATTGGCTGATATTTACGACATAAGTTCTCGGTGTGTGAATCATCAGTGATGAGTTTGAGAACTGCTTTGAGTTTTGGTGCAGGGGGGGTAAGACGGTGGTAACTTGGAAGCTGCAGCTCCTAAAACAATGGGGAAAAGTTCAAAAGAAGTAAAACTGATGTTGCGGCTCAGCACCACTTGACTTGTGACCAACATCATGCACGTTATACTGTACACAGAAATGTAACGAACGGCCATCCCTTACCAAACCTTCGTGGTCACTGTGAAACAATAAAAGTGTGAATAAGGCTGTGAAGATTATTACTCACTATGGTCGGCCCGGAAGAGTATCCTTACCTGTAGTGACCTTAAACTACCTGCATGGAGGACAAGCTGGAGTTGTCATCCTTGGTGGCGCGGCAGGAAAAACTTGTAAGGAAGGTAACTTTACGCTCTGCATTATCATTTGTACTTGCGGGAGTCTGTCCGATGCTCACATTCTGTACTCCGTCCCATTGTGCCTTGCTAGTTAGATAACAATGTACAGGGTGACATTATAGTCTTGTTACTCGGTTTTGATGATGAAAACCTCACCAATCTGTCCAGCTTTTCTGACCAACAGAGAAAACATTGGTGTGTGTTTATGTAATCTATAGGAACGTGAGGTTTTTGGTGAAAGTGAAGTATTTACTGTAAATATTGAGGATCTTCGTGGATGGAGATATTCTATATCTTTGTCTTTCTGTCAGACAATTGATCACCACCTCCCCCTGCCTTCTCAACACTCTTCGATACATGACCGTGAAGGCGGAGCAGCTGTTTACCCGTCGCCTTAGGACACAATGGTTTCTAGTGTGGCTGTCGATGATGCATATCATAATGATATCGAAAGGAGGAGGTGCAGCAGTGCGCGAGGCCTGGCCGCTGCCTCATTCTGGAGCCTGGAGGGAACTTCCTCATGAATAATCCATTTGTCGTCCGCTGACCACCCAACGTCGCTTCCATACGCTCTAACTTCGATTTGTGAGATTACTATTGATTGTTGTTGCGGGATAACGCTGAGCCCCTGCATCCCTCCCCTCCCTGCCCCCTAACAGTGGTAGTGACGGGGCGGCTACAAAGGGGACGCCTATATATGACGCCATTTTTCCTACGCTTATGAAGAACTCGTTAGTGAGTGGGAGTTGGAACAGAGAGAACGAGAGGTGAGGGAAGGAAGAATGGCGCCCTGTTTTACACCCTGACATTTGGCCTCTTTCTTAAGCTGTATCGCTAAGACAAAAGACTTGAGTCCTCGCCTCGCTTTTCATCGCTCTGACTTAATATGTCCGTCTGATCTGCCCCGTGACCCCTGCACAGGAGAGGATGCAGAAATGATGGGGACAGAGTTGTCACTTGTCGATCACGTGATGAGTTTGTTGTATCATGTTTGTCTTTGAAGGCTGGGTGTGGTGAATACGGAAGGGGATTACCTGGTGCAAGGATTATTCACGTGTAACTACATCATGTGGTAGAACCAGTTATATTATAGTCATGGTTATACTTTCACTACGTGCTGCCGCCGGCGCCAACGCGATTACTATTATTTTTTTTCCTGGGCACCGCTACCACCACCTCCATCACTACTACTACTACTACTACTACTACTACTACTACTACTACTACTACTACTATTACTACTAGTATTACCTTTACTACTATTACTATTGTTACTACTACGTCTACTACTTCTACTTCTATTACTATTATTATTACTACTATTACTACTACTACTACTACTACTACTACGTCTACTACTTCTATTACTATTATTATTACTACTACTACTACTACTACTACTACTACTACTATACTACTACTACTACTACTACTACTACTACTACTACTACTACTACTACTACTACTAGATCAATCAGCAACCCGAGTTTAACCGTTTAGTAATAACTCTTAATTGAAACCTTTCAATATTCCATTCTGGATGCGTAGCGAGGCCAACCGTCACGGGGCTTCAGAGTCGTCCGGGTGAAGAGAGGCTTCGTGGCCGAGGTGTGGAGCGGAATATTGCTTCATGTTGACTTCTGTGAGGCAGTGCATGAAAAAAGGAAACCTGATTCCAACATCGACTTGCCTTGCTTCGTCCAAGCGCATACTGCGAGACCACAGTATACATCAACGTGCGGGTCAATGTCAGTCTCTTTTACAGTATATAGCGTGGCACATATTGGTGGTTCAGGACAACTTGCTGACTGTAGGTTTTCGAGTGAAAATTCGTCTTTGTTATAACGGTCATCATAATATCAACACTGTGTTTAATTTTTGTAATTTTGAGTGATAACTATAATCTAAACTACGATTTAGACTACATATTAGTTATCAACTTCTACAGTATGTTTGTTGACGTTTGCATCTTAGTATCGATGTTATTTTTTTTCTCTAAGTGACTGTATTTTGGTACAAGTGTACGCAGCTGTAGACCAATCCCACTCTGTAGACTTATCCCACTTATAAAAAGTCGTTGGCAAAGATGAAATAACCTTTTACTTTTATTTACGTATTTATGTGTTAATGTTTGTTTCAGTATTCAGGAGTATACTTGTTCTCTTTCCATAAGAAAGTGTGTTGTTTCAGTAAAACTTTCTTCGCAATATTTGTTGCGTCAAGGAAGAATCATCTTGGCCATTAAACAGCCAATGATGTTGTTAGGAAGTACTTGTTTCGAGGTTTATGATAACTATTAAAAGTCGGGTCGGGGAAGAACGAGTATACAGACATAAAATTTAGCTGAGCACACATATGATCACGAGTCTTGGAGGAAGTGTGAAGACTGAGAGGTTGTGCGAAGCGATGCCAGGTGAAGTGGTAGTTTTGAAGCAACACCTGTCATTAAGGAGATGAAACCCGATCCCCAACATGCCCTCCAGATGGCACCTGACTACTTTTTATGAAGGTGATATTACTGCTTTTGTCTAAGTAAATTGCAATAAATGAAGCTCAGCATCCTGTTAGCTTATGGCTGCTCATTACACCAGTGGAGTACAATTGTTGCTAATGATTGTAACACACTATATCATTAACGTTTTATGCGTTGTTATACTACTTTGCACGTTTTAAGTTCATATTTCCAGTGAAGGTAAAAAATGAATGACTCACCCTAGCTGGCTCTCACCCAAAATTCTGATATTTGCTTCCTCTGTTTCTGAACATTTTATTATTTCCCTTCCTCATGTAACACAGAGTTCCCATGACTGACCCACACATTCTAACCTTATAAATCAGGAGTCGGCAACCCCACAGCTCCTGAAATCTGATACATAAGCTGATTAATTCACCTTTGTAGTACGTAATATGCACAATTGATTATTATTTATTCACAATTTTTTTTCTAGAGAATTACTGAAATTTTTTTTTATCTACATATAAACTAATTGCAGAATACTAGAAGAAAATTATCTTACCACAAATCTATTTATCTATCTATCTATCTATCTACATGCGTGGATGAAGAGCTGAGTTAGCGTAGGATCGTTGCCTTGAACAATTCCACACACCGGGAAAGAATCGCCATTCACCTCCACATTTGAATTTCCTCATAACTTGATTAGCATTTACCACACCTGGTCACAGAATTCTTACGTTATGAGGTTTAGTTCTGTCGAAGTTGAAGGAATTGACTATTGATCGCCAGGTGATTCAAAATTGTACCGTCGTATTCATAAGACCCAATTTGAACTCCTACCAAAGCCTAGCTACTTTGCATATTATTTAGTGGTTTAGATTACCAACCGGAAATAACTCAGGTCTTAAAGAAAATAATAATGATGATGATACACCTTTGTAAACCTGCCATCTGCCCACGCCACCGAAGACTGTTGTAACCTTCCTGGAGTATCCTAACGGAACTTACGGTGCCTTATGGGAGAAAATGGAGATAGGTTGAGGGTCAAAAAGTAACAGAAAAAAGGCCCTCGGTGAGTAGTTACACACACACACACACACACACACACACACACACACACACACACACACACACACACAGGTTTAAAAGATCCAATTCAGTCCAGCTTTTGAGACCACCTGTTGCTCTCTTCAGAAAATTCGTTAAAGGAAGGAAAACCACAAGATAAAATTATTGTAGTTTAGCCATGGAAGTTACGTGCCGAAGTGAAGGTATTATTGGTTCACTACGGTCTTAGGAAAATGGCGATAATATTGTTAAGTGGGGTTGGGTACTAGGGAAAAAAGGGCATCAGAAAAAATGGCACAGGATAAAATGGCACAGAAAAAATGGCTCAATTTAATGTGGTTAAGAAGTTCAAATGAAAAAAGCCTTTGATTCTGCCCTTGTTGAAGTGGTGTGTTGACAAGCAAATCTGCAGTTTCAGCATCTGACTGTAATTGAAGATGTTCTTAAAGTATGTCTCTTGCTTCTGGTTATATGTTCTTTTTTTTATTTATTTATTTATTTATTTATTTTTTTTATCTATTTATTTATTTATTTATTCATTTATTTATTTTTTTTTTAATTTTTGCCAGTGGTGAACTTGAGAACAATGCTTTCATGCTTGTATCAGTTTCACACACACAAAAATTAACACACACACACACACACACACCGCTTCACTGGATCGGTCAGGCTGGCTGGATGGAGTTCGTGTTGGCCTTGAGGCGTGAAAGGGAGGCGGGTGATGAGGCGCGACCATGGAGGCGGAGTGAGCGCGGGGTCGGGCGAGGGTGGAGGAGGGAGACCTAGGGAGGTGACGTGGAAGAGGCAGGGTTGATGCCGCTGCCCCTCTCTCGGGAAAAGGGGATTAAGGGGAAGAGGAGAGGGATAAGGGAAAAACCGGAGTAGGGGAGGGGAGGAAGGAGGGAGAATTAGAGGCGTGATGACATTAAACAGGATAACGTAATGGAGGGAGGAGAAAGGGCGCCAAAGAGAGACAGTGATACACCACCGTGGCTCCTTAAGATTACGAAAGAAAGTAGTAGTTCTTTTGACTTTACCGAGACGCTTTGGATTTGGCTATGCAAGTGTTTGTTGATCAGCGGGGAGTGGCGTTTTTTTTCTTCTTCTTCTGCTCGTCATTGTTTGTTTCCGAGATGACTTGTGTTAGATTTGGTGGCCGTAAATGTTTTTAGGTGGTTATGTTTTTGTTTCTATTTTGCTTCCTCTTTCTTTCTTTACCGTTTTTTTTCTGTGTATATGTGTGTGTGTGTGTGTGTGTGTGTGTGTGTGTGTGTGTGTGTGTGTATGTGTGTGAGCGCGCTCGTTTAAGTAACATGACTGTAGTTTGAAGTAACAACAGGACTCTAGCTAATCACGGAACCTTACATTAACTTGTCTTTATTAGAGTTATTTGTTTGTCCAATGATATGCATCTTCACTATAGAAGTGCAAAGGTTTAGTGCTACTTGATGACTTAGCTGCTGCTTCTTCCTTCCTTCCTCCTTCCTTGTGATAGTCGGGAGAAAAGGAAAGAAAGGTGAGGAAGAAGGGAGGAGATAAACCTGAATTAGTAGCTAGTATGTAAAAAGTTAAACATGCACTGTACACTAAACTGTGCATGTGAAAAAGGATGTAAGTTCTTGCCTACATACTTGTCATGAATCGAAACTTTATATAACAATATGTTAACTCGAAGAATTTAATGGTGCGCAAGAAAAAAAATATAAAACATCACGTAAAAGTATCCGATAAAAACAAGCCAGATATGTATAAAAATTAATTCCCCCTCAAAAGAAGAAAAAAAAATAATAATAAAAAAAGCGTTACCAGTAGACACACGTTCCGGGAAGGGAGGTAGGAGAGGGAGGGAAGGGAATGAGTTCCGGTCAACTTCCTTGGTTCCGGCGACGCGTCTGAGGCACAAGTCTTCATGAGGGCGTGACGGCAGGTGTGAGCGTCGAGGCGGCCTGGAAACCCTTTGGGAGGGAAGAATTATTCCTTGACGTGCACATGAATTTCTTTGGCAATAATTAAATAGAGAATATACTTTTATAAGTCAGACATGTTTTCATAGAGACTCATCGTCTGTTACACTGTCGACAAATTTGTGTTCGCGCCCAGCTTCGTTCATGGACGTTCGAATGTTACCTATGTACTGTACATGAAGTACACAGCCAATGCTTTTTGTGTAGCCTAGCTGACTATTCATAAAAAAGTAAAGGTTGGTACTTATTCATTTATTAACCTCACTCCACCTGTAGATACATACGAGTGTTAAGAAACGACGTTTTTCTCGCTTAATTGCCTATTCGATGAAATATAACTATGTATAAATGAAAGATTCAACAATCTGGTTTTGCAGTGGTTTCGAAACCCAAGAACTGCATTCGAAACATTGTTCCCTCGTAATGTGACGTCACGGGTTCCAATACTTTTTTGTTCGATTGTGTTGTATTTATGTATATTTTAGGTGCAAAGAAGCTTTTCTATTTTTTCTATTCTCAAATATCTCAGGTGCTTCAATAGAAATTAATCCTTAAACATGCCAAGCAATTTTTCGTCCAAATAGAGTTGGGTTGTGAGGCCAAGCACCAGAGGGCTCCCGAGTCACGAGAGTGAGAACAGACCAGTCCTCAGCTTTGTCCAGTGGATGGACGGGAATTGGTGTTCAATTCTGTGAGGGGATTCACCGAATATGAGAAATTTCACCGCTTATATTGTGCATCATTCAGTCGAAGAATTAGTTCTTGTCTCAGCAGCCAACGTATCATCTGAAGAAGTTAATAAGCACTTCAAGCAGGAGTGCAGCCACAGGTAAGCATTAGGCCTGTTTACTCCGATAATTTGGTTGATAATTAGTGTGGTTACAATAAGTCTGGTTTCTTTTTTCTCCATGTGTAGAAACACGAATAGAAGCACGCCAATTGTTTCTCATAAGAGACCTCAACACAGAAAAATTATGTGGTTGACAGTGGTGATCATATAATAAGATATAAATAACAGAGGTGCTTGCTTGGCGAGGCTTCGTGGGTGTGGCGCTGGTTCAAGCTGCCACACGGTGTTATCATTGGTGGGTCACCCGTGAAGGTAGACGAAGATCATATCTCCGAGTTAAAATGTGCTTTTTGAGCTGTTTGTTAATATCTTCAGGCGACACTCAACTTTGAGTTCCAAAATTATCTTATAAACGAAAGTGTCGTTTTATCCCTTCCTGGTCGTCCCTAACCTCCCCTGATGTCAGCTCCAAATTCGTTAAAGTTTCTTGAAAATATATATACAGCTTAGCTTATATACATGTAAATGTGTTTATGCTAAAGCTTTGGATGATATTTTTATTTTCCCCGGTAGTGTAGGATAGTAGACAAATAGATATGCTCACAATACATTTTTAAACTATATTGTTCATCTTATAGTAAAGAAATACTCAGAATTGTACTCAAGACTGAAGGTATTTCGAACGAAAGTAAAAAGGAATTTCAATTAAACATTTTCAATCCTCCATTAAAGTAAACCTCTTTTTATAACAATTGAATGCCCTGTGTATATGTATTAAAGCTGAATGCGGTTTTTTTTTCTTCTTTTTTTCCATGAGTTGAGAATGTACACAGTTTCCTGATGGGGAACAGTCAGACACGGTGGACGAAAAACGGAGGAAAGAAAAAATAATAAATAAAAGGCAACAATAGGAACAAAAACAATAATTGCGAGGCCTTTCTTCAGTAGTACATCCGAGAAACATGGCAATGGTGAGGAAGTAGATCCTGACTGACTTGTAGGGTGGGTGACGATCATAAAGTAGAGGAGGAGGAGGAGGAGGAGGACGTCGCCGCTCAACTGTGAAAATATAGCGGGACTGACCACCTCAAGTAGCACAGTAGCGGTCGTCATTTTTCTCCTTCAGTAAAAGTTGTTTTCGACATAACGAATATACGTCTTTCCGTGCTGCGGGAGGCTGGAGGTGGTGTTAGGCGGGTACCATGTTGCTTCAATCATGTTATATTTTCAGCCTCCACATATTACAGGTTTATTTAACGATTATAAGGACCTAAATTGTTCCCGTTAACCCCGTCCCCCTCAGTTAGCCTTTCAAGATTATCTACATCGAGACAGTCTATGTATAATGCATTCAAAATATTTCACGCGCATTCGCAAGTCTTCCTAGTGTCATGTTTCACTTCACGTTTGGAGCATCACACCACTCACTCACCGCTCGATCCCACACTACCTGACTAACAGAGAGGAACACGCGAGAGTAACAATGCCCAGATGACAACAATGCTAATAGAGGACTGGTTCACACTAATTCCTGCCGTCACCACCTTCCCTCCAGCCAGCAGTCAGCTTGGCCTCCTCTTTCTATACGTTTATGACCATCGTTTCGTGTGCTTGAGGTAATCAGCTGATATGAAAACTAAATTCTCTCTCTCTCTCTCTCTCTCTCTCTCTCTCTCTCTCTCTCTCTCTCTCTCTCTCTCTCTCTCTCTCTCTCTCTCTCTCTCTCTCTCTCTCTCTCTCTCTCTCTCTCTCTCTCTCTCTCTCTCTCTCTCTCTCTCTCTCATTCTAATATTGTATCACCCTCCCCACAATGTTCAGTATTGTACTCCTCCCTTAGTATCCAGAATTCTCCCTCCCCCCCTTTACCCAGTATTCCCCTTCCTTCAGTACCCAGTATTCTTCTCCCATAACATCTAGTGGCCTGCATTCTCGCCCGGTATCGAGTATTATTTCCCTCCCCCAGTACCGTGTTTTGTCCCCCTCCTCCAGTACTGAACATTGAACTCCTCCCCAGTACCCAGTGTTCTGTTCTGTCCGTCCTCCAATATTCCGCACTATTCTTCTCCCCCAAATGACCAGTGTGCCCCCTCCTTCCCCCTGTACCCAGTGTCTTGCCTACCTCCCGCAGTAACCAGTATTCTGTTCCCCTTCGCCATAGTAATTAGTGTCCCATCCCTCCCGCCAGTACCCACTCGTCACTAGCCAAGTCACTGTCCTTTTCTTCTCCAGTCAGTGTCCCACCACCATCTTGCCAGTTGTCAAGGCCCTCTAATGGCTGTTTCAAAACCTACTTATAAGACTCCCAGTGTTTTAAATGAGTTCTCATCTGCGAGGGGAGTAGCATCTTAAGAACTGTATTATAAAGAAAATAGATCTGAAGGTATACATTCATAAGCGATAGTGGGAAGTGTGTATGTAATTTAGGTTTGTTTTATTTACGAAAACTCAGGAATGGAAATACACAGCAAATTGCCAACATTACTTTTCCTTTTAATAATTGATTGTACCGATTTATTGTACCAAAAACTAGTTCAGGGAGAGAAATAACTGCTCGGTTGACTCACCGACAAGAAGTGATACTCTGGCTTCATTTTTTAATTTTTTTTTCTAATTGTGAATAGTGACCGTAGTGAACATGTATAATGTAAATTGTGGATCCCAAGGACAACTTTCTTAGTTGTGATGGTGTGCTACACAACGTCTGTCGAGGAAGTAGTGGTGGAGGAGGGTAGTTGTGGTGGTAGGCGCGCCTGATATCTCCAGAGATAAGACTAGCCAGTGTTGCTGACGTCTTGAGCATTGAGTCAGTGGCAGAGCGGAGCGGTCCAGCAGGAAGTATTCCTCAGGTTGCCACTGCCCACCGGTAATTGTCCCTCGAGAGTTCAATTCAGAAGGCAATAAACAAGAGAGTAATTGTGCGGGTAAGGGAGGCGAGCCGAGGCTGGTGTGTAGGTGCAGGCTAAAGGGGCACAAGTGATGGGACGAGATGGTCGAGAGGGGCAGCCAGGCGAGGCTGTTCTGCTACCGTGGGTCGCCCCGCACTCATCTCGGCTAGGGGAGGAAAGGCCTCGCAATTATTGTTCTTGTTTCTATTGTTGCCTTTCTTTTTCTTTTTCTTTTTTTTAGTTTTTTTTTCCCTCCGTTTTTCGTCCACCGTGTCTGGCTGTTCCCCACCACACTGAAAGGGACTTGTCACCCCTTAACCTCCGCTCATGCGGGGGACTGATGGGTGGGCTGCGTGGTGCCTGGGGAAAGTGATGCTGTGTGTGGTCATTGTGGGTGTTTGACACTTGGGACCACCAAAGTGGTGATTGTGTGACAAAAGCCACGGTTTCTCGTCACTGGTCATTGGTGTTCTCAGTTTTGGTTCTTGAGTTTTTATTTCGGTACTTCATCTCACTTTTACTGGTCAGTGTTACCATGAGCGGTGCCGAGGATCAACAGAAACGCCCCCACTGTTACTGCAGTGCAGTGGGGTGAAGAAGTTCTTAGGCGGGCAAAACAACAACAACAGTGTCACTCTCCAGAGGGCGGGAATCGGCGCCACCACCATACCTCGCTATCACCCGAACATTGTATTCAAGTCAACTTTTTTTTCTGCTGGTTAGTTAGTGGCTGCAGATACGTAATGGTGGCAACCTCCTGAAATCCCTGGCAGATTGTATTGACGAATTAATCTTTTGACATCTTTGTGCGTGAAATGGAGAGCATGGGGCATGTGTGGTGGGACGGGAGAAGGATCGCTGTCCAGCTATAACCGGATGGACCCGTGTCGTGTCCCGGACAGACAGACAGACAGACACTGGTGGCGGCTGATTACCACAAGGGTAAAGGGAGCTGCGGCCTTATGAACTCCACCTTCCATCCTTCCTACGTCCGGTCTCTGGCCTCCACAGTTGTCATCCTTGTGGAGAGCATGATGGTAATGAACTGAGACATCTGTAAAATCTGACAGACCGCAGTCATTAGGGACGGAATGAAAACGAGTTTACGGAAGTACGGAAAAAAGCTGATTAATGAAGTCACTTTTTATTTATTTATTTTTTTTTAAGCTAGTAGCTTCCTTTACTTGACTGACGTGTCCACATTCATTTACTCTTATCACAAAATCCAAGACCAAAACATAATCGTTCACTTTGAGGGAAGGAACTATTAGCTAAAAGCCACAACATCCGTCCAGTGTGCCGAGGGGAACGTTTTCAATCAGGAGCCCATTAGTTGCACCTTAATTACAGTGGTGAGGCGGTGTTACTCATTTACGAATCTAGTTTGGTCAGAACAAATTCACCTTAAGATTGAAAACAAACAGTACGACACAAACTAAGATTTAAGACATATTTTATTGAATGGCTTTGAGTTAGTCTCCTCATGAACGACACGCCCAAGAAACATAATGCAACTCTACTTAGTCTCCATAACGACTAAAACTTTCAACGTTTTTTTTTCTTTTTTCACAAAGTTTTCCAGTGAACAAGTATCATAAGTTATTAAAACGTGAAATTCATAATACATAATCCTCAAGAGTCTTCCTGGAATGTTATGTTCATGTTTCGAGAATACAATCCATACAACTTTGACATTCTAAATTCCTCTACAAAGCTCATAGACACTCACCTGCCCTTCCTCGTACTGTAGCTAAGAGGAATTAGTGCATCTATTTTTAGTAATGCATCGATAGAATAAGAAAGACTTTGATTTTTTATTATTTTACAAAGATAAACTGAGGCACAGACAGAGAAGCCGCTGGAGTGTGTTAGTTCATCCACTTGACACCTTCACCAGAACTGTACATAAGGTGCCGCCGCAGAGGGATGAAGGTGGGCACTTCTTCCTAGTGACCTGACGAGAGCTAGTATGGTGAAGGGAAAGGGTTGGCTGGAGTGAAATTAAACTTGGTAATCACTCAAGATGAAAAGAAGATTTGTGATACGTTGTTCTTGTATTTATGTAGTGGTAGTAGTAGTAGGAGTGGTGGTGGTAATAGTGGTAATTATTGCTGGCGGTGTTATTATATTATAGTGATCCTAGTAATAATGGGTCTCTCTCTCTCTCTCTCTCTCTCTCTCTCTCTCTCATTTTATTTGTGGTGAAAGAAGATTGTGTGCATGTGCGCAATACACATATGTTTCCTCCCCGGCTCGTGCCCCGTAGAGGCGTGCAGAGTGCATGGCGAGGCAACACCTGTGCATACATAATTCAGGCGGCGCGGGACGGGCGGGCGGCTGGCTCAGGTGCACGGTGGTGGCGTCGCCCCACATTGTGCACCAGGTCACCTTTAACACACCGGCGGGCCTGGCGAGGGGGGCGGACAAGGGAGGGACGAGATATGGAGCGACTTTAAACAATAACTTCCATACACTGGTGGTAGTAATGAATTGGGTTCACCTGTCGTACTAGTGAATTACTGAGAACATTAATAATGTATGAAGGTTGGGAAGGTAATGAACGGTCTTGTATGTCATGAGTACCCATGAAGGGGTTAGTCACAATTTTTCTCAGGTAGCACGCACAACTTGCCTTATTTCGCATCGACTAACTAACAAATTAATAACTAGTGTTTCCTAATTTCAGTGTGTTGTAGCAGTAATGAGTGACGCTCGTGTGACAACCGAGCTGCTCCGCCCACCGCCGCACGTGGCTCTCCGAGAGTAAGAAGCGAAGGTATTGATCCGGCCAGACTTTGTTGGATGCAACTGTAGTAGGCGGGAGGTGAGGCTTATGTTGTTTGTTGACGGGAGGCCTCGCATGCTGCCCTCGACCTTGCGTGCTGGGAACCGCGTGGACACGTGTTCGTGTTCACGTGGCGGGGAGTCGTAGTAGCAGACTGGCAGTGGAGGAGAGGGTAAGGTGGTGAGAGGCTCTGGGGAGGCCGCCGGGCAGTGTATGGAAGGCGCGCTTAACCTGCTATTAACTGGCGGGTTGGCCGGTGTTCTCTCCTAACTCAGACTAGTAGACACACCCCGACCCCTAACCCTTTCCTCACCCATCTGGCTGTACCTGTCTTGCTTATCCAATTCCCTCACATGATCACTTCATTATGACATCTGATGTAGTGGATGTGTTCCTTGTGACGCGTGATGGAGTAGATGTATTAGATATTGCAAGCACTACACTTTTATTCTAGTAGCCCAGTGTTATGTAGGAGCACCTGCTTATAGTGTTTTGTGTGTCAGGTAGATATCGTAGTGCTTTTGATGGATGGCTGAGAGAGAGAGAGAGAGAGAGAGAGAGAGAGAGAGAGAGAGAGAGAGAGAGAGAGAGAGAGAGAGAGAGAGAGAGAGAGAGAGAGAGAGAGAGAGAGAGAGAGAGAGAGAGAGAGAGAGAGAGAGAGAGAGAGAGAGAGAGAGAGAGAGAGAGAGAGAGAGAGAGAGAGAGAGAGAATTTGGTGGGGAGTGGAAGTGACAACTGGGTAGAGGCAATGAATGTATATTGGTAAGTCGAGGTGTGGATGGATGAGTGAGTAGTTGATTTAATAAACTTCTTACGTTCCTTGAAGGCGGCAGCAGCAGCAGCAGTGCGGCCTTTGTTGTGTGTGCCTTAGCGTGGCGGCATCACAACACAACAGAGGATGTCGGAGCGGCGCGTGGCTGCTCCCGGCCTGCATTACCTCAATGAGACGCTCCTTGGGGAGATTTGCTCACATTCCAGGTAAGGATAGTAGAAACAATCTTCAAAAAAATCTTTTGTGTACTTTAAAATTTACATTTGCTGGATATACACAGTAATATTTGGTCTATACACGTTAAGTTAAAACAATCACAAGCCTTATTTAATATGTTTAGTCATATACAAATCTACATGGTGTATGTATTTATAAAACCAAATGTAGTTTTACTTTAGTGTTAAAAACCAGGGTCACTCACGACATTGCTGACAGATAAGTCGAGGCTCCCGCGAACACTTGAGCGTTCCATTAAAAAATTAATTTACTCTTTCACTATATTCATGAACTTATATGTGATATGTAGTATATAGCAAGGGAGCGTCCCCTACAAAAACTTTTTCTACAGAACACTAAATAAAATCTCGAGGGAAGGAAACCTCTAAATTATCAGTTTATCACTGCAGCGCGCACATGTCCTGTGAGGTGCGCGAAGGTGGGTGCGTCTCTGACCCCGATCCTCATACACGTTACAAGGCACTGGGTTGCGGCACTCGTTGGTAGATCACGACCACAAACAATTATAAGTGTTCTTTCCGCATCATTCTTCACCACAAGTAGAAAACTCTATATCTGCCATTCCCTATCTGTTATCGAAGAAGTTGAACCCATGCGAAGCGGCGGCAGCAGCTGCGGCGGGGGCGGGGAGAGATTTGGTGAGGTTTTCAATCTCCAGAATTGAGGAGGTCTTAGGCAGGGGGCCAGTTTCTTTTAGGGGAGAGTTACCCGTCGCCCGCCCCCCACCACCACCACCAGACTGTTTATTGGATACATTCTTAGTATTACTGGCGGTGGTGGCAGAGACCGTGTGCGACCCCGACGACGAAGGTGGCTTGGAGACATTATTATTATTCCGCGCTTCTGACTGGTGCCTCAAAAAGGAAGGATTTGGTATTTGCCTCACTGAAGCATTAGCGGGGGACTTTGTTATCGCTATCTTGCTGGAGGCGGGTCGTTTAGTGATTGATACGGTGTTAGTGTTGGACGAGCCGAGCTTGGCCGATCCGTAAGTAGTTTTGGTCGTGCTAGAGGTAGGGGTGTTGATGGTGGTGGTGGTATTGGGCAACTTAGTGATAGTCACCTCAGGGGTGGGCGGCGAAATGGTGGGTGCATTTGCGGTGGTGGACGGTCGACAAGTCTTTGTCGGAGACTTCGAGTTAGTAGTCTTGGTAGCCGTCGTAGAAGAGGAAGAAACGACCAGTCTACCATTAGTAAGCGGTGTTTGGGGTGCCACTTTACTAGTAGGAGACAGGTCGATGGGTGCAGGGTCATTGGGTCTAGGGAGGTTATTCACCATGGCGTTCAATTGTTCTCGGATACAAGCCGCCTGACTTAGAGTAATAAGATTTCTCATGGCGGTAACGTCTGGGGTCGCATCCCCATACGTGGAGGCCATGTAGGCGGCAGCAGCCAGAGGCACGAAACTGCTCGCCACAGGGCCAGGGTACACGGGAGTAGCGGTTGCAGTAGTGTATGCTTGGTGGGGGGTCATTTGGCTTGTGCCAATACTTATCGAATTCAATGCTGAATTATTTGAAGGGCTAACAGTAGTAGTGGTGGTTGTGCGCTGCTGCAGATGTCTGTTAGCAAGTGACTGCGCAATGCTAAGTATACTGGGAGAACTAGAAGCCCCGCGACCTCGCCCAGGAGATTTTGGTGCAGTCTTCCCTCCGCCGGGCGACACGGTTTTTACGGGTGGTGTATGGGTAGTGCCGTTGCCTGAGGTGGTAGTGAGTCTACTGTGATTATTAGGCTCACTGGATTTCGATCCCTGTGGAGTCCCATTAGCAGTATGTGTACCACTTGACTGGGCGACGCTACTGACGGGCGAGGAAATAGTCAAGGGTGAAAGAGCGTCCCTTACCACAGCTGGGGCGGACACTGCTGCCGTGAAAGGTGACGATGCACATCTAGGTGAGGGCGTAGACCTCGGTGAAGGTGATGCAATGCTTGAGGGAGGTGTTGGGGTGCTGTGCGGGCGGGGAGTTGTACTTCCAGCCTGGCGGTGGGGAGCAGGGCTACCGGGCGGCCGGTGAGGAGCGGGGCTGCCTGGCTGACGGTGAGGAGCGGGGCTGCCTGGCTGGCGGTGAGGAGCGGGGCTGCCTGGCTGGCGGTGAGGAGCGGGGCTGCTAGGGGGACGATGAAGGGCTGGACTGCTGGGGTGTCGATGGGCATGGTTGTTGGGAGGTCGATGAGGGGCAGGGCTACTGGATGGCCGGGTGGCTTGACGCTGGGGGGCGGGGGTCAAGTGGGGACGCTGGACACCGAGATTTGAAAGACGCTGGGTAGTAGAGGAAAGCGGGAGTTTCTGTACACTGTGTCCCGCGGGAGAACCTGTACCAGGAAGCCCAGGTGGCGGCTGAGAGTTTTCTTGGGAGGTGGGATGCTGCATTACTTGTGGATTGGAAGGCTGTTGATTTCCCTGGGTATTTTGCGGTACTGCAGGCCTCTGGTTGGCCTGCGTAGGTTGCCGCTGGTGGCTGGGTGGGGTGGGCGTTCGTTGGCTGTTTTGAGGCGGCGGCTGACGCTGACCCATTTGAGTGCCTGGGTGGCGTGGCACTTGAGGAGCGGGGGGTCTCAAGCTAGGGTTTAGAGATGGCCGCGGCGATACTTGGTTCGTCCTCTGGCCACCTGGAGCTCCTTGGGTCTGAGGAAGACACTGTTTCTGTGTCTGCCTGTCCATGGCTAACGTTCCCTGATGAGGTGACGTAGTTGTCTTGGTGGGTGGTACAGTGGACACGATGTTGGTTGAATCCTTACTGGTAAAGACTTGTGATGGTGATGGTGAGGGTGAGGATGGTTGAGTAGTGGGTGGGCCATGTGTTAAGTTGGATAAGGTGATGGAAGATGTACAGGGTGTTGTGATACTAATTGAGGAAGTGGATGAGTTGATGGAGGATACAGGTTGATTCTGAAGGGGAGACTTGACACCATCCTGCAGCAAGCCATCGCTCGACCTCTTAACCGACACTTTAGATGCCACAGGCTTGGCTGGCGGTCCACTGATGCTGCTCAGGCGATTCTGTACATTCAGACTGGGGGACACTACACCACTGGGCCGGGATGCCATAACTCCAGGATACATCTTCTTACCCGGTGGCCTGGCGCGAACATCCACGTTGGAAACTGACATTCTCGGTGCTGGAGGTCTCATCTTGACAGCATTCATTCGTGCAGGATTCGGCGGTCTACCCAAGCGGGGGCGAGTAGGAATAATAGGCTGAGGCATTTTGTTGACGTGCAGGTTGGGACTGGTGCCACGGACCTGTTTTAATCCGCAGTCATTCAAACCATTGACTACTGGTTGTGAAGTCTGAATCATAACGGCTGGAGCTGACGTCATCACCGGGTTGAAAGCACCCTTAGTGTTGAAGGGTGGCGCCACAGCGGCGGGGGCGTTGGGTCCCACCACTGACAAAGGAACTGTGGTGGGCGGGGTCTGAGGTGACGACATGTGAGCATGGGCCACGCGCGGGGTGGCAGTGGCGGATGTAGTGGTTGTGAGGGCTGGCCGCCCCCTGGCACTGGATAGCTGCACGGCCCCGGTACCACAGCTCATGATGCTGGTCTGCGTGACAGACGAACTGGGCTTCGTCTCTGTGCAAAGGGAAGCACTAATCGACACAGTGCTTGTCGCAATGTTGGGTTTGTCTGCCACAAATGTCTGGGGAGGCAAGACTTTTCCGCTATCGTGCTGCTTCTCATCCTTACAATTGTCTTTGGCAACAATGTCTCCTTTCTTTGAATCTTGCCACGGTGCACTGCCTGCCGGGGATGTTACTTTACTATCAGGCGGGGAAAGCTGGAGCTTTGCCACCTTGCAAGGGGGGGCACCGGGCTCTGTTTTAACAACCGCCCTGCTCCCAGCTGGTTTAGCTCTTTTCCGGGACTGAGGCAGAACAGACACGGTGTACATGAGACGAAGAGGAGCATCCTCCGTCCACTTATACATGTACACAACGTCGAGCAGCGTCAGTTCCCCCATCAGACAGTCTCCACCGTACATGATTTCCACCTGTGGGTAAAACATAAAATACTTGACAATATAACTAATATAACTTTAATACTAATTAATCCTAGTGCAAGCAATACAAAGACGAAGAGACTGCAAACTTGAGAGAGCTCCAGTAACACAATAAGACTACAGGGAGAAATATAACAGGTTAAAACATTACTTACCCTGTGTGTTTTGAGGGACAGGTTGTACTTTAGGCGGACAAATTTTTCTAGATGGGACACCTGTACTGCAGCAGGACACCTCAGGTAACGCTTATGAACCACCTGGGAGAGAGAAATAGAAGAAGAAAAAAAAACTCATTTAATTATGACTCAACCAATCACCATTATTAGAACGTCACGAGTCAAATTTTAGGGAAAAAATGTGTCAAGAAGCGTCAGGAGATCCCAAAGTAGTATTCCCCATCGCTTTTAAAGGTATAACTGCTATTAATAAAGTGGAGTCAATAATGTGAGAGGAAAGTTTTATATCCCCTTACCTTCGAGTCGCTGCCATCACGACCCTCGCCCTCCTCCTCCTTCACTGACGCAGGTTCGTTTTTCTCTTCCTGCACAGCTGACTTATGCTGCTTTTCCTGCTGGCCGTTGCTGACCTTGAGGGGCTTGATGAGATGGGGGTGCACGAGGTTCTGTGTTGGGCACGGTGGGGCTGTCACGTGCTCCAACGACAGGGATATCTGGTCGTCCACGTGGAAGAAATGACGTCGTTCCCTCAGAGTCTGTTCAGTCTTGTCTCCACCTGTAATGACACATCCACCACCTGTTACTCCCCCATACCACCTGAGGCCTGCTGCTCCCCGGTCTCCTTCATTTGACGTAGTATCAACAAAAAAAATTCAACCTGGCGATTCTTACCTCCTTCCGGGTGTTCCTTGTAGAAGTAACATCGCCTCGTCATTTCAGAGTTGAAAAGACCAGGAACCAGTTTGAACACCACGTCCTGCAGCGTGCGGTCCTCGCGGAGGGACAGCAAAGGCTTCGTCTTGTGGACCTGCGGGTAAAGGACGACCCTCTCTTGAGTATTGCATCACATTACAACACATTACAACACTGGGCCTATCAATGTATGTTACTCACCACTGCCAAAGTCACCAACCCGCAACTAGTTTTCTTTTCTAATCAGGTGTGACGGAAGCCAAATTCGCAAATTAACAATTCTAGCTTATTCATATGGCAGGATGGTAATATTGTGTTATGTGATGAATGAAATAAGTTATGCTACATTGAAATTTTCACAATTAAGAAGCAAATATTCACACATGAATATACCTTGCTGGTTCACCTGTCAACTAAACCAAGTCCACCTCGAACACTACGTAATGTTTAGTATCATTGTGTCGTGTATGGGCGTCACCTGATCAATACACCCTTCCTTTACAGACGAGGTGGACTTGGTTTAATTGACAGGTGAACCAGCAAGGTATATTCATGTGTGAATAGTTGCTTCATGATTGTGAAAACTTCAATGTAGCATAACTTATTTCATTCATCACATAACAATATTACCATCCTGCCATATTGTTAACGTTCCTGTTAAGACTAATTATTTTGTGAAAGTAGCTTCTGATTAGATAAAGCCTAAACAAAGGAAAACTTTGGAATACCATGTTACTATGCTAAAAACTCCTCTGGTAAATGTTTACCATGAAATAAATACAATATACTTAAAAAAAATAAACTACAGAAAGGCTCCTGGACCTTATTAAGGGCGTGAAGTCTTACCTGGACATCACAAATGGGACAGAAGGACGAAGTTTGCAGGTAGCGAACGATACAGGTCTTGCAGAAGGTATGCAGGCACTCGATAATGGTGGTGGCGTCCACAAAGTAGCCGGAGCACAGGACACACACCAGGTGGGCGTTGAGTTGCGTCAGCTTCACGCGGCGTAGTGGGCCCATGTTTGCTTCGCCCACCCCATCAACTCAAGGTGAAGAAGCTCCTGCAACAACACAAACCAAACGATTACACCTCACCTCAGTGTTACTTGAGATGCACCGGCACGTGTTTCAGTCAGACAGGAAGTAAGGGCAGCTGAGTGTATTTTCACCATGGTGTGACGCAGCTCAAGGTCACTTAACAATGATATACATATGTAAAGGTGTGTACATCTATACACAAAACACTCACAACCTTTTTACCATACATACACAATGTGAAAACTGATTACTATGCCTCACACGTAGACACTTAATCAAACACACGTGAACGCGAATAATACCATATCTTCTGTTATGAATAAATATACAAATACATCAAAGAATAAATAAAATAACAAATATATCAATGGCACAATGGATTTTAGACGATATTTGACTTTTAAAACCAATGCGTATCATGACGAGGTTTGAAGTATTCTCACCATGTCCACCAGTCATTACCAGCCACCTAACCACACCTCCAAGCTGACCTACGTGTGTGTGTGTGTATGTGTGCTGATCATCCCCCTTCTACCAAGCGACTTTCCTGCACACGGCCCACGAAGCCTTGACAACACTAACGAGGACGCCGCTGTGTTACCGAGACGAACAAGACTTGTATACACAGATATTTAAAACAATAACGGTATCACACAGCTGTTGTTGCTGGCGGCGTCCCTGCCACACTAACAACTGTCGCGCCCAAGGACCAGGCCACTCACGGGAGGTAGTTAAAGTGGGTGGGGAGGAAGGGGAGTCAGGCGGGTGGGCAGCGAGTCCTTGGCCTCAGTGACTCATGAAAGAATCGAAACTAATTTGCCAACACTTTCTAGGTAGTATCCTCGCCCCTCCACAGCTGACTCCTGCCGCTTAAAATAAATGTAAATTAAGTATATACACGGATTTGCCCTCCCTCCCAGACCCCCACCAGACCGAGGAACCAGCTTACTCATGCACCTGTTTGCTGGACAACGTCGCAAACAATAGTACTATACGCGCGTCACATTTAGAACATTTTCAAGCACATCGATGGACTACTACTAGACGGGCGCCGCTGTAGTCTAATGTTCCACCCTTCTATCACACGCCCCAAACAATAAACTTCAAGGAAGCGAACCAAACTGAACTCATCACGCCCAGAACACCTTCCCTCCATCTTCTAAACAAGAACAACAACCTCCAAGAACAATGGCAGGGAAAGGCTATGACAGACCACCCCCATCCTCAGTCACTTCATGGGGAAGAATGCTTCAGCTCCACTCCGCTCCTCGGGGATGCCTTTAGTGAAGTTAACTAAGAGTCTACCCAACCTTACAGAGTTCCTACACAGTCATATACTACCATGACGTTTTTACTTCCCTGCCACTATAATTATGTACGTAAACTAGATATAATAAGCTATCAATTACGGACAGAAAAAATAATAATAAAAACTACACAATGAAGACATAATGTTATTTGTTAGCGGCCTTGAGTTCCGTCACATCGATGTTAGTGTGGCACACAACTGCCTGCATTTCCACGGCGTATATTCACATTGTTATTTACCTCACGTCCAGCCATTCGTTTTAAATGTCAACTGCTCGTGGACACCGCTGGCTGCACGAACACTTGCCAGTCTGCAGGGCGAGGCGTGCGTGCAGGCGTGTCGGCTCCACTGAGGCACCACACGCCCCACCATGAGTACAACGGGGGGTCTGCAGGGCTCCAGGACAGACTTTTTCCCCTCCCCCCCCCTCCACGCCCCCAAACCTAGCATGTGTGGACTGGTGGCCCCACCGCGACCCTCTGTGCATGCCCCTCTCCTCTGCATTACAACACTACCTCTCCAGTCTCCACACGGCTGGCTTGCCCCCCCCCGCCTCCCTCCACCGCTGGCTTGGTCGCAGCACGTCCACTTTAGTTGTGATCCCATTTTTTCCATGCAGCCCGAACGATTTTTTTTTTATTATTATTTTTAACATTTATCAATATCACGAGGCATATGATTATTTTTGCCCCATATATCTATTCATTCGTCGATTTTCTTATAACAACGATAGGAACCAATTGGAACAACACACCGTAATGTGCAAATGAAGACTGATCTCAGCGCGACGCAAGGCTGTATACTATACTATACTATACGTTCTCACATCACGTTCATGCAAGAGTCATTGATTAAGGCGAAGGAAAATATCAAAGCTGGAATCAAGAAAGTAAACAGCAACGTTGCATGTGTCTTTCCATTACACTGTCAATCGCCGTAACATTTCATATTGCAGAAACTAACCTTGAACCAACAAAACCACCATAGCACACGACACTGAACACTCACTCACTCACTCCTCAACAAACACCTCGCTCCAATGGATGAATGACACTACACGACTAGTACATGACCTACAACAACAACCACAACCTCATAATACACTCCACTCCGCTCCTCCTCCTCCTCACATCCCTCTACTCCACCAGCACAAGGAAGTAAGTATACACGATTAACACATGACGAAGAACCAGGATATTAGTTGCTCTTTGAAAACCCTGAGGAGTCCAATTGCATGGCTCAAGGATTAACCACGGGAAGGATAATGGCGTGAATGGCGGACGCATGACGCATGACTGCCAACGTGCATGGTGCCGTGGGGCGTGACGCAACACATGTAGTGACGCTTAAGTGCAAGGGACGTTGAGGTGGTTTCTGCATGAGGTGGAATGGTCCGATGTTTGAAGTGGTGATGGTGGTGGTGGTGGTGGAGGGCAGCTCATGATAACACTAACACCACCACCACCACCGCAACACACTACACTACACTACACCACACCACCACCAGCCCCACCACACCATACTTCCGACTCGGTCCATCTATACCACCACACAATGAGCTAACTGGCCAATTACTGATGTCAGCGGAACAGAGGGTGGGGGGGGAGGGGATGTGTTAGCTGGGCGCTACACAACTCTACTTATCTGTGTGTTCTGTGCAGTGTTACTAAAGAGAACCTTAGTTAATATGTTTATAAATCTCTCTCTCTCTCTCTCTCTCTCTCTCTCTCTCTCTCTCTCTCTCTCTCTCTCTCTCTCTCGCCGCGTGTTGCCCGTACCCTCCCTAACCCCCTTCCTCCCTCTCCTTGGTTCGGAGCGACATTCCATACCTCTAGCACCTCCGGCTAGCGCCCCGCGAACAATGCGTGGGAACTCCCTTTTTTATGTATGGAGGCGAAGGGGAGGCGAGGGACACAGGGACAGAGAGGGAACGATGAGAAAAGAATTAAGATGGTTAAGGGGAGACGGAGGGACAGAAGAAGGGGAGAAAAGGAGTGAAGGGGGAACAAATAACAGAACCAAGGCCAGTCGACAGGTGTTGCACGATCAATGAAATAGTATAGATAGCTAATTGCAGGTAAGATTGGAGGTGAAAAGACGGGACTCATCCACCCAGGTATGCAGCAAAACACTCATCCATCCCTCCACTCAATACTCACCCATCCACTCCACACAACACTCATCCCATCCATCCACTCAACACAACACACACTCACCCATCCACACAACACAACACTCACCCATCCACTCAACACAACACTCACCCATCCACTCAACACAACACTCACCCATCCATCCACTCAACACAACACAACACTCACCCATCCACTCAACACAACACTCACCCATCCCATCCACTCAACACAACACTCACCCATCCATCCACTCAACACAACACTCACTCCATCCACTCAACACAACACTCACCCATCCATCCACTCAACACAACACTCACCCATCCACTCAACACAACACTCACCCATCCACTCAACACAACACTCACCCATCCATCCACTCAACACAACACATCACTCACCCATCCACTCAACACAACACTCACTCATCCACTCAACACAAAGAAACACTTGTCCAAACAGGTAAGATATACATAACCTACACTAAATTATCACTTAATTAAATGAAAAGGAAGAGATAAAGAAAGATATACAAGAAAGAACAAGCTGATATTGGCTTATTGGGCGTCTAGGAGAGAGAGAGAGAGAGAGAGAGAGAGAGAGAGAGAGAGAGAGAGAGAGAGAGAGAGAGAGAGAGAGAGAGAGAGAGAGAGAATCCATTTCCACTGCCTAAGGACGCTCTAGTCAAGGCAAGATGCAGTGGCATATATATATATATATAATAATAAAAAAATAAACATAACATAACATTCACACACAATAAAATACAGAATAAACAAAAACAAATTACAAAGGTGAACATTGTAACACCAGTCTCTATACATATACACCAACATAACGCAGCCACACAATACCAACATGTTATAACGTGTATTCAACCAAGCCTACATCACATTCAGTTGTGTGTGTGTGTGTGTGTGTGTGTGTGTGTGTGTGCACGTGTCCCGCCCACATCAACTCATTAAAGGACATGCGTGCACGTAACTGACCTGCCCACGTCTAGATTTAGGATATAAGTCAAGATTAGAGTACAAAATCAATACATCACACCCGTAGACGTGGCATTTAGTATTTATAACGGACAATGCTGGCACGCTCCGCTCCCTAACCTACCTACCTACCTACCTCCTTCTCCTTCACACACAGTTACATTTCATTCCTTTTCTTTATCACAGTAATGAGTGTCATACAAAAACCACAACAAAGTCAAAATAGACCACAATGTTGAATGAATAAAAGTAAGAAAAGAAAACATAAGTGGTAGATAAAGCCACATTTTCTTCAGGTCTTAAGAATATACAGTGGAGGGGGGGAGGGAGAGGTAGTGCGAGGAACGGCATGACTAACACTCAAGTCCTCACACTTCAAACACACCGAGCATCTTCCCTTCCCTTCTGAAGCAGCGCTGTCCCGGAAGACCTGTACGTTCCTGCTAGCAGAGTCTACATTCAATAATAAAAAAGGAGAGAAAAAAGA
>JAPQNM010000002.1:5635766-5645766 GCA_029783475.1 Metacarcinus magister
GAGTCGTGCAACATTTTGGGGTGGAAAGCGCACAAACTTTACCTAGATGACAAGACAAGGTGGGGTTAGATTTCTTTGGTTCGCCTAGTGTAGTGTCCTTCAGTACTATATCATGAGGATTTCACACCTCCCTCCATTACGCTGCTATACTATATATGTCCTCCTCACTAAAGGTAAGTGATGGAATTACACCCATTATTACGTTGACAGCGTTTGGGAGATTGTACTGTACATGGTAGTAAGTAAGGTGATTGTAAATGGTAGTCTGTAGGTTGTAGGTTAAGAGGATGAGGAAAATCTGAAGTGACATTCATTAAAAGTGCATTGAATTAACTCGGAAATAAGCTATACTCAAGGTTAATATGGGTGAGCGTTTTATATGTAAACATTGACCCTTATTAAGCACGCAACAACACTACCTCAGACCAGACAAAGAGCAGGCTACAGGCATCACTATAACCCACTGCATCTTGGTCTACAACGTTCAGCCAGTGAAGAGGCAATGGGAGTGTTGGGAAAGAGAGCGAGGGTGTGGGGGGAATAGGGAGGAGAGGGAGAATGAGAGGAACGAAGGGGAGGGAAAGGTTGAATGTGAAGTGACTGAATGAAGGCGAAGAGAGAGAGGGAGAGGGAGGGGTGTGTGTGTGTGCGTGTGGAGGAAGGAGCCTTGGTGTGAGGGGTTAGCTAGGGTGGGGAGACAACAGAGGAGGGGAGAGTGCGAAAATTGAGGGGAGGAGAGGAGGGGAAGAGAGGGGAAGAAGACACGAAAGGCTGGAAAGCGGAAGCAGGAAATGAGAATTAGTGGGGCGTGGACTGATCGAGAGAGAGAGAGAGAGAGAGAGAGAGAGAGAGAGAGAGAGAGAGAGAGAGAGAGAGAGAGAGCACACACAACACTAATGAACCACCAGTCTTCCCGCGAACGCCTCCTCCTCCTCCTCCTCTTCCACTGACACCTGTTGGAAGACTGGTGGGGGAGGGGAAGGGAGGGGTGATGTGGTACACTTTTACAGCGGCGTAAGTGTGAGGCGCAAGGGGACGGCAGAGGGGGAGGGGGAGGGGGGCGAGAAGCGAGCGAGCGAGCGAGAGAGAGAGAGAGAGAGAGAGAGAGAGAGAGAGAGAGAGAGAGAGAGAGAGAGAGAGAGATACGACTGAGGTAACGGAGGGAGTGAGGAGGGGTAATAGAAGGAAAGGGGGACCACTGAACCAGAGCGGTGGGGGGGAGGGGAGGGGAATTCAGTCGGTTGTGGATATCCGAGAAGACAGGGCAGGGAGGGAAGCGGGGGAGAGCTGAGAACGCTAGAAGGGGGAGGGGGGAGAGGGGAGAAGAAGGGTAAGGGGGCAGGCAGGCAGGCAGTGAGCGTGTTCTAATCCCAATGCTGAGTCATGGTGGCGGCAGCAGTGATAACACGCGAGGAAGTGAGAACAATAACTCGGTAGATGCGTGTTGGGGGCGGGGAGAGGAGGGAGGGAGGGAGGGAGGGAGGGAGGGAGGGAAGGAAAGGAGGCGGGTTGCTGAGCGCGGGGAGAGAGAGAGAGAGAGAGAGAGAGAGAGAGAGAGAGAGAGAGAGAGAGAGAGAGAGAAAAGGGATGGGAGGTACTGGTGTAGGGGTAGGGGCGGGGGGGTCTGGTCCTCCTCCCGTCCCAACACCCGGGTCGGGCGCCAACACCCGGCGGCGCTAGCATGCCCTTCCTGCTCGCACGCTGCCCGCTCAGGCCACGCAGTATTTCCTCGTCAGCGGCTTAGGTGTGGTGCCTTAACGCTCGCTCACCCACAGCTACCATCGCTTGGGTGCGTGCAAGGCGCCCACGCAGCCGAAAACTGTGCTGAGGGCGACAGGAGGCAGCAAAGAGGACTGAAAGTACGGCGTGGCGGTGGGTGGCCGCTGCTGTCTGGCGGACCGCTGTATATATGGTCACCTACTGCCTTCCCTGACGTCCGTCCTGGGCTCACCGCCCCCCGCACGGGTAACAGAGTCACAGCGCCGCCAGGTTCAGGGGTCATAACAATGCTACACTCATTTCATCTTAAGTTGTAGCCGAAAAATCAATGTCAAGTCGAACGCGAGGAAGTCAACCCAGCGCGTCCGCCATTTTCTTGGTGCAGAGGTCACGATGAGTGAGAACTGTACTTTTGACAGATTTCACGTTACAACCAATGTACAGCCACAAGCCGGTGCACCGAACAGTAAGGACTCTGTAAGAAAATTACCTTGATCTTTAGCCGAGTTAGTTCTCACCTGACAGTTGAATGAGCACACTGTAATCCTAAGCGTAATCCAGGCACAACACACCTCCCCCGACACTTGCTCCAGCGACACTGAGCTGGAGCAGCACGGAGCAGCGGCCCACGACACCCGTGTTCCCTGCGAGACGTAATATCAAGTGGAGAATTTTACGCACCACTTTTTCGATAATCCCTTTCGTAGTTTTTCAGTTCTTGTCTCTCTACTTCTTGTAGTAACGATATTTTACATAATCTAGTGTTTGACAAAGTTGAAAAATCTTGACATAGAACTTAAAACCATCTATCACACGTCACGTGACCACCTGGCTGAATGTCGTCTGGTCAAATTTATTTACTTGTATTTATAAGTAATAAACTTTAAAACATATTTACGTCATGAACAAAAGATGAATGTGGAGGTACAGAAGCATGCAAGTAAAGTTTTAAGGTCGAGGAAGAAAATAGGAGGACGTGCAGATGAGGTCATAATGGTGCAGGAGAAATCCATAGTGGTGCGGGGTCCGTTGGCCCCCTCCTTGTGCTGCGGGCTGCTGTTGGCTTCCTCGATGTTATTACACTATTCCTTCACACACCATATTACTTAATTTACGCTATATTTGCCGGCTGAATTTATATATTAAATGCTCGTCTAACATTCACATATCTGACAAGTTTCAAGGAGACAGTTGCTAGGTCATCTTCCGATAGGTGTACGATAATGTATATTTTTCACGCGCCAATCTGTCGAACTGCGTACTGTTGTTAAATTTCCTGCACATTTTACGAGAATATATACATATGTAAATGAAGTTTCGTTATGCATTGCAGTAGGAGAGCCATGTGGATATTTTTTTTCTATAAATGTTATGTCTGAGAATGAAACTGATGGTGTTCTATAGGCTTGGTTCCCACACGTTACCGGGACCCCGTGCGAGGCTAGCGCGCCCTCCTCTTGTGCAGACTCAGGGCAGCAAACCTCGGGATATATCAAGTATTAAAAATGTCTTTAGTACTATCTATAATTCTACTTTTGGAATCAATTTATAATACTAAATTACTTGTAACACGATACCCGAATTGCACATTAGTTTATGCAAGACGTAATTGCAGTACATTCTGTGGTTATGTTTATATGTGATAGTAATCGTATGTTGGCTGCCATGAGAATAAATTATGAGCAAACTTCTCCCCAAATCAAGAAAAAAATAATTGTGCGCAGACAGTTAACTTTCATACAAGATACGTACTTGCTAGGGATGATTATATTTTTACATACATATGCTTGTGGTGTACTGGATTGGCATGAAATTAAATATAAAAGCCTTCCTATGTAAGTAAAATGCCATTGAATTATTACACACACGGCACCTCGAGGCTGAGCGACGGAGTTTAGTGGAGGACGGAAGGGCTCGCTGCCATTTATAATATTTTAATTGTTTTTAGCAATTATAATGATCCCACAGCATCCACGTGATGATAAGTATGAAGAACAGATGGATAAAACAAACATTGTAAGGCAGAAACTAATTTGTTTGTCACTACGGATCTACAAATTAAACAACGGGCAACTGAGAAAGAGAGAGAGAGAGAGAGAGAGAGAGAGAGAGAGAGAGAGAGGAGAGAGAGAGAGAGAGAGGATCGAGAGAGAGAGGAGAGAGAGAGAGAGAGAGAGAGAGAGAGAGAGAGAGAGAGAGAGAGAGAGAGAGAGAAGATAGAAAAGATATATATATATATATATATATATATATATATATATATATATATATATATATATAGAGAGAGAGAGAGAGAGAGAGAGAGAGAGAGAGAGAGAGAGAGAGACAGAGAGAGAGAGAGAGAGAGAGAGAGTCCCGGTGGAAGGAGAACTTTTCATAATGGTTCGTCAGTTTCAAGTCTATGGAGAACTTCACTGCGAGGGAAGATTTATTACCCCAGCCTGCGGTGTACGGGGTGGGACGGGGAGGGGGAGGGGGACCTTTATCCGCGGGAGGTAGGGCGGCACCCCCTCCCCCTCCTCCTCTTGCCCCTCTCTTTAGTCCCGCTAGAAAAGTCCCTCTCACCCCCGCCGGCCTGGACCCCGGGGTGTCTCACTGCCGCGACGGGTCCACGGCGGACATATGGGAACATTAGAACTCCCTTACCAGCCGCGTCTCCCTTCATGGGGGTCTGAGCCACTACACACACACACACACACACACACACACATACAGGAGGAGGAGGAGGAGGAAGAAGGGGCGGTATCCCTGCCTCCCTACCTTGCCAAGCGCGGGATCAACGCTGAGTGAAATAATGATGACATGGAGCGATGGGACATAGGTGAATGGTTTTTTGTTTTTTGATACACACCATTTAATCGCTTATCTTTGTGTGTGTGTGGGGGGGGGGTTGTTGTTTTGCTGTGACCTCAATTATGTTTCTGCTGTTCGGTGTTGTCCCTTCTCCAAACCAACCCGTAGCTGTACAGGCTGTGGGTTCCGTGTTAGCAATCCACACCCTCAGACCAACACTGCCAACACCGTATGACGCAGGCACGTATATAACTGGCCTCAGAGCAGTATTACAGGAGGGCGCGTGGATATGACACCGCCACACCCTCAATGCATCTCGGAATCCGCCCCACATCTTGAACCCAAACTCTGTGTCCAAGGGCAAGAGACAGGTCGGAACTCTACACGTCATTTTGGCTATATATAATTATGAAGAGATGCAAATAATTACTGCGCGGGTAACAAAGTAATGCAATAATGATACTAATAACAATTATAATAATAATGATAATGATGATAGTAATAATGATAATAATAATCATAATGATGATAATAGTAATAATAATGATGATAATAATGATGATTATGATAATAGTAATAATAATAACAATATCAATCTATCTTTATACCTAACTTAAATCCCCCTTAAAGGGGTGCAACCAAGACCAGACGATTAGGGTTCGGGGGGACATTTTTCTCCCTTCCCCCTCTGTGCTTTGTCTTTTTGTGGGAGAGAATACATAAAAGGGGCTTCCCAACACACATCGCTCCGTCCATTTTGGTAGCTTTTTATGACCCACTGGGAATGCGATGAAAGTATTTTTGCAACCACCATATATATATATATATATATATATATATATATATATATATATATATATATATATATATATATATAATGTCGGGTATCTGTAAGAAACAGCCGATCTGCACACGCGCGCACGCGCGGAAACATACACCATTTGTTTCCGAGACTTCTTTAAGGTTGTAATGATAATGTCAAGTTTTGAGCTGCATATCGCCATGCCACTGGAGGAAGAGGCGTGTGTCAGGAATGTATTATATTTCATGACTAATGGAACGACGCATGAAGGGAATATTTGTCTCAACTCATTTTGGTTATCCTAGTATCCATAGTGTTAACAAATATGCAATTGATAGATATATGAATAAATATGTAGGAAAGAAAAATATCAATCAAGTCAATTTTTTTTTCTTTTCTCTCTCTCTCTCTCTCTCTCTCTCTCTCTCTCTCTCTCTCTCTCTCTCTCTCTCTCTCTCTCTCTCTCTCTCTCTCACTTTCGGTTACTTAGCCCTGCAAGGCATGGCGTGGTATGATGTTACTCACCTCTACTTCTCTTTTAACACTGGCAATCAGCCTTCATGGGATTCTTTCAGTTTAAATATATTTGTTTATTTATTAAGTTAATTATTTATTTGTTTACATATAAGAACATAAGAATATAAGAATATAAGGAAGCTACAAAAGGCCCGGAGGCCTGCACTAGGTAGTTCCTGTTAATCCTAACCCTCCTTATTACTTACACCCACCTCCCATCCCCATCCATGAAGTCGTCTAGTCTTCTCTTAAAACTCCCTATTGTCTGTGCACTACACTACCTGCTGACTGAGTCTGTTCCAATCATCTACCACCCTATTTGTAAACCAATTTCTGCGTATTTCTTTATTAAATCTACATTTTTCTAGTTTGAATCCGTTATTTCTTGTTCTATCCTGACTACTGATCGTAAGAACTTTTCCTACATCCCCCTTATTAAAACCCTTCACCCACTTAAATACTTCAATCAGATCTCCCCTTACTCTACGTCGCTCCAGTGAGTGTACGTCGCTCCAGTGACTGTTTCAAGCATGGATCCCTTTCAACATACGTAATATCAATCGCTGAATAAGAGTTCCGAGAAGAACCGTGGCACGAAGCCGTCGTTGAGCTCCGCATGCTTGGCTGCATGCTGGCAACTGTGCCCCAATGGGAGTTGAATTACACTTCACATGAATAACAAGAAATAGTCTCAAGAAATATTAACTGAATATTATGAAGAAAATTGGTATATAGTTGTATTCGTAATTTGTTGTAAGAACTGTATGAACGCATTTATTGGAGAAAACATATATAGTTCATTAAAGCTGCAAATAATAGCAAAACAAAAAGATAGAAGTATGAACCTTATCATATGATAAGATATTGTATATTATAAGATATATGAGGTCAGTATTACAGCAGCAGCCACCCACACGCTCCATCTCACTTCCAACAACACTCCCAATGAGAATACTGACTTGTTGTATACGAACCAAATGGTTATATCCTACAGCGTATTCATCAGTGATGGGGATAAAGTTGTTTGAATACAAGGATACGGGGAATTTACATAAACAAAATCTAATGAATATACAAAATCTAATGAATACACAAATTCAGGGGTTAAGAAGAATGAAGGAATGTTGTGAGTCTCCATGACGTTTAGAGATGCCACTAAGATGCTAAACAACAGCTGCTTTAAGTTTATAGGACTGAATTTACAATGATAATTCAAGACGAAAGTTTTCTATAATCATATACTCTACTCTCAATTGTTATCGGGTTAGAGGGTAGTTTACGTAGGTAAGACGAGAAATTCCACACCTTTGAACCGTGAACACCTGATTGACTAATGTAGTGTGCGCGACAGAAGTTTTATCTATTATTTTTTGTAGGCTTCTCTTTGAATATAAGTTATCTCTCTCTCTCTCTCTCTCTCTCTCTCTCTCTCTCTCTCTCTCTCTCTCTCTCTCTCTCTCTCTCTCTCTCTCTCTCTCTCTCTCTCTCTCTCTCTCTCTCTCTCTCTCTCTCTCTCTCTCTCTCTCTCTCTCTCTTATTCTCTTTTTTCATTGTCTCAAATAATTTTTTTTCCAAAGGTTAGGAAAAATATATTTCCATAAGATAAAATGTTACGAACAACAGATCCGAACATGTTCATTAATTGGACGGAAAGGAGGAAAGATTCAGCATTAATTAACGTGAAGTGATCTTAGCAGACTTGGACGGCGGTTTAATCTGTATACAATGTAAGGAAATTATGGAGTAAACCAAGACGTGACAGAGTTAGTTGATGTTCACCTGTACAAAGATAATTAACCAACTAATTGATGATTTATAGCACTCCTGTAGTTTCGACATACCTATGCATGAAATATCTATGTAAATATAACCTTGATTTTTATGAAGGACCAGTGTTTCTTATCCTCGGAGTTGTGTTTAAGTTCATACATTAAATGATCGATGTCGAGTTTCATAATCTTGAAGAAGAGTATCCTGTTTTCCTGCATAGAATCTTCTCTCTCTCTCTCTCTCTCTCTCTCTCTCTCTCTCTCTCTCTCTCTCTCTCTCTCTCTCTCTCTCTCTCTCTCTCTCTCTCTCTCTCTCTCTCTCTCTCTCTCTCTCTCTCATTTCTTTTTTTTCCATATATTAACAAATATGAACAATAAATTCTACTACTACTACTACTACTAATAATAATAATAATAGTAATGATGAAAATAATAATAATAATAATAAAAACAATAATAACAAAAATAATAACAATAATAATAACAATAATAATAATAACAATAATGATAATAATAATAATAATAATAATAATAATAATAATAATAGTAATGATAATGATAATAATAATACATATGTATATATATATATATATATATATATATATATATATATATATATATATGTATATATATATATATATATATATATATATATATATATATAAATATACATATATATATATATATATATATATATATATATAAATATATATATATATATATATATATATATATATATATACATATATATACATATATATATATATATATATATATATATATAAATATATATATATATATATATATATATATATATATATATATATATATATATATATACATATAAAGAGAGAGAGAGAGAGAGAGAGAGAGAGAGAGAGAGAGAGAGAGAGAGAGAGAGAGAGAGAGAGAGAGAGAGAGAGAGAGAGAGAGAGAGAGGGGGGGGGGAAGAGAGATGGGGGGATATGGCACCTGTGGGAAGGAATGGCGAAGGGGAGAGTTGGAGTATTTGAGGATTAAGGAAGAGTTGTAGGAATGTGCAGAAATGGGGAGAGGTACAGGTGAAGGGCGGGTCACTGAAGCTAGGTCACTGACAGCTACAGCCAATGATAGTTCCCTTGTAAAATGAGGTGACATATGTCGCATGATTCGGAATTTTGGTTAGGAAGCGTACCACGGAGATGGAAGACCTTTAGCGGGATAACAGTCTGATATGTAGATGGCTTATCATTATTATTATGCTTATTATCATTATAATTATTATGTAAGGTATTGACAGTAAATTTATTTTAAATATGTCTAGGTGAAAAGATCTTACAATCTCACAAATCGTGAGTAAATTAATTAAAGGTAATAGAGTAAAAACACTTTAAGTTTCAAGGTAAATTTGCTAAGAAAACACTGAACACTAAAAACACTTGAACTAACACATACAATGAAAAGGAAATGTTCTTGGTTAACAGTAACTAGTTACCAGACTAAAGCAGCAGTAATCCATGGTGGGAAATATTAATGGGGTCAATAGGAGTAATCCTTTTGACCTCTGGAGAAGAGAACACTTGCGATCAATCAGTCTGTATGTATGTCTGTATGTGTGTATTCATGTCAGTGTGTCAGTCTGTCTGTCTGTCTGGTTATTTACCTTTAACATTAAATGGACCTCCACCCCTTGCTTCTATTTCTCCTACTGTCCTCTTTACAGGGTCTGGCGATAAGCGGGATACGTACTTTTATTGTCCTTTAGTCAGTACCCTTTTAATGTATTTAAAAAAAAAAAAAACTATATATATGTCTGTTTTTCTTATGTGTGTTTGGGTTGTGGAGGTGTGAGAGATTGGAGTTGGCGTTGGTGGGCAGGGTTTTGGCGATGCTGGAGCCAATCATAAGGAGCTTGGAGTTCATGGTAATGCTGTTTATTCCAAAGACTACTTCAATATTCTCGGCATCTCGGTTTGGCAGATCATCAAAACTGTAAATAATAAACAACAATGAATTCATGGAGCGAAAGCACCTCAGGATGCTGGACCTGGTTCCAGGGTTTGTTCAAGAAACGCTCTAATACAGAGCGTGAAAACCCCCCGGGTTGGAGTTGTTTCCGGCGTCTGTTCAAGAGACGACGCCCAGTGACTCCTGAAGAAGACTGGGGGGTCGTGGAGCCTGTGGATGGCACTTGGGAGATAAAATCTGCTACAAGTAAGCATATCAACCCTCAGATTCGGACTGATAACTTGATGACGACCTGTCATTCACATGAACATGTTCAACGGATCACTACATTAACCAACTCCAAGATTAATACTATCGAAAAGAATTGCCTGAAGAGAGGGAAGGTCCTGGGTGAAGGGCACTTCGGTGTAGTGTACAGGGGGCGGCTGGCTCTCTCCCGGGACAAGATCGTGAA
>JAPQNM010000002.1:5655766-5675766 GCA_029783475.1 Metacarcinus magister
ATACATCCATACATGAAGCAAAATTGGACAAATATAGACACGGAGACAGGACCACACGAGTGTAGCTCAGACCCTATATGTGCGTACAACTAGGTAAGTACACATAGTACAATCCTCTCACTTAGCCCCTAAGCCCATAGAGAAATATAGGTAGATGCAGTACATACATATTAGGATAGCCACCGCCAATCAAAAATGCCAACAAGGAAGCTTGATATATGAAATCGGGAATGGGAGGGAGTTTTGATGTATTTATGAAGACATTTCTCTGGTGATGTCTCTGAGACCTGTTAATGATGAATCTTGTTTATCAGTATTGAGTCCAGTCAGTAAATTAGTTATTCAGGATTTATTTGACCAAATTGTGTGCACCTTGCTTTTCATTATATGGGATGATAGTGAACTGTATTGAGTTTTGTGAATTAAATAACCAAGCGTCACAAATTTTTATAAAATGTTCATCGTTCCCCACACACCAGTAGTATTTAAGGGAAAGGTGTGGCCTGTTTAGTGCATGAAGTGCCTTAATACTTAATATTTCTTCAAGAACTTTAATTTTGGGAATAATGACTTAATAAGATGTTTTCAAGTTTGTTTAACCTTGTTTAGCCTACTTCATTCTTGACGGCATTAAGACCTAGGACCATGGTCACAGTTTCCTCTCTGAAGGATAATTTTTTTTTTTTTTTTTTTTTTTTTTTTTACCAAGGACCGATCTCAAAAATTTTTCTATATGTTAACTGTTGTATTTCACATTCCTATTATGTGGCATTACCAGAGCCCTCTGGTCTAATCTACATAGACGGAAAAGTATAGGTATGAGATTTTAAATCAATGTTGCTGCCATGATGCATGCTTAGTGATTTCCTTCCTCTGCCTCACCCATTAGACGGAATACAAGTTTATCAGTTATAGGTAATGGACATATGGTGATGCAATGTTTTTTAGGGTAACAATAATGAACCTTAATGATGATGTTTTCTTAATGATGTTTTCTTGAAAAATGTGATATGTGAAATTAATGCATGAATTTGATGTCATGGAGAAGAAAGTTTATAGTGATAGTAGTGTGAGTTGTGTCACGTGAATACAGCTGACAGCCCCGCCACCTGCCTGTGTAGGCATCTATAATAATAATAATAGTAATTCTACAATCATAGATGCCTACACAGGCAGGTGGCGGGGCTGTCAGCCGTACAATGCGTTCATGTGACGTATTCACGTGACAGTTGGCAATGAGACACAGTCCTTGAGTAAGCTATGAGCACACTGTAGAACACAACGCAACACTGCACAATGATTAAGGAAACATCTTTTTCCACAACATGGACCACTTCTTTCCAGGGACACATTCCATAGTATACAAATACTGCTTATGTTAATGAAATCATCATTGTAATTTTTTTCTCCTCCTCCTCATTACGATTATTATCATAATTATTTTCATTGATATTATATCATCGCTATTGTCGTTATTATCATTATTAACATTAAAAATAATTATCATAATCATTAGCAAAGTGAAACTCAAACATTTCGCTATCACCTCACCTCCCGCTTAACACTCGTATGATATGGTGCAGAGTTGACAAATTGATGCTATAATAATAATGTTGTCCGTTGTTTTATAATGTGAACATTGCTTGAGTTGAAGTAATGGGTCATTTTGCCGGGTATAGAATATAACAGCTGGGGGATGTAAAAATAAACCGAAGGTGCGCTGGTTCTGTCCCTTGTGTTCCAGGAAAATAAATAAAAAGCCTGCCACGTAATCAGAGACTACGGAAACGACGACCACCTCTACCTAGGCGGCACAATGCCATTATCTTGTTTTCACCAAAACCATTCCACATTACATAACATGATCATTTACCATATATTGCATTGCACATCTTAAGTTTCCACATATTTTTGCACCACTAATACCACTTTCATGGTTTCATTACCTTAAACATCATGAACTTCTTGCTTACTTTCATTATTAGCAGTCAATTCCTCATCTAACAATAAGAGGCCTTCCTTACATATGAAAGATGGACTGTACATTTTGTGTGTGAGATGTGAAATATTTCATGGAACTGAAACTTGGTCAAGTGAATGGAGAATGCTGAAAGGGTCATCATAAAGTAGAGATGACTCAGCAAAATTATGAGTTATGAAGCAGACAATGAAGCACATTACACAAATGATGAGGACAGGCAAATTGCACATGAATAGAAAAGAAAGGAATGACTAGGCGAAGTCTATTGAACATTTGGTGGTAGAGTACTAGTTGGTATACTACATATAACATGGGATGAAGTGCTGAAGAAGGGCATAGAAGCACAGAACTTTACAGGCAAACTGCCCATAATGGCTATTTAATAAGTAGCCAAGATGGTAAAGGTTGAGCCATGTAAACATGGGAAATGTCCTGTATTATGGCTTTAAAATCTTACTGCTAGTACATCTTTCATTTACTTTCTTCTTAAACATGTCCATATTACATATGAACTATAAAAATCACATTACCAAACATGTTATTTTCTGCTGCTGAAATGACTTTTCATGTTCTTACTCCACAAGTAACTTCTAAATTTATTACCTTAAATGTCAATCCCATGAATTACCATATAAGGATTGTCACACCACAAGTCTCCACTTGCTCCTAATCAATGTACACTCAATTGGTGCCTTCCTCCCCCCTTAGATACTCCAATACTTTATCTTCCTACTTTACAGGAAGCTGTCCTCTTGTAGATTTAGAAAAGAGATAAGCAGAAACTGGTTTACAAATAGGGTGGTGAATGACTGGAACAGACTCAGTCAGCAGGTAGTTAGTGCACAGACGATAGGGAGTTTTAAAAGAAGACTAGACAGCTTTATGGATGAGGATGAGAGGTGGATGTAGGTAATAAGGGAGTATTGGAGTAACAGGAACAACCACGTGTAGGCCCCCGGGCCTTTTGTAGCTTCCTTATATTCTTATCTAAATCCACAGGATAGTTTTGTTATTTATTTCACATCCATTCTCCCTAGGCAACCAAAACATCTGAGGTTTCTTTTTCACTTTTAATCCACTCCACTATTCAATCCTTACATATACACTTTGATAACAATCAACATCCATTCTGCTCACACCACAGGAACCTTTCTGGCAACTCATTTCACTGCTTAGAGCAAAGACCTCTGATTTTAATTCAACATTCTCATTTACATATACCAGTATTGCTTTTTTTTTTCTTCTTTTACTTCTGTGCTCATTGTCTGTTCTCTCATTATACACCATAATAATCCTACCACTTTAATACCCAAAAAAGTTCCCTCTTTTCTCTCCTGCCATCTTTCCAGTGTCATTTCCAAAAAGAATAATATCCCATTTACATTTTCTATTATCTGCGAGGAATGAAGAAAGGTTTTAGTTGTAGAGCAATGAGAATTAATTTTAAGAGAAGGTTGTATAAAGAAGTAGCGTGTCAACTGCAACATACGGGGCTGAAACATAGAGTAAGGGAGTAGCAGAGAGGAAGAGATCAAATGCAATGGGGATGAGGCATCTGAGGGATATATATAGGGGTTAACACGTATGGACCAAGTAAGGAATGAGGAGATGAGGAGAATCGGTTACGAGAGTTGGCTAGCAGTGTGTTGAGGTGATTTGAACATATGAGGAGGACCAGTTGAAGAGGATAATGGCATCTGATGTGAGAGGCATAAGGTTGAGAGGAAGGCCATCAATGGGATGGATGTATGAATGGATGAAAAGAGCATTGAATAAAGAGGAATGTCTGTGAAGCAATGAAGGATGATTGTGCATGATAGAGGTGAGTGAAGAGCAGTTGTAAATGCATGAGTAATGATGCAACTTTGATGGCCCTTGGAGGAGGCTCCATCGCATCTGGCATGATCCGTTGATCAGATCAAATGCTAGGAGGGAGAGGGTATGTAGTGGCAGAGATAAATCAGCTGTTGCTGTTGGGTTCTGACGCTAAGGTGACTCCCAACCTGGTCCCAAACATGTGACTGACTGACCGCCAGAGCATGAAGTATGGTACAGTATGATTCATTTATCATAATTCGTACCAAAGAAAAAATTTAAGTACTGTACCTTCGTACTGTACCTGTGTGTAACTTTCGTACTGTACTAGTACGTCAAGATATTGTACCGTAATTTCATTCCTGCTGGTTACTAGATCAACTCAGACTCCCTTGGAAGGGTTGTCATTGGCCTCCACAGGCCCACACCCTCCTAACCACACTTACCCTCAAACCCCAGTGACATCTGAAGTCAGGTTTCAGGTCAACATATGGTGGGTTAATTACCATGGCTACCCTCTTACCCTCTCCTCAGGTGTGGTGGGTGAGGTAAGTCTCATCCCTCAGCCTTCAAGCAAGTGTGGCTTGGTACAAATAGCATGAAAAATGGTACGGAAAAAATAATTTGTACCTTCATACTGTAACGTACCAAGAAAATGATTTTGTACTATAATATTGTACCTTACTTTTACCCTAATTACAATCATACCATACTGTACCGTGATTTTGTACCATACCATACCATATTGCATGTTCTGCCAATTGCACAGTGTTAGTGGAATGACTGGTCGCTTTTCCTCTAGGAGCCTAGGGACTAAATGAGAGGAATGCATGTATGCATGGATATGTGTATGTGCACTCCTTGTGTCGGCTACATACCTTTAGAGGAATGTTGGCCTAGTATATAAATAAAAATAATTATGCTTATCTCCATTCCAAATTGACCAACCTTTGCTTTCATTTACAATTATGTTGACAAATGCTATTGCACAACAAAATACAATTCAAAATGTGACAAATTTATTAATCTAAAGTGCTTTAATTATACTTTCCCATTCAATAACCCTGTTAACACATCTATACAAGTAAATAATTTGCTGCATATAATGAGTTGATTAACTGTAATAAATTAACTACATGAATGTTTGGTTGATTTTAGATTCCATTCTGGTCACTGTTAAAATATGGAGGAGAAACAGTGTAGGAGTAGATGTTTCAGGAAACAAAGAGAAGTACCAGATGAATGAAAGAAGTCAATTATTGCAATCCTACAAAAGGTAAAGGTAGTACAGATGAGTATAATAATTATAGAGATAAATTTGCTTAGTGTGCCAGGAGAGCCCTGACAGAAAGATTGATGGAAGTAATTGAAGGAAAAGGTTAGTGAGGAGCATGGAGGATTTAGGAAGGAAAAAAGATGTGTGGATCACACATTTGCAATTAAAATAATGGTAGAGGAGTACTAAGGGAAGGGTGAAGAGGGAGAGGGCATGAGTTAAATATGAAGCGGCAGGGGTAAGCTTCAGGACTCTGTTGTAGATACGACCCCCGCCCTTGGTCGCATTTGCATGACTGACCTGACATGCAGTGTTTAGGTGAGGTATACTTTTCTTCTCTTGTGAGGGCCTAGGGCTAAGTGAGAGAAGTGTAAATGTATGTGTGCACGGGTGTGTGTATGGGTGTCCTGTCTTGGCTACCCCCTTTATGGGGAGAGAAGCCTGGTATATATAGATAGTTTTTTTTAACAATGGATGAAGTGTTGTTTTACCTTCCTTCAAAACGCATTTTGTTTAACTATTCCAGCCACTTTTTTGTCATAATTATCAAGCAAATAATAATGCAATTTTCCTTCCCCAAAATTTATATGGCTGGAAAAATTTGTATGCTTGACAAATATGGTCATGTATAAACAAAATTATAACTATATATCATATTCTTCTGTATTGCCCTAACAACATCATTGCCCTCATAGGCATCTTCTAATGAAGTGAAATAGCTTGATCAAGATTCTTATAGCATACATAATCTTATTTACTTATGTTATGTCAGAGCAACTGAGTGAAGTCCAATCATCCACTATGGGATTACGAGTATGGAGAGGTACGAGACACCCACTGAAGCAGCCATTCACTGAGGCACTGCAAAAAAGCACATGCTATAAAAATTGCACAAGTGAGCACAATAATGGTTGTGCATGGCCAACTTATGCTTCAAAATTGTATTGGTAGCTGAAAAATAAAAAAATTATTAAATGTGAAAAAAAAGCTACTTACAAGTAATACATAATGAAAACAACACAATGACAAGCCTGCTACCAGGGTGATTGCCGAGCCTGAGACACTCATATCAATATCATATCAATCTTTAAAACAAGTTATGGAGAGAGAATGAAATGCAACTCTTACCAAAGTTGATCCTTATCCACTAAGGTGTAGCAGCAGCCTCAGAAGAACTCGACATCATATGCTACCAGATTCCTCTTGTCTTTATGTGAGCCTTTTTGTGAGTGACTTGCAGCTGAAATAAAGAAACATTTTTTTTTTACAAATATATGAGAGAAACAGAGACAGAAATGTAACATCAACGAATTAGTTGAAGAGAATTACACTGTACGGAGAAGAGAAAGAAACCACAAAAATAACAAAATGCTGTTTTTGACAAGCAACATCATCAAAGTAGAGAAAATGTACACATGTGAGGGAGGCAGAAGTGGTGAATATAAAAAAGATGTTAATAGTGAAAGGAAAAGAAAAGTTTCCTGAACATAATTGGAATGCATTAATGAAAAAAACAATTGTAAAGCAAACGATAAAACCCATTATAACATAGGTTCAATGGGGATATGTTCCTAGACCTACCTCAACTTCCACTTATCAATAAAAATATCATCCCAATCATCCATGCTCTGTGGTGACTTTGTGCATTATCACACAACTAGTTAGCAAGGTTATTTGCTGCTGCAAAGTCATGCACAATGTCAGTAGACACAACGTCTACTCACTTGGCAGTGGCGGGTTGGGCTATGATGTCACACATCCCTCCCTCCCTTCCCAGCCAACAGCACAATAATTTTTCAGCATGCTACTTCGCTACCTCAATACAGGTTTCATGTTATCGGCAATTTTCACCATCTGCATTTATTTGGATTGCTAAGTACCATATGCCATCAAAACCATGAAAATTTGCTGATTTTGAATCTGTGATAAAAAATTTCAATGGGAGCAATACTTGAAGAATGGCAACAAATTGAAGATAGAAAAATTATAAAAATGTTTCCACACTTTTCTTTTATTATATTTTCAAAATAAATGTTGTGGTGGAGGCTGCAAGAATATAATCACTGTATTCCCTGCGGCTCGTAAAGGCCACCAAAAGGGACGGAGCATGGAATCTGGGAAGCCCCTCCTCTTTATTCTCTCCAATAAAAAGACAAGGTACAGAGAGGTCTCCCTAAGACTGCCTTGGGGATATAAGCTAGGTATGTAAATATATAGACATTTTTAAAAATTCACAAACAGTTTTTCGCATTTTTTTTGCTTATGATATGCGTAAATGTGTCATGAAGATGAAGGTTGGGTCAGTTTTTCTAAACACCATATTGTTATTTCATAATCTCAGGTGAGAATAAATGATGTGTAGAAGACATGACCAAGTCGGAGATGGATGTGTGACGTCATAGCCCAGCCTGCCCCGGCTGACCTTGTGTCTCCTGACCTTGGTTATGCAGGGTAGGTGACAGATAAGTTGTAACATAACTTTAGCTCAACGGTTGTCATCCAAGCCTTTTTTGTTTGCCCTCTCCACTACAGGTATGTATTCTTTAATAAGGCTCTTGAGTGCTCTAGAATAATAAATTAACATCTATCTATCTAAATTCCACCTCTTCAAACAGTTCACCATTCAATGCAACATTAATCCTTCTACCACCAACCACCCTTGTGCATTTCATTACTTTACTCTTATTCTCATTCACTTTCAAATTCCTCCTTCAACACACTCATCCAAATTCTTCCACTAACTGACACAATAGTCACCTGCCTCGTGGCGCTTTACAACCTCCAGTTTTACTTTCAGAGTTAGGCTTTATTTTGATTTCATCAATTTACTGCCAGCATCAGTGCTATCTTGAGGTCGTTTGGGAACCATAATAACGTAGAGTAATAAGTATTAGGGTCAATTAAAAACTTAGAAACACTTAACACTATTACAATATCAAAAGCTGTGAGTTGTGATCTATGAGTGCGCGGGAAAGAATGGGAGACACTTTAACCCTTTCACTGTGAGTGTCCCATATATGGGACACAGACTTTGGTGCCGTTGCTTGCGAGTGTCCCACATATGGGCCAGGATGATTTCAAAGTATCGCGCCAATTCTTTCACGCGGAAATTAAGTGGAAATCGATATGTGGTATCTGATGCAGTGTTTCCAAGCATAATTCATATTGATATATTTGTGTTCAGGAAACAAAGTTTTATTCATTAAAGAACATTTTTTTTCTTCGATTTTTTATTAAAATTTTATTTTTTTCTTCGAAAATGCTCCGCACTGAGGTGTTAATTAATTTTAAACTAGCTTGCAGGGAAAGGGTTAAGCATGCACGTATTGACCATGGTGGTGCTGATGGTGCTGCTGTAGAAGCAAGTGATACCTGAGTTGTGATCCTCACTGAAACCTGATGATCATTATTTGAAAAAGAGGTAGTAAATAGACGTACATATCTTAAGTGTGAAATATTGTTAAGCAAGGCATTGTGAAGCGAGGGCAATCTGTAATATGATATAATATATAGATATGATATGATATGATAGCAATATATAGATTGATGATGGGTTTAGAAGTATTGAACAGAAATTATTTACTAGTATGGGATGAGAAGAGAAGGGGGACAATGAGGAGCTAAGATCTAATGCTTGAAAGATTATGAAATTTAAAAAATTTTCCATACAGTGTAACTGATGCCTGGAATGGTTTAGAAAAAAAAACTAGAGCTAAGAATTTCCACAACTTTGAAATTCAATTTGATAATATTGGATATGGAGACAAGACAGCACGAACACACGAACACACAAACACTTGTTTTCAATAAAAAATTCCAGATCTTTTCAAATTGATCCATGGATATACCATTATCATTATATCTACTTTCATTATCTAGCATTCTAGTAATCACATCACCGATCACAATTACCTTCTTTCTCAATATTTATGAAGTATAAATTAATTTCTTAAAACCCATATTTAAATTTCTTTGCCTTTTCTCTTCAAATTTAGAGGTATTTCTCTTACCAATAGTAGACCAAGTGGCTGAAGAGGAAGCATCATTGATAGGATCGATGACAGGTTGTCGGCGAGCCAGCGATACCTTGAGCTGGATACCAGATACCATGCTGCCATTCATCTGGTAAAAAAAAAAGTGCAAGTTTTTAACTTAACTTAAACACTACATAAATTTTTAAATGTTCTGCTATTCTAAAAACATCTATTCAAAATGTAAGCTGCATACATTTTATCCAAAACAAGTGGGGTGGCAGACAAGAAAAAACATAATGCAAGAGTGCACTCAAGCTTTTACAAATCCCCTGAACTTGACACTTCATTGTTTTGTAGATAATGACTAAAAGCGGCAAGGTTAAAGACAGAAAATTTTGACACTCCATGAAAAAAATTTGCCCCCTTTATTAATTTTTGCCTGTTTTACCCTTCAGGGTGTGGCATAGACCATTTCTGGTCTCTTAGAGGAAGCACCCAATCCACACACATACAAAGAGCACCTACAAAAATGGCTCCAAGCCTAAGAAATTTACCTTATGAAGAAAGACTTTCTAGGCTGAAACTACCAACTCTTGAGAAAAGAAGAGAAAGGGGAGACTTTATAGCAGTGTATGGAGATCCAAAAGGTCTGGAATAAATTGATAGAGATGATCTGTTTGTGTGGGACGACAGAACTACAAGAGGACACAAGAAGAAACTGAAAAGGACTACATGCAAGAGACATAAAAAAATACAGCTTCCTATATAGATACATATAACCCTGGAATAAACTTGATGCAGAAGTAATTAATGCAAGAAATATTCATGATTTCAAAAGCTAACTGGATAATAGTAAATTTGGAGACGGGACAGTACGAGCATAGCTCTTTTCCTATATATTACAACTAGGTAAATACACATACAGGGAGGCAGGATTCCCAGCCTTCTGCTCCTGCCAGGACATACAATGTTATATGCATTTGAGGCTGTAGCAGCAATAGCCTCTCTCATTCTAAAGGTAAAAAGGTAAGGTTGCATGGGTTTCAGTTCCGGTATCTATCAATGAAGATGCTCTCCAGAACGTCAGCCGGGCAAACCCAACACCCCACATTCGAGGCGTCACTATAAAAAATCTAAACCTACGCCAAATAACGGGCAAGAGGCAGTCCATCTTAGCCTTCATAAAGCCTATTGGTACCAACGGTTTGTGATGTAGAAATATATAAGACCTATGCTTACCAATTTTTTGCTAGGTGAACAAGGAATCCTAAACAAATTGCAACCACACATATGTAAAAAATAGAAGCTAGATTACTTTTTTCTGCTTGTTTCTTGCTCTGCAGTAAGGGCTGCAAGAATCCTATCACCACTGCCTGTGGGACATTAAATCTAACAAAAAGAGATGGAGCAAGGGGTGTGGGAAGCTTCTCCTTTGTATTCTCTCCTATATAAAGACAGGGTGCAGAAGAGGGGAGTAAAATCTCTCTGAACTCATTATGCCTTGGGTCGGCTACCCCCTTTTAATAGGGATATAAGCCAGGTATACAGATAGATATATAACTTGTTTCTTGAATACCACTTCACATAATATACCAGAAAGGAAGGAAAAAAAAATGTGAAATATCTAGATACCATAACAATACAGCTGTACTCACATCAGCAATAGCTTTCTCAGCAGATTCAACTTTATCAAACGTAACAAAGCCACAACTGCAAAGAAATTTTTTTTTAATATATTTCAGGACAAATCAATTAAGATTAATTTCTGGGCAAATTGCATGAATTATTATTTGAATCAGAGAATGTGGGAGGTAAGTTCATTATTGTTTGCAAATTATACACCTCATATTGCAGATAGTAGAGAGAAACTGCACAATCTATTATCTGTTCATCCAGACCTGAAGTTAGCAAACTGAGTGGGCCTATATGTAAGTTAGGAAACAAAGCCCTGATAAACTATTAATATATATATATATATATATATATATATATATATATATATATATATATATATATATATATATATATATATATATATACACACACACACACACATATAGATAGATAGATAAATTACATGCAACCACTTACATACAAAACTTACTTTTTTTCAATCTCCATATTGACATTGACAATGTTCCCAAAAGTAGAGAAGGCCTTCTTAAGCACCTCCTCTGATATGTGATAACCATATACGTATATGGTGTGTCCCTGTCTTGGCTTGCCATCTGCTCCTCGTCCATCTCTAGTAAATTCTCCACGTTCTTCTCGATCTCGTGCTGATACAAAGCTATCATACAAGTTTTGCTGCAACAAAGATACCATTTATAAAGATCAAATACAAATGATTATTAAAAACAACTACTAGAACTATATATTTTCCTTGGGGATTGAACACATAGGTCACATATACTGAATATTTCCAAAATTTGGAAAAAATATAAATATTTTGACAATCAACTGGTAAAGAAAGCACATTTAAAAGAATTTGCTTGTAAGTATGTACTATGAAGTTTGGTACAAACATGCAACAACAAATGTCAACTAAATCAATCCAAATTAAATATTTCATTTCTCATTCTCGATCTGAAAAAGAATGTATAAAAGTGCTGCACATTATCATAATTTTGAGAGCTAAATTCTATGCTTCCCTGTATCAGGCTTTGTCACATGATAGTATCTTGAGAAGTTACACAAACATATGTAAGTTGACCACCAATATGTACATGATAAAATTATCATATTCCTATATTGGTCACTATCTGCCAACAATATGATAAAATGCATAAAAGAATTTGCTTGAACAATACAAAAAAGTAGTTTTCCCCAAAGAAGTATAGATACTTGGAATGGACTAAAGGAAGAAGTGATAATGGCAAAGAATGTACATCAACTGAAAGAAAAAATGGACAAATATATATACGGAGACAGGACCACACGAGTGTAGCTCAGGCCTTGTATAGTACAACTAGGAAAATACACACACACACACACATCTAAAAAGTATATGTCATTTCTACTGAGTAGATAGTGAAAATGTATGTATGGCAGGTTTGGCACATCTACTAACAATGTGAAGGAGTAAATTAAGGGGTGGTGGAGGTAGTCAATGTAGCATTCTTGAGGTGGTTTGGTCACCTGGAGAAAATGGAAGGAAATTATATGACACGGAAGGGATAATGCTGTTAAGTGAAATGACAGTGTTAGAAGGTGACAAGTAAGGTAGGAGAGCAAGAAGACAAGTGTGCAAAGATGAAGCATATAGACATGACCAAATGAAAATTATCCTACTGCAGCTAATTTCTTAGGAATGTTAAAAAAAAAATGGGCATCAAAATATATTTAAAAAAAATTTCAAACTGACCCTTCACTGAGATAACACTGCATTCTACTTCATAATTTTTTAAGCTACTAGCATCAATTTCAGAAATCCCTTTACCTTAACTTTCACTCTGGACTCGTGAATTTCTTCCTGTGGGTGGCTTGTGGGGAATGGCTGGTAACCTGATGGAGCCTTGTCAGCAGCTGATAATTTTCTCTCCAAACCCTGCAAAATTAGTTGAGCATCAAATTCCTAAATTTCATCAAAACAATCACCATGGACTATAATTACTCTTCCAACAGGAAGAAATTTATCAAAAACAAGAAGACAACTGGTAAATATCAAACCAAGCCATTATTAAGCTGCATCAAGATCAATCCTGAGTATACAGAATGTGCGGAAAGTGTTGTAGCTGCTGGAAAAAACAGTTACATAATGATTAAGATAAACAGAACCCGATTAACACTCAGGACCACATAAATTAAAAGCATAATGTTTCCCTTCCTCTTGAGGCACTCCTGAAGTAGTCTTGGCAAACTTGAGCAGTTGTTTGATCACTGCCCCCAGTCTAGGTAAAGATAGTGTATTCATGTGCCTAAGCTACCACTTCATAATTGCCTATAGGTTTTCAACTTGGTTTATGTATTGTTTTTTCTTGGTCAGTCACAGAAAAAGGGAACTTCATGATTTTTGAGCCAATCTGTCATTGATTTGGCAGTGTGAGTCAGTGTTGGTCTATCCTGCATAAAAAAGACTTGGCTCTGGTTTCATCAAAGGAGTCACATAGCACACCACACAGTAACTCCACTCATAGATGTGCTGACTGACTTTCTTATTTGGGGGAAGCACAACTAGTTAATCAATACCATAATACGAAAAGCATCACCATATCATAAAATAAATAGGGTATCTATTGCTGGGATCCTTGATCTTTGTCTATCATTCCATATGCAAGTCTCATTTGCACAAGTGATTATTGGTACAATACAAGTGTTTCAATACCTATACCTTTTTTTTTTTTCATTTCCATGTTAACCTTCTTTTCTTTGATCGCATCTCCTAAATATTCAATCAGTTTTCTCCCATGCATAGCTCTTTCTCTCCCCTCACCTTCCATGCTTCCATGTTGGTATAGGATTGAACCAAGATACTTTTATTTATGTACCTCCTTCATTTTCCATTCAGTCTAATTTATATAATTCTTTTGGACTTTCAACTCGCATTCTATTTAGGCAATCAGAATCAATCACTTAAAGGAGATGTTGGCACCATTATCACCAAAACAAAAAGTGGTCTCAGGTGGCTAAAAGCAGATATTTGAAAAGGACTGATAGCATCTTAAATAGAATCTGTCAATTACAGATGTATGATTGAAAAAATAACCACCCAAGCCCAGTATTTGCTTTGGCGTAACAGGTGGCGATAATGGTAGTCTCCTACAAGTCTTAAAAAAGTAAATTCCTTCAAGTCCACCATAATTATAAGTTGGCAAGGTTTATGAACCACAGACATGCCTTGCTCTAATGAATTGTCTATTTTCTTCCAGTGAATCACATTACTTTTAATGTGTATCTTATCTTAACCAATATTCTGCTACATAACACTCCCAGTATGAATGAGGTACTTAACACAGACAATACCTTCATGCATGTATATGAGACTAAATTTTCATGCATTAATAACCAATCTAGATTTTCACTTAAATCTTCTCTTCTATCTGATTTCTTTTATAACAGAAAATTACAGGATGCTCAAAGCAGAAGACAATTTTCGACAGCATGTTCAAATGACAAACTTGCAACTACAGTTACATAATATTTCTGAGATAAATTTTTGTCACATCCCTTACCATTGAGCGTTTGAATGTAGTCTTCTCAGTGGCTGTCTGTGGTCTTTCTGGAACCTTGATGGCTCCTGATTTTATGAGTTTTTTTGCCATCTCTTTTGCATCCTTAGCCTCCATGGGGCGTTTCAGGGGAACTAGAGGCTCTGGCTCTTGTTTAGGTGCTTTAAGAGCCTGCAAAGCTTTTTTCTGTGGACAAAGACATTCTATAAGAAACCATCCCTATTTCAAATGAGATTTATACTGTAATATTTCCTGACAATTAGTCCATAGAGATACACCAAAGTCTGTAATGCTATAAAACACAACACAAAACACACTCACAAACACAGTTGTAAAAAAATGGATTGCATTATCAGACCACATAGTGAATACTGCATCTTCCACAGCATTCAAGAATACTTCTGAAAAACACACAATTCAGATGGATGAGGAGGCGGGCAACAGGATCTATGTAGATCAGCAGTGAATCCCATGGATTTTATTGGTAAGTTCTGTTCAGAGGGACTTGTGCAAAACTCCCCAATCAAAAAAATGTGCACCATTGATTACCTACAAGACAAAAATACAGTCAAACCTAATACTCCTGGGAAATCACCATTAGATGAATATATGCAAGCATGTATGGAGCCTTTCAAGTTCTTTTTTTCAAACGATAAAAAGAGCAACAGACCTACTGGTCCTTGCTAGGCTCTTTGATCTAACTACTCCACACTATCTACAAGTTAAAAAGATGGGATTGTTAAATAGAAGGTTGCTTCCTTCCTTACTATTAATAAAGTTAAAGTCATTACAGTTGTACAGTTTAATTAGGTCTATCAGATGCTGTAATGATATTTCTAATATCTCTAATAGCTTTCGAGAAAATGAGGAGGAAAGTCATGTTTTGGAAAAAAGATACGGTTTCATTTTACTGCATAATTATTAGTCGTGGAACAAATATTCATAATGACAGTTGTACAGTTTAATTAGGTCTATCAGATGCTGCAATGGTATTTCCAATATCTAATAGCTTTCGAGAAAATGAGGAGGAAAGTCATGTTTTTATATAAATATACGGTTTAATTTTACTGCGTAATTATTAGTCATAGAACAAATATTCATAATGACAGTTGTACAGTTTAATAAGGTCTATTAGATGCTGCAATGATATTTCCAATATCTCTAATAGCTTTCGAGAAAATGAGGAGGAAAGTTAAGTTTTTTTATAAATATACGGTTGCATTTTACTAAGTAATTATTAGTCATAGAACAAATATTCATAATGACAGTTGTATAGTTTAATTAGGTCTATCAGATGCTGCAATATTTCCAATATCTCTAATAGCTTTTGAGAAAATGAGGAGGAAAGTCATGTTTTCATATAAATATATGGTTTCATTTTACTGCGTAATTATTAGTCATAGAACAAATATTCATAATGACAGTTGTACAGTTTAATTAGGTCTATCAGATGCTACAATGATATTTCCAATATCTCTAATAGCTTTCGAGAAAATGAGGAGGAAAGTCATGTTTATATATATATATATATATATATATATATATATATATATATATATATATATATATATATATATATATATATATATATATATATGGTTTCATTTTACTGTGTAATTATTAGTCTTAGAAAAAATATTCATAATTACAGTTGTACAGTTTAATTAGGTCTATCAGAAGCTGCAATGCCATTTCCAATATCTCTAATAACTTTCTCAGAATTCATCAGGTAATGGAAAAATTTTTATAGAGCATTACTGTGAAGTAAAATAATACCTTTAAGATTGGAGTGTTGTAAGTTAGGTTAGGTTACAAATGTAATGTTCGTTTTTGTTCAGAAAAACATGTCATATCCTCATAGTGCTCGCTTATAGATACGGCACGTGCCTAATTTTTGGGTAAAAAGCTTATATAACTGAATCTAACCGAATCAAACCGTACCTAACCAAACCTAACATAACATAATCAACCTAACATAACTTGAAAGATGTTTTACCAGGTAAATAATAAGGCACAGGCTGTACAAATAGCAGATTATTCTGTTGATAATTTTCTAAGTGTTTTTTAAACTCTTCGTATGATGAAAATGTTGAATTTAATGCGAACACTGTGGGTGACGCCAGCGCATGCCATACGAATAGGGGATGACAACAGGGTACGGCTGCCTTATCTGTAAGCACTTCGCTTGCATTAATATTTCTTTTGGTAAAGATTTGGAAGACGACCCAGTCTGTATTTTGGACAAAGCAATTTTTTTCTGATAGATTTTAATGTGTTTTGAATTAATCTGATGTTTGTTAGTTATGACATGCAATTTTTTTTTTCCCCAAAGTAAAAATTGCCACAAAAAAGTCAGATTAATTAAAAAACATCAAAATCAATAAGAGAACAATTGCTTTAAGTAATCCTAAGCAAACCTAATTCAACGAAACCTAACCTTATTAAACCTAACGTAACCAAACCAAACCTAGACTAGGTAAACGTTCGTGATGACACAATAAGTTAGGTTAGGTTTGCTTAAGTTAGGTTAGGTTAAATTAGGTTTACTTTTTTTTTTCTTTTTCTATATCATTAACCGTTTGCGCCAGTAGGCTTATGGAGGCACAGATGGACTTGCCTCGCCTGTTATTTGACGTAGGTTATTAGATTTTTATAGTGACGCCTCAAATGTTTACGTTCTCTCTTGAATATGTTGAAAACGTGCGAGGCTAATCGCTGCTACAGCCTCAGATGCATATAACGTTGTAAGTCCCGTCTGAGGACAGTATGGCAGCAATTTGGGTAGTCTTTGGCCACTCGACGGTGATATCAAAGAATGAAAAGTGGTCAGCGAATATCGGGGATTCGAACCTGGGACCCTAGGCTCGCTCACCCGAGCGCTAGACCACTGTACCACCGCCTCCGTTAGGTTAGGTTTAATTAGGTTTGGTTAGGTTAGTTTAAATTAGGTTTGCTTGGGTTAGGTTAGATTAGGTTTAATTAGGTTTGCTCAGGTTAGGTTAGGTTTAATTAGGTTTGCTTAGGATTACTTAAAGCAATTTTTCTCTTATTAATTTTGATGTTTTTTTTAACTAATGTGACTTTTTTGTGGCAATTTTTCCCTTGAGGAAATAAAATTAATTGCATGGCATAACAAACAAACATCAGATTAATTCAAGACATAAAAATCTATCAGAAAAAAATTGCTTTGTCCAAAACACTGACTGGGTCGTCTTCCGAATCTTTACCTTTCTTTTCACACCAAATTAAAAGGGATGTCCCATCCCACTGAATAAAAACACGCTACTTTTAACATGAAGTCAAGTTAACCATCCATACAACGAATCGGGCAGTTCCAAACTGTCACACACACACACACACACACATAAACGTTTCTACGTTGTAATTATTTACCTTTCGTCGCAACTTTTGATACTTGGCTTGAAGCATCTGTTCCTCCTCAGTGAGGTTGCTTGGAAAGTGCAAGTATACCATGGTGAGTGATGGGTGTGCGTCCTTCTACGTGGCTGTGGGAGAGGACAACTGTTTATGTTTCAGTGTGTTGATCTTGATCTTGAACATGTTTGTTTGTGGTGGAGCGTTATTAACAGGATCACCAAACGGTGCTGCTCCACCAATCACCATGGACAGGCGTGCAACGCGCAACACACACACTTGGGACAAAACTTAAACCCTAAAGCAAGAGAAAATAAAATCATAATGTTGTAGCACCACACGAAGGGTGTGTGTCGGTGTGACGTGCTTAAGATGCATTAGTCCTCCTTTGTCGATAACACAAACGGCCGTCATGACAGAAGATAACCAACACACTGACTGGACCATTAATTACTCGTCTCGGTGGAATATTGTGACTCTTATCTTTATAATGACATTCATCTGTAACAATAAGAAGATATAGTCGTCGACACATTTTATCTGTAATACCTTTCAGTATTTCTTATTGCAAACTTCCGTCGCGTGAGTGTAAGACGGGTTGATGTTGATATTACTATCACCCATAATTTATTTAAAGATTAACGTTGCAAATGTACTAGACATCATCAAAATACAAAGTTGAGCTTATTAGGTGTACTATAAAAATAAAAACTTCAATAAATGAGGGGCTCCCAAACTGTGGTACATGTAGGTACTCCTAAGGATAATCGAAAGGATTTTCACGATCATATGTAATGCTAAATCATGGAGTGATGTGCGGGTGAGTTGGGTATCAGAATTTGGAGGCCTCGTCTGTACACGAGGTACTAAGCTGCTTACTATTGTAAGCTTAAACTTTCACCCTGGACCCACTTCCTAATACACCACAAGGACGCAACATAATAAAACGATATTCTAACAATAATCACTTAAGAAACTCCAGAGGAAGTTAAACTGAAGTGTAATTCCTTCGCATGAAAAAGAAAAGAAAATTTTTAGTACATCATTCAACTACAAAATAGCTTTTGTTCAGAGATCTACCACCAGACAATAATGCAGTTGTCGAATTAGGTTACAGGTAACAGATAACGCTTATTATATGTAGATGGCGGAAATAACTCTAATATTGAATTCTGCCATGAATTCATTGGCTTCCTACAACAGATCAGAAAAGTAATCACTAGGTAATATGAGATTGCTTTGGAACCACTCTTCATTGAGTGGAAAACTTACTATAATACACAAGTTATTGCTTCCATAACTTATACTCGGACTGATAACGTATTTGTACGTACGTACGTACTATGAATGTACGCACTATGTATATATACACACACACACACACACACACACACATACACACACACATACATATTTGGACCTTGTCTGCGCAAACTCTACATTAGAATCATCCAGTTTCTTTCCCTTCTTCCCCCTCCCTTGCAGCTAATGGCACTGCCTCGCAGAGTTCACCGGGACACCGCAAGTGTAACACAGCGGAAGAATCGGTAAGTGTAGAAAACTAACATAGTTTCAAGTTTTATGTTTCATCTTAACCTTATTACTATAATATGCCTGGTGGGTAAAAAATAAAATATTACGATTACAACAATGTAGGTAGTTGGTGTGACAGAGAAAGATGCAGCGGACAGTGTAATATGGGGACATGATCCGCTGTGGCGACCCCTAACAGGTGCAACCCAAGGAAGTAACATTCACTACGAGACGCAGCGTATAAAAACCTAATCGGTGGCTCTCCCTACCAAAAGCTATGACTGAATATCAATTGTATCGGCTCAGGTACTGAAAAAAAAACCTCTTTCACGTTATCAATTTTCGACCACTTTTTGCATTCCGCCAATTTTTGAGACATCCAAACCCAGATTGAGATTTCGTTTGAGTGGAACACCTGTTGTGGTAGAGGTACCGTCAGAGCACCAGTGAGGAGACTTTAATAAGTAACTATACTCATACCTTCATCAACACGCCATGGTGAGTTAATAAATATTTAAAATTTCACTTTTAGGTAAACGACGAACATTATGGATGAAAATGAGAAGGAAGACGACAGGGGATGGGAGGAAGAAATCTCCCTAACATCCAGGGTGGCTGATTTCTTCAGTTCGACCACCATTCACGGGGTTGGCCGCATCTACAGGCAAGTAACATTTTTAACTTTTAATAATTTCATAGATCAGTTATAAGTAGAGGTGCTTTCATATTCTCGATTTTCTGAAAGCAATACTGGGCAGGCCGTTCCGCTTCTTCCGTATTGTCCTATTGTGTCCCTGGTCTCGATGAACGCTGGCTGAAGGACCTCAGGCAAAATGCGTCAGAAAGCAGAATTGTCGTGGCCTGTACAAGGAGTGAGG
>JAPQNM010000002.1:5678266-5693266 GCA_029783475.1 Metacarcinus magister
TGATGATGGTACACTTAAAAAAGGGACATATACTAGAACAAACTCTGCATCGCCAACCCTTGTGCAACCCACTGAACTTAATATAATGATTTCAGAAGGACAGTTAGGTTGACAGAAATCAAACTTTGCAGAATTGAAATCCGTGAACAGTTACCAAAAAATCTTATACTTCCATTGTGATCAAGGTGAATGAAAGGTTAATTAGATATTCCTTTTAATTTCAGGATGTGAAGAGACGCAGTCACAAATGAACCAAGTAAGAAACGCAGAAATGATCCCAACCAGCGAGGGACGGAACCCTACATATGCTGGCGGCGCTCAAAGCCTCACACAAGGTCAGGAGCAGCTTAGTATTCTCCATGCTAGAAAAAAACATGAACATCTACAAGGAAGTCAACCAGTGCAGCCATCCCTTAAATCATTTGACAGAAGTTTTCACTCAGCATCAATGAAACAACAAGACAAAACTTTACGTGGAAGCCATGCAATAAGGAAACTTAAACACCACAAGAAAAGTCAGATTGTCTCTCATGCCTTATTCTTTCGCCCAGAAGAAACACAAATCCTTCCACAGAGATATAAAGCCTTTAAGAAAGCATACCCTCAGGGCAGGCAGTCAAAGTCACCCAATGACCGTCTTAAGTCTCGCTGGCTCCTTGACCAACAGCACAGTGAGTTACACGATCATCGATTTCTGGAACGAATCGAAAAGCCTTGGAAGGATGGATCGTATGCTGAAGAATTTATTGATTTTGAACAAGAGACGGGTGGTGAAAAGGATAATCGATTTGATAAGAGGGTGCACCCGAGCCAGGTTCAGCATCACCAAATCACGAGGAAAGACATACCAGTTGTTGATCGGAGGCAGCGGGAAGGTAGCTCAACCAGGATGGACAATATACAGAAAAATAAAATAAATGGACAAACATTCATAAAAACTAGAGGGCAATTTGAAGAGAGTACGCATGCTAGGAGGAGACGCGATCTTAGGTTATTGGCTCTAAGGAACACAACTAGTCTTCAGGTACAGAGCATACGAATATATTCTTACTTTTAGTATTAATTTCCATTGTATGTCCTGTCTGTATCAAAATTATGTTCATACCGAAATACTAACATTATACATAATTCAACAACTGGCAACAGATTTACAGTATTGACATTGTCGTATTATTACCATTATTGCAACACATTCCCTTCCTTGTTATTTTTGTTTTACCATATTTTGTTTCTTTACATTTTCAGTTAAATAATCATCTAAAGCACTAAACTGTTTCACCTTTTCCAGTATTAGTAATTATATATTTGTTCATAGCTGCATCCTCAATTCTATTTCCTGTTTTTTTTATATTTATTTAGTTCTATTTAATTTTCGTTCATTTGTCACTTAAATCACTCAATGCTACAGAATATCCCTCGGTAAACACACCAAAGTTTAAAACAATAAAGCTTATTTTCTTACTTATTTTCTTACGTACTTACTTTTCACATCCATTCATTCTGCTAACCATGAATATTATCTCTATTCATCCGTGTATTTATTTTTGTGTTGTTTCTCATCTGTTCCTGTTGCACTGTGGTCCTTTCCGCCCCTGGAGGAGCTGGTGAGGCAGCCGAACGAAACAAAGGGTGAGGCTAGCTAAATCTATATTGAAAAATATCAACTTATGTAACGATGTAGAATATTCTTTCATTCTATTCACTGACTTAATCTCATATACAAAAAAAGATTAAAAAATATTGTAGGTGAGAATGATGACAAATTTAATTCATGGAAAGACAACATTTTCTATAATATAGTAAAAGGACACCCATAAAATTTACTGATGGTAAAACCGGCAGCATATCTTCAGTCAAATCAATTTATATCTCATTGGAATGTACTGTATTATCATGTTTCTTTTGCGTCTTGACCGGCTAACAGGTAACAGTTCTGAGGTGTGGGAAGGGGACGCGGACCAGTGTGGGACAGGCTACCTATCCTGCAGGGACAACACCTGCTTCAGGGAGCACCTCGCTTGTGACACCTTGATAGACTGTCCTGATGCCACCGATGAAGAGAATTGCAGTACGTAATTGCAGATAAAGAATACTATTTTTTTCTATCAGACTGAGTCACATCATTTATGAATAACTTAAGAAAATAGTACAAACTAACCTGCATTATGTAGTACATGATTAACAATATGAATTTACTATTATTGTTTTCATTATTTCTATTTTCATTAGTATTGTTATTATTATCATTATTGTTATTATTATTATCATTATTACTATTATTATTACTTTTATCATTATTATTATCATTATTATTATTATTATTATTACTACTATTATTATTGTTATTATTATCATTTTTAGTATCATTGTTATTATCATTATTACTATAGTATGACAGATCCTTAGTACTGCGCATAGGGTGTGTCCATGACGGGAATTACCCTTGGTACACTGGTGCCACGCTGTCGAGCTTTGCGCGCAAATCAAAATGAATTCGTTATTTTAAAAATTTAAAGATGCATCGGCAACCTGCAGGGTGCGGAACTCACACAACACACACACACACACACACACAACACACACACGCACACACACACTCTCTTCACTATCCAAACACACACACACACACACTCTCTCTCTCTCTCTCTCTCTTTCTCTTCCCTCCTCTTCTCTCTCTCTCTCTCATTATGGTGAGGTCGCAAGGCCGAGAGCGTGTCTGAGTATTTCAAACTAGTGTTTCATGTATTTTTTTTCTTTTACTATTCAGCTATTTAATTACTTCTTACACGAACATAAATACAAATTGTTAAACTGCTATCCATCCCCAAAGAAAGGGAAGTTATTAATAGGTACTGCTTCTTATTAGAAACCACTGTATAGATGTATGCAACGTTTCTTTATATGTGTATATATATTCTTATCCAGTTATAGTTATGTTTACATACATTACTAATTAAAGAATAAGTGTATGCATAGTCTGATCATGTCTGCCATGGTTATTACTATATTGAATTTATACAATGCGGATTAAAAGCCGCGGAAGCCGGTAAAAGGGTAATTCCGACTCTTTCGCCGGCCACCAGCAGCTAAGCCTGTCTCGACTAATCATCATCATCATTATCATTGTTACTACTACTACTACTACTATTACCAACACAAAAATGTATACCTTTGTATTCCCTTTGCTTGTAAAATAACAGCAACAAGAAGGGTGGAGGGCCGAACACCTCTACTCTGGAACTCTTACATATTCCCACGTACCTGAAATTAAAGATATTCTATTTATACATGTGAGTGTGTGTGTGTGTGTGTGTGTGTGTGTGTGTGTTCACCATCACTATTACCTGTCTCCCTCAGCATGTGACGTAGATCAACACAGATGTACAGGCAAGGACCACATCTGCGTCACGTCGAACATGCGTTGTGACGGGGTGTGGCAGTGTCCTCTCAGTGACGACGAGGGCGATTGTGGTACGTACAGAGCATGCACGCCAAACCTTTACCGATTGTCTGTCTGTCTGTCTATCCGTTTATATGTGTGTCTCATGAACTAATCATCTTCACCTACTACTGTATACACCAGAGACGTGCAAACCTGGGACCTGGCAGTGTGGTGACGGCACGTGCATCCGAGACTACCTCCGTTGTGACACTTTTGCAGACTGCTACGACGAAAGTGATGAAATTAATTGTGGTGAGTTAAAAACAGTATTAACTAAAATATGACAGATACCACGTTGGTGTAGTATCCTCGTATTTCCTTAATGGCTATTGGGAGATAAAGAAAAAATATTAATACTCGGCGTTACTGCAACCATGTATAATGCGATGCATTTTTTCTTTCATCTGCTAATAGGAAGGGAGAGCGTGAGGTGCCAGCCGGAGGAGTTGGTGTGTGGCGATCTGTGTGTGGCCAGTGTGTTCCGCTGTGATGGTCGTCTAGATTGTGTTGATGGCAGCGATGAGCAGCTATGTGGTGGGTGTGTCCTATAGAGTGTGATATATGTACTGTGAACAACTTTTCATTCAAGAACTTGTTTGTTATTTTTTCAAGGTTCTAAAATGTTGTTTATTATTAGGATTAGGATGCTCTCCTAATGGTAGGAACGCAAAGCTTCTAACGAAAGAAAATCTAAATGTTTTTCTCTCTCTTTGTGTGTGTGTGTGTGTGTGTGTGTGTTGCGTCTATTTAACCTCTACCATAGTTTTCCTCAGCATCAGATAAAACGAGTACTATTCTTAAGGAAGAAATATATTTCTTCATGTACATCCTCAAGACATGCTCTTTTTACTGTCGCGTCAATTTCATGAATAACTCAGTGACTATAATCAAATGTTTTTTTACATCAATGGCAAGTTTTCCACGTTATATGTCTAACTTATTTCGTATATGGAAAAACAAACAAAAAAAACATACGTTAGAGTACTGTGCATGAAGAAGTCTGATATTTGAGATGCTTTTAAATTCCTTTCAATTCCTTTTACTTTCTTCTTATAAACTACTCCTCACTACAGTCAAGCCTTTGCATCCACGGTGTTCTCAGGTGAATGCAAAGAAGGGCTGTTCCAATGCGATGACACTTGTCTACCTCTGCACCTACGCTGTGACGGAGACTATGACTGTCTTGAAGGCGAGGATGAGACTAACTGCAGTAAGTGTGCTTGGAATCTCAAAAACATGTTTAAAGAATTGAAAAAAAGATCGTAGAGATTTCAAGATTATCATTGCCGTGTTTGACAGCGACTGTAGTAATAATGATAAAGAAAAGTTTAAAATCGCCTGCTCATCTATTCGGTTAGGCCCCACTTTCCCTAGGACGCTTCTGTGTCAATTATTACTGCAGTGGGTGTTTATAGTGCATTCCTATCCTAACCGTCACGATTAACTGCAAAGTAACAAATGTGAACCGAATGGAATAATATAACTTTTAATCTATCTTTGCTACTTCATAATTTTTTTTGAGTATGAATAAGACATTATACTTGTTTCGATTCATCACCCTGATGCTCCTGACCTTCCGCAGCAGATGATAGTGAGGACTGTCCAGCAGACTACCTTACCTGCTACACCTGGTTCTCTCAGTACTGTCTGCACCCCGCCTTTATCTGTGATGGGAGAAAAGATTGTTCTTATGCCTATGATGAAGAAGACTGCGGTAAGTAGGATCAAAACGAAGCAGGTAGTAGGAAAGGACAGTGTCTTCATTAAGAGGATTTGCAGGAGAGGGCAGTATTATTGTTCTTTCCTACACGATGTCTTGTTGCCACAGTGTTTTTTTTTTATTTTTATCCTTTACCCGTGGCGCCGGTACGCTTAATGGAGGCCTTAGGTGGTCAGCCTCCGCCCGTTAGTAGCGCGGGTTAGATTTCTTGTGACGCCTCGTTTCATATAGAGAGGCTCATGCTGCCAGCGGAAGCTCCTCGAGCATATAGCTTTGCAGTCCCGTCGAAAATAGTGTTATGGCAGCATGTGGGAGATCTTAGGCCACTCGGCGGTATTAGCAAAGAAAAGTGGCCAGCACGTGCTGGGGCTCGAACTCGGGACCCTGAGCTGGTATGCCCGACCGCTAGCCACTAGGGCACTGCCTCCCTAAGGTATGCCGAAGTATGCTCGTATACGTATAATGAAGTAGGATAAGGCACTGAAAACTTGCTCATGACTCTCCCCATGCCCTTTTTAAAAGTTTTCTTCATGTTCTCAGCAATACCTGAAAATAGTAAATATTACTTTCGAAGATAACACCAATTCCTATCCTTACGACAGTATAACATTATCATAACATACATACGTCATCTTACAATTAAAATTATAAAATCTTGAATGAGTAACTAAGCCTCTGCGTCCCCAACTAAAACTGAGGTGGGAATCATAACTATCCCATGAACGGATGGTCCTGTAAGTGGATGCACACAAACAACACAAACCAAGTCCTTTTAAGAGACTTTGGTAATAATTTTTCATGCCGCACATTGCTGTCGATTGTTGTGAAAGTCGTTATTGTGGTTATTATTTTGCCATGATTACTTTTTTCAACTTTTCAGCTTCTTGTTGTTTCAGGTGAGTGTGGCGAAGGACTGTTCCAATGCGGGGACGACACCTGTGTACCTCACTACCTGCGCTGTGACGGCGAGCACAACTGTCCCGGGGGAGAGGACGAGAAGGAGTGCGGTATTTACTGAAGACATATAGATTATTTTCAATTGCTTTTTAACATGATTTTCAATAAGTGTCTATCCACTCAACGCCCCAACTAGCATAGGTTCGAATTTTCTTCTTGCATGCCAGTGTAACCTTTAAGAAAGCCGCTTTTATAAAACTTTGGTAATACTGTGCAGTTTAACATTAATAATAGATTCTAACTGTTGTTGTTCCACAGATGCATATAGCACATATTAGAATTCTTGTATGAAACATGAAATAGACCAAACGACGTGTTGTATTCGTCTCTCTCTCTCTCTCTCTCTCTCTCTCTCTCTCTCTCTCTCTCTCTCTCTCTCTCTCTCTCTCTCTCTCTCTCTCTCTCTCTCTCAAAGAAACACACACACACACACACACATGACAGAGCTGTAAGCCATGGGTTCTGCGACAGAGAGGTGCCATGGAGGGAGCCACCACTGTACAACGGAGGGCGTCTGTGTCCCCGCCAGCAGCTTGTGTGATGGCTCGTACGACTGCCTCGACGGTTCAGACGAGATCTGTGGTACGTTATGTGCTTGTGTTTAACTTGGGCACACGCAACTTCCCCCCCCTCCCCTCCCCCATAAAATGTATTATAAGTAGTTGTAGAAATAGTAGTAGTAGTAGTAACATTATTATTATTATTATTATTATTATTATTATTATTATTATTTTTATTATTATTATTATTATTATTATTATTATTATTATTATTATTATTATTATTATTATTATTATTATTATTATTATTATTATTAGTAGTAGTAGTAGTAGTAGTGACTAGAGAGGCACTCAGTAGAGCGCACCTCTGCCGCCGCCGGTTATAATCGTGAATTTTTCTGACCTTGACATTTGACATTATCCTTTAAAAAAAATTGATGGAATGGATAATTTAGGTAGGGTGTATTATTGATCGGAAGTTCTGGTGGGTTTTGACAGAATTATGAATTTTTGGAGATCCTGTAGGTCGGAGGCTCGTCGAAGGTGGCGCTCAATATAACGTTCAATGAGAATACTATTAGTGACTTGATTTTTCCTGACATTTGCCTTTGACCTTGAACTTTCAAAATGTAATGGAATGGAAAGCTTTAGTCTTCCAAATCTTAACATAGATTCCTGGTGGGACAGAATCCAGTATTCCCATGGGTCCAACGCTGCCAAATTTCGTTAAAGCATTTTATATGCCTTTTACATCAAGTTCTAACTGGCTAGTTCACGTAGACAGGCAGCGTTGGACCCATGGAAATACTGGATTCTGCCCCACCAGGAATCTATGTTAAGATTTGGAAGACTATAGGCTAGGAGGTTATGTTGATAAAGTTTCATGAGGTTGCGATGCATTGTGTTGTCAAGAAGTTGCTAGCATACCGACAAACAAATATAACCTACATACAAAGAGACAAATAAACAAAGTGAAATCATAACCTCTCGCTAAACTCCGTTGACGGTGGTAACAATAATAATAATAATAATAATAATAATGATAATGATAATAATAATAATATTTGATGATAATAATAATAATATTTGATGATAATAATAATAATTATACTACTACCACTAATAATAATGATAATGATAATATTAATAATAAATAATAATAATAACAATAATGATAATAACATTAATGATCATGTTAATAATAATTCATGATAATAATAATGATGTAATTTGTGTTTTTAATTGTATATTTGGCGATGAAATTACGAATTGTAAATAATTTTTGTTGTCTCACTTAAGGAGGATCATCTGTTTCATCACAGTAAACATTGTTAACATTTTTCACTTTGCTGACCCACAGGAGAGTGTCCCATGAACTACTCAGCTGTGTGTGGCCGCTGCCTCCACAACACCCATCTTTGTGACGCCCATCCAGACTGCATCAACGGGGAGGATGAGCGTGGGTGTGGTGAGTCCCAGCAAATTCTTCGTCATGCCATTGGTGTGCCGTTTTTCTTGTTTTACGTTATAATGATACAAATAGTTAGTGACTCCCTCTAACGAAGAATAATTGATCTATAAACGCTTCTTTCTTGCTCACCTCACCTTCATGTCCGGTGCTCACGTAAAACAAATAAAATAATTGAAGTAAAATCCTCAGGAATAGGCCGGTTATTTTAAACCGGCTTATTGCTGAGGATCTAACTAAGGCTACGTAGCATTTGAGAGATGAATTGCATATGTAAAAATGGTTAACTTCGATACTAGATAAAAGTAAATGAAAAAGTAAATAAAACCTATTAAAAAATATATCACAGTTGACAACATCTGTAATAAAAAGCAGAATACAATAAAGTATAAACTACAGGAAAATATAATGTTGTGAAGATGACCAGCCTTTACCACAGAAAGCATAATAATAATAATAATAAAGTGCAGCTTCCCAAACCACATACACTCTCTCTATGGACTGAGGACAGGCGCCAAGTACCATAATATACGTACCATAATGTGAGACGGCACCCAACAAAAAACGGAGTCATACTTCTCTTTGTAAACAACCGTAACAGATCCATTCCAGAAATCATAAAATTAGATGGCGTATATTGTTATCTACTGGAATCTTGGCAACTGCTGAAAACCTGAATGCTTCTATCCCTAGACGGACAACGTAATGGAGTCTAATGCCGAGACGAGCGTTCGAGGCTGAGTACACCTACCATCATGCATCAATATATCCTGAAGTATGATTGCCGTGTGTAAGCGTAGGAATGACTTGGGAAAGAACATTATACTAGAATAAGAGTTTGTATATACTCAGCTTTGATGATAGCGCCATATAACCTCGGATGTCTGGCGCTTATTTTTTTTATATTAACTCTCATGGTGTGGAGTAAAGGTTAGTCTACCGGTAAAAATAATGCCAGGGATTAAGGTGCTAACACAACTGGCATGAAACTCGTCGCTGGTACAGGAGGTCACTCTATCTAATCCTTCTTTATTAGGATCTTGCCTAACTTATGCATCTTTAAGTTTGCAGTGGCTGTATCTTTAATTCTTGAGAAACAATATCTTTACTGTAAAGGGACTACAAGTTTCATATTTAAGTTTATGTTTGTACTCATTTGAGAGTCCTGCATGGAGGGGAGAGTCCTCTGTTTTGGCGAAGAGTCGTGCATCTACGAGTATCAGGTGTGTGACGGGGACGCCGACTGTATCAACGGCACGGACGAGCTTCAATGTGGTAAGTACGCTCCAAGCCAACTTTTCTTACAGCTCAGAAATTCAAAGTTTAAAGAACAGTTCTCATATATTGGTAAATATATTGGTAAATTATTCTCACAATTCCAGATATGGCATGTGGAGAGGAGTATTTCATCTGCAGCGATTTTACTTGCGTGCACCAAATGTTTCGCTGTGACGGCATCGATGACTGTTGGGACGCCGAAGACGAAATGCATTGCCGTGGGTTCAGAGTGAAAGTGGTTGAAGAGTGAGCCTAGATCCCGAGGGCTTCCATCTTGCTTATATGTTAAATGTCATTAGGAATTTTGTCAAGATCACTAATCTAATTCTGCGTTAATAACGATATGCATATATTCATGGTTTATAATATAATGGCATCCAGGATGGTATAAAATTGATCATAAGTAATAGTAACTCTTTGTTACTTGCTGGAAGAAAAATAAAATGTGTTCTGAAAGGATTAAGTCATGAATGAAATAATAAACTAAAAAAAAACATATGCTGGAACACCGTAAACAATGAAGTAAACGTGAAGGTAGTTTGCATTTGATGACATTAAAGCTGCACCATGACACTAACACCTAAATGAGCACACTGCCTACCCATAGAGCAATGTCCCAAAGATGTGATGCAATGCAACGCCGGCCGATGTGTGGATCCGACCCGACGTTGTGATGGTTATGCGGACTGTGACGGCGCCCAGGACGAGAGGAACTGTAGTGAGTAGAGCTCACCTAAATAATTTAAGGTAGCACATGACGACAGACTTCTGATTCAGAAAATTACTGCAAATTAAGCTGATCAAATTAATCAAAACGATGAGTATGAATTCGTAATTGCAAATGTCAATTAAAAAGTCAATCAGTATTTAAATGAAATGTTAGTGTTAATCACTGTTATGCTTCGTTGTAGCTGGATGTAAGCTGGGACTGCTTTGCGAGGACCTGTTCTCCAACTATTGTGTTCCGCTGGAGAAAATGTGCGACGGACGAGCCGACTGTGGAAGTGGAGCCGATGAGATGCTGTGTGGTTAGTATTGAAAACATCACAAGCGTTGTCCTACAAGTGTGTTTGTTTGGAGATGTTATATTCAAGAGTCAACCCATCTGTAAAATTATGTAATTCTAATGGGTAAAATGATGTCATTCTAATGGATAACATGATTTCAGACATATTGTAGATGGAGACAACTGTCGACCGAAATTTCCGCGTCATATCCATTGCTGTTTTATATACAAATGTTTCTGAGTGGGAGTAACTATCATACTATGATAGATAGTTCATGGTTTACGTACTGGATGGTTGAATCCTGTTGGAGTGGTGACGACCAAAATCAACATCACGAGCAATGCAATAACCCAAAAGACTGAACAGTGACAGGAGGTGTTTCATCCAAAGATTTCTCACAGCAGGAGCACTTCTGCTGTGTTGGTCCTGTCTGACTAATCTTGAAACGCAAGGGAAAGGGTGAGGACGAGGACGAGGCTGAATAGTAAGAAGTATCATCAACTGGAGCACTGAAGGAATTAGGTGGTGCTGGGTGGTAAGGAAGAAACTTGCCCGAAGCTGAGGCAATACCATCAGTTTGAATAATGTAGTTAAGGCTCACCTTTTTGCCTCTACGGAACAAATATATACCTTGTTTCCGATTTGTATCCGTCATATTTCTTGGAGGATGCTCAGTGGGCTTCATCAGTGGGAACATCGATTGGGGGAGGGACAGACTTCAATTTGGCCGGTTCCACCACAGGAATAAAATACAGGAGAGAGACCATTCTGTAAATGTATACAAGAACGAGCCACATGTCCAAATCACTGTCATTGGAAGCACCTCCCAGGATCAGTATAACTGAGAGCCGTAGCGTGTATAAGTATAGTTCACAGTTTCAGACAGGACCAGTGGATTAGAGGCAATCAGAAAAAGGAAAAATACATAAGGACGCATTCGATTTTCTTTAGTAGCACATACAACACCTTAGACTTATTTTCCTTTTGCAATTGCTTTTCTGGATTATAATAATTTTGAGCTGGTTAAGTGGTGCAGAATACCTTCACGCCAGGGACAGCTTATACGGTCAAGATAGAAAAACTCTTATTATAGAATATGAATGTTGTTACTTTTTACATTGTTGGTGCGCTTCGATTACTAGTCAATGTTTGTAACTTAATGTAACTTAGTCCGTTTTTACCTTTCTGATTACTTTACCATTTTCCTCTTTTTCTTCCAACTAATACTCTATTTGCAGAAGAGTACGTGGAGGCATGTCCAGGACTCGACTTCAGGTGTGATGATGGCAAGTGTGTGGCGGCAAGATACAGGTGTGACGGGGAAGGGGACTGTTCCGGCGGCGAGGACGAAGTGAACTGTGGTAAGACTAAATGGTACACACACACACTATATATATATATATATATATATATATATATATATATATATATATATATATATATATATATATATATATACAATATATGTATATATATATATATATATATATATATATATATATATATATATACAATATATGTATATATATATATATATATATATATATATATATATATATATATATATATATATAATACACACACACACACACACACACACATATATATATATATATATATATATATATATATATATATATATATATACAGGTAAATACAGATAGATAGACATATAGTTGAACTAATTGCCTGATAGGTAGACAGACTGGAAGATATAAACAAATGAACTGGCAGATTGATCGACTGACTGTTTACCTAAGTGACTGGTAAAAATGTATCTTCACTGAACAACCAAGAAAGAGTAAGATGAATGAGGCATCTGCAGAATTTTATTGTATATTCATACCAGAGGGACCAGGAGGTGCAGACAAACACAAAACAATGAAACAAACAAACGCAATCCAAATATCGCTCATCTAAAAGTAAATAAGTTGGCTCAAAGAAACGAGAATGAATGGAATCCAAATATGACCTTGAAGGATTGTAATTCCTCAGACAGCTGTGCCGGTGGAGCATATCATTGTGAACACAATGACTCGTGCATTGCTGCCCATTACCTGTGTGGAGGAAACTGCACCTCCCCATCGCAGGAACTAAACTGTAGTGAGTAAGAAATTGTTATTCTGTGCGTTGAGTTTCCGTGACACACATAGTTGAGCGGCGATTATTCAAACATTATTGTTTGTGGAAGTGTAATACCATTTAGCTTCGAAATATGCTGCAAATATTGAAACTCGTGACTAGATTCATGTATGTATTATAGAAAATGACCATGAGGAGTGAATATGAGAATTTTAAGGTAGCTATTAATTTTCTTAGCGAGATTATTGCAACACCCTCACTGTTCCTCGAAAAAGTAAGATAATACAAGAATCCCTAAATAACAAAAAAATAACGGTAGAGACATTCAATACTCAGAACTATGACCCCAAACTCTTGAACTCAACGTTTCCATAACTACAGTTCTTTCAAAGTTTCCTTCCTCCCCCATAACTTTCTTAATCAGCCATATGTTCATTCTCTATTATCATTCTTATGATTTTTTTTTTTTGCACGCCTTACACTACCAGCTGAAACAGAGACATGTCCTGCGGGGCTGGTGCAGTGTGGAGCGGGGCTCTGTGTTAATCCACGTTTTCTGTGTGATGACCAATGGCAGTCCTCGCCCTGCTCGGATGACCTACAACGTCGCTACTGTGGTTCGTATCAGCTTAATCAATCTCCATATCTTATTGTATCCAATTTTTCCTTTAAATTATGAATATTGCTTGCACTTACTATCTCACCATTCAAACCATTCCATATATTTAACGTTCTATAAGGGAAACTATATTTCTTTATGTCTCACACATGTTGTCTTTGTCAACCTATAATCATGTCCTCTTATTCCCATCTCATTCTTTACTAGGAGATCAACTCTGTCCACTTTCTCAATACCCTTCAAGTGCCTGTATGTGGTTATAATGTCTCCTCTTTCCCTTCGTTTTTCCAAAGTCAAGAGGTTTAACTTATCCAGCCTCTCCTCATAAGACATGCCCTTCCAACTTGGAGCCAGTCTCGTTGCCGCCCTCTGTATTCTTTCTAATTTCTTTATATGCTTCTTTAAATGTTGGGACCACACGACTGCTGCTGACTCCAGTTTTGGTTTTATCATTGTCATAATCAATTTCTTGATCATATCTTCATCCATATAATGAAATGAAACACTCATGCTAATTACCCTCCTGTATGTATCATTTGTGATCTTATTTATATGTTTCTCCGCTGATAAGTTATCTTGAATAACCACACCCAAGTCCCTCTCAACACTTCCCTTATTCATTACTTCCTTTCCCAATCTGTAAGTCCATTTTGGTCGTCTTTCTCCTTTGCCCATTTCCATCACTCGACACTTCTTTGTATTAAATTCCATTTTCCAGGTATTACTCCAATCATATATTTCATCTAAGTCCTCCTGTAATTTTATACAGTTTCTTGCTTCTCAAAATTTGCTCAACAGTTTTGCGTCATCTGCGAATAGGCTCGTGTAGTTTTCAACTCTTTCCATCATGTCATTTACGTATATCATGAACATCACTGGTGCCAGCACTGAACCCTGTGGGACCCCACTCCAAACTTCCCTCCATTCCGATGTTACATCTCTTATAATTGTCCTCATTTGTCTACCCGTAAGGTAGTCCCTCATCCATCTTAACACACTTCCCTCCAACCCTCCTATATTCTCCAGTTTCCATAACAGTCTCTCATGCGGCACCTTGTCAAATGCTTTCTTTAAATCCAAATAAATGCAATCTACCCAACTCTTTTTCTGTTGTACTATATTAATTACTCTTGAATAGAAATTTATTAAATTTGAAATACCCAATCTCTCTTCTCTAAATCCAAATTGCCATTCCGTTATTATGTTATTTTCTTCCAAGTGTTTGGTCCATCTTCTTTTTATTACTTTTTCACATCGTTTCACCACAATGCTCGTGTAAGGGACACCGGTTTATAATTTAACAAGTCATCTCTTTTTCCTCCTTTGTGAATTGGCACAATATTAGCTCTTTTCCAATCCATAGCCACCTTTCCTTCCTTTATCGAGCACTCTACAATTTTTTGCAACCTGTCAGCAAATTGTTCTTTACACTCATGCAAAATCCATCCTGATATCTCATCTGGTCCTGTAGCTTTTCTTTTATCTAGGCCCTCTATCAACTTTCTTATCTCTCCTGGTTCCATCTCTATTTTACTCATCACTGTTCTTCTTTCATTAAGTTCACTTTTTTCAAATTTTTCCTCTTTTGCAAATACAACTGGAAACTTCTGTTCATCACTTCACTTAGTTCCTTTTCATCTTCATATATTTTACCCTCACATTTCACACTGTAAATGCCCATCTTATGTTTTAACTTATTATTTACAAATTTATAAAATTATTTTGGCTCAATTTTACATGTCTACTATATTTTTTTCATACTGTTTCTCTTCTTCTCGTCAAACTTTTGCATACTCATTTCTTTTTCTTTTATAATCTTCTCTAGTTCTGGTATTATTTCTTTTCCTCATCTTTTTTCCATGCTGTCTCGTTTGCTTGGCATTTTCACATCTTCTGTTAAACCAGTCTTTTATTTTATTATTTTTTG
>JAPQNM010000002.1:5695766-5720766 GCA_029783475.1 Metacarcinus magister
TAGTAGTAGTAGTAGTAGTAGTAGTAGTAGCAGTAGTAGTAGCAGTAGTAGTAGTAGCAGAATCAATAGAAGTGTCGGTAGTAATAATAGTAGTTTTATTGTTGTTGTTGTAGCTGTCAACATTTTTCCTTATCTTGGTCCTCCCAAGACACACGCTATTATCTTGCACATGAACTGATCGTGTCCATCTTGACTGACTCTGGGTTTTCGTTTCGTCTGTTACACCTTTTCTGTTCTCTAACATGTGCAGGGGTGGACGACTGGCGGGCGGGGCGACTGGAACAGACCACGCTAAGGCTGATGCTCCTCCGCCAGAGGGCAGACTTCGCAGACCTTCAGGAAGTGTTCTCTACCCCTGCCGGTGATCAACGCCTGTACTCCCTCCCTCCTGAGAGTCTCGTTTACTCTTGCTCACTCGACAATAATCCATGTGACTATCGGTAGGTTGATGGGTAGAGCATTCTGTTCATTGTTTGTGTTTAGTCTTTCAATTTTGGTTTTGGTTTTATTTGTGACTCCATTTTTCCCCATGACAAGTTTCAATATGAAAAGTAATTTCACTTTATACCTGATTTGAAAGGTCAACGTTCTCATTAGGTAAAGGTGGCCACGCTGACAGAGAATACAACAAGTCAACTTTTGGGGTAAACTTACATGTATATGGATAGTATAAAATGCCGTGTTTTAGGACCAAATTGTCTGGTTATACACCATATAAGTCCTTCGATGAAGGAAAAGACACTTTAGCTATTCCACTCAACATTGCGGAAACATTAAATGCTCGCGCAATTATTTAGGTCAGTGTCCCGAAAAACAGCGTACCATTATTTTTACCTACTTTAGCTCATCCTGGAGGCATACAAGTATGCACATTAAGAAATGTAACCTTTCACACATGACCATGCTACCACTTCTGGTGGCGTGGCCAGATTTGGGATGGCAAAGGAAGGCATTTTGTGCGCGACCAAACTTGTGAAGAGTATGGACTATGTTATAGTGACGTGAATGGTGGCGAGAAAAAAAAAAAATCCGTCGTGTGGAGGTCCCCTAATGACCACTATACAATTGTTGCACTCATCACCTAAGTGTTCCAAGCTACCAGTAGCCTTGTATGTGCTATTGAGAATCATCAGTGTTTCACAAACTTCTTTTCGTAGCTGGTTCTTTACCTGGCCCAGTGATACACACGGCATGTGTTACACCTTCAACGCGCGACACAGTGACAACCTCACCCTCCCTCGCCCGGCGCCCGTCACCGCTCATGTGGGACCCAAGGTACAGTGCCTCAATATTTTCTATTTCTAAAGAAAATTGATTCATAAAAGGAAAATCCTTTACTCATTATGTAAAAGTACGCAAAGTTCTGTGTTAACAGAGGAAGTTTTCTTGCATGACTACAAGAACAGAGTTGGACATTTAGTATGAGTACATTTTAAAATATCATGAAATAACCTATTTAACAATTAACACCACATATGAGGATATTGTCCCACTAAAACTGTATGGTGCGGAGTATCTCACATTGTTGAAAAGAAAAACAAAAACACATCACGATCAGGGGTCGGGATGCCTTCCTGTTCAAGCTCTACTGAGTCGTGGTCTTACAGAAAACTGTCTCCATCAGCAGTCCCTCTTCACTCCCTTCAAACACTGATTTTGTTTCAGAATGGACTTCGGTTAGCGCTTGCTGTCCATCCTGGTCTGTCGTTACTGTCACCGGAGATAGGGCTGCGCGTGGTAGTTCATAACCCTTACCACTTGCCGGTACCTGATGTGCAGGGATTCAATGTGGGCCCCGGCGCCTCCTCTGTATCCGTCAGCCGGGTGAGTATGTTGCGTTGCATTCTTATCTTTAATTTGTTTGTTAAGTGGCGAGTTTCCTGCTACTACCAGTGTGGTCTTGGGTCGAGCAATTTTTTTTTTCAGCTATAGTATCACCAGTCTTTCCTTACTTTAGAATAGGTGAAATGGGTGCTAAGGGACATGGACCAATTGTTTCTGTCTTGATTATGATGAGTAGTGAGCCGCACGAGCCTCCACCAGGACTGGCAGTATCATCAAGGCATCTAAGGACATATACATATAAGAATTTCAAAGTAAATAAACACCTCAAATGTAACATAAGAAAATCTACCTTCCCTAATGTCAACAATATATCCATTTAAAGACCATCCATACTCTTATTACCTTTCATCTTCTAATTTCTCAAATGTCTCATAATTACACTTTAATATTATGAAGCATGTTTAAGGTTTGCTTACTATTCAAAAGTGTCACAAAATGGAACGATCCACATATCAGCGGATCAAATAACTGGTAACTGGATTCCCTCTCTACTTCCCAATTGCATCGTAGTCACTGTAAAACACACTCTCAGGGCGTGCAATATCTAAAACAAAAGTACAGGATCCGTCAATGAAGAAAATGAGAAGAATGTACAGTGCTAGGTTTGAAAGACAATCAATAATCTACACACACTTTTTACTATCACAAACTTAATAGTCAATGTTTTATAAGGGTTACCATTATTCCTAGACTGTATACCGACGCCTTGGATGTCCTCATTGGCTATGCCGCGAAGACCCTCCATCTGTGCCTCACTACTCCACTACGGTACTTTACCAGCGTCGCTCTGTACCCTTCTTATCACTGTCCTAAGGCACTCCCTCACTTGCCGGCATGTGTAGGACTCACTATAGGTCCAGCCATATTGTGTGCAGTGTTACAACGTTGAAATATATCCACAACATGATGCAAGCTATATATAAGACACTTGATAACATACTATTGAAATTGAAAATAACAGCTATTGTTGTATAACAAATTAAAGAATTTGTTCTTGTTTTTTTATGAATTCAGTTGTCTTTACATCACTCACCATTAAATAATAATTTTCAGTATAAACTGTTCCATCTTAGAAATTTGCCCACTTTTGTATTTTATAAATTACACAACATTGTAGCTTATAGAGTATAGCTATGCGGTTGAATAGTATTAACCTTGTAACTGCAAGGATGAGGATGACATGAATAATAACAAGAATCTATTTTTCATTGATTCTACATATACTTAGAACATTTACGGATTGTTTAATGGGCATGACAGGTGTGTCGGCAAGTGTGTGTGGAGCGCGAGAAGCGGAATCGTTGTGGATGCAAAGAAGGGGCCAGCCCGGTACATGAAGAGCTGCAAACGCCGCCGCTGGGTCTCTGCTCACGCCAGAACGCTTCACAAAGTAAGTCGTCGTGCACACTCTTCATTCTTTTCACTCTTCATCAGTGGCGTAGCTAATAGGGGAGCAACCACTCCACTCCAGCACATTTTTCAAAATTGGCTTCTCCTCCTGTATATCAGCTTAGTCGGACACCACTTGGAGTATGCAGTGCAATTTTCATCGCCTCACCACACAAACGAGACAACAAAATTACAAGTTATCCAGTGAAGGGCCACTAAGATGATTTTGTCCTAATATAACAATATAACAAACCTAGCACAACTTAACCTGTTTTCGCTTAAGAAACGACTTAGTGTTTTAAGTACATAAAAGATTCTCGAATGTTGACACGAATGTTCCAAACTGATGACTCATCACGAACGAGGAGTAATGGGGTAAAACTAATTGTGTGTGTGTGTGTGTGTGTGTGTGTGTGTGTGTGTGTGTGTGTGTGTGTGTGTGTGTGTGTGTGTATGTATGTGTGTGTGTGTGTGTGTGTGTGTGTGTGTGTGTTTCCTCATCCCACTCATCCTTCAGAGCTCTGCATGGACCTGGTGCACGCAGACTACCTGAGCGGCGTCCTCCAGTGTGACTGTCCTATAGCTTGTAGGTGAGTGATCTGCCCCAAATCTGACGCCAATACTTGATTTCTCGTGCTCTAGCCTCATAAGAGGCTTTAGTGAGAATATGATGTCATTTTACTGTCATACTGCTTGACTACCTCATACAATACAACACTCATATATGCACTGATAACGAAAACTAATTTTATTTTCTCTCCCTCCCTTTTCTCATCTTACCATCCTGCGGCGCTGTGTGTCTTACGATGCAGGGAGACGGAATATCACACGCAGGTCACCTCAAGTCACATTAACGACAAATACTATGACTTCCTACGCCAGTTTAGGAAACCCGACACCAGTCTGTGTTCAAAGTGAGTATTTTTCTCTCTCTCTTTTGATCGAGAGTTTTGAGGTTCTTGAATAACAAGTCTCACAGTTCAGTTACCAAACTCACCCTCCCTCCAACATCCTTTGTTATAATTATCTTTTTTTATTACTGATGTTGCATGTTCTGAATACTGTAAGGGTGCTGGATACATCCACAATGTACGACAACACCACATATGTACTATAACTTGGTATGTACAATGTTACATCATTGAGACCAGCAGATCCACTACCGTAATTTTAAGAGGCAACTTTATGGTCTATTGAAGTAACCCGTGACAGCATTATGATCACCTACCCACCAAAACCATCTCCCTCTTCCAACATGTGAAAACATTTTACTGATGTGGTCCTTTACACCAGGGCGGCAGAGATGGCGGTGCTGCACGTGTACCTGGACGCAGCCTCCTACCAGCTGATTGAGGAGAGTCCCACCTACACGGTGCGTGTTGGCATAAGGATACCATGCCCCCGCATGTGTTTGTTTATATATATATATATATATATATATATATATATATATATATAAATAAATAAATATATATATATATATATATATAAATATATATATATATATATATATATATATAAATAAATAAATAAATAAATAATATATATATATATATATATATATATATATATATATATATAAACACACACACACACACACACACACACACACACACACACACACACAGTACAAATAAACATATGTACAGTATATAACTATATATATTTGTTTCACCCGCATGAACTTCACCTATTTTCCTCCCTCTATTTCCCTTGTAGCCCACTGCCCACTCCATGTCACCCTTATGTCGATACTGTTCATTAAAGGCTTCATATTTGTTCCATTTTTCAATACCACAACAGTTGTCCTCTCCTTCACAGTGGGACACGCTACTCAGCAACCTAGGGGGTTCACTGGGTTTGTTTGTGGGCGTGTCCATGGTCAGCATCATGGAGGTACTGGAGCTGCTTTTTGACCTGCTCCTCCTAGCTCTGCGAAGGTCGCCACGCATGCAGCATCCGCCAACCAGTAGAAGAAAGAATACCGTTGGCAACAGGAGTGTGTCACCCGCTCGCTCTCTACCATCGTCGACAAGAAAGGATTTAATTGGTTTCCGAAACATTAAAAGCATTTCCCCATATATAAGTCCATCTCACTCTGTTTCAGCTAAGGGGCACTTAAGGTCACCAGTAATGCCTTTGTATGACGACCAGGTGTCAAATAACACAACTCTTCGTGAGTCTACTGTTCCTGCTGCTATCACGAGGACGGACCTGGCGGCAGTAAAGAAAGAGCTGGAAAATTTCGGTAAGCGAACAATAAAATTTTAACTTAGTCCACAAATGAACATTAAAAAAAATGGAAGTATGAACATAGGTTGTTAAGCTTAATGTGCAAAACACATCTTGTAGCTTTATTAGTTCTACATATCCAATTGTTACCTACAATGTTAATGCATAACATAGATATCTGTAAAAACACATTTTGGTGATTATTTTACTAAAGCCAAACTAGCAACTGCAAACTAGTATAATATGTTATTTTACTTCGCCAGAAAACACTGAACGGCAAAGTCCCCTCTGGCAGCAAAACAGGGAAGGGTCCATTGTTCCCACCCCAAGTAGAATCTTCAGCGCGCTCTTCTTGCGCCACCACACATAACCAGGTCTTCAGCATGTAGTTAAAGTGTTACGAGAGATGGATAAATCCCAAATATCTTATCCTTATTGAATTTTGTATCAATACGCTATATATACACAACATTGAGGTTTGAATGAATTTCTGTTTACTGAAGCAAAATGAACACAAAAAACAAATACTTCCTATTAATTATGCGAGTTTGATTGATTATGTGTACTTTGTAATGTCGCAACACCGAAGTGAATATGCCCTGTATCAATGTCAAGTATGGATATAATAAAAATTTAAAAATCTTGCACTACTTGTGTCAAAATCCTCATAAATTTCAACAAGTTTGAAATATGATTCTTGCAGTTCATGGACAATATCAGACATTTTCCAAAAATTAAGACAGGCACATCTCCCAACATCAGAGAAATGTGAAGTTCCGTCTGCTTCCGCTGCATCAAGAGTGGCATCGTCTGGGCAAGTCTTTCAAACTGGGGTTTTCGACTAGAAAGTGTCTCACGTTTAAGAAGGACCAAACGTTTTACATAGATGGTGGGAGCCATGACAGGGGAGTGTGACCCATCCGTAGACATGCTACAAATATGTCCTGCTGACCTCCTCGCATGCTGTGATTTATACGTTCAGGAACTATTAGCTGTGGACATTATCTTCCTCATCTTGGTAGTGGCTACGGGAGCCTCTTATCTACGCTGTCAAATGACCTGAACTGCAGATCGAATGGAAGAAAACATGTCCTTATTAGGAGCAGGATGAGGTGTGGTAGCTTTAGCCACTTTATTCTATCCTTCACTGCCTTCAATAGACGAATGGAAAGGGACACAAGAGTATGAAAAAGTAAGAGTATATGAATAGAGAAGAAACAGAAAAAAATTAGAGTAAGGATAAACATGATAATTATGAATGTGCTTTACACACACACACACACACACACACACACACACACACACCTGGACTGCCCACATGGAAAACTTCATACACATATGTATAATACGCATCTCGATATAATGAAAAGAATAGGGCCCAGTCAAGACCAATTGATCCAATACTTTATAATACTATTTGTCTACCATCAGACCAAAACCTACATAGGGCTGCAGTATTTATGGATCAACATCTCCATATATCTTGCATAAACTCGAAGTGTAATGTAAGTGTTAAAAAAAAAACTGATACATTGATCAAGGGAGTAAGGTAGCCATTAGAGAACTGCGACCGGGAATCGAACCCCTGACAATACAACGTATTGGTCCAAGTGAAGTTTGGCCGATTTCGACTGTCTACTACTTGTCATTACAAATGCAATTCAAAATGCTTCATTGAAGATTTCTATAGGTGTTTGAGTTCCTCACAAATCATCTCCCTTCACTCTGAAAGCAGCATCTCATCGTTTAACATACACTATGCCAACAGTTCAGAGAATAATGAGCCTATGTATCATCCTCCCATCCCCTCTCTACACTCTACACCAGTTCAGGAGTAAACTGGAACATTCTAGTTTGGCATCTTGGAAGTACTACTTGTACTTACAGTACTACTTATACGTACGACCCATGCAAGTACTTGATATTCTAAACCTAACATCATTTCCACCAAAGCCTGCACTCGATCCCCAGTACTTCCCTGGGTGGATATAACATGCGTCCCCCAGCAAATCCCAAACTTATCTAAAAAATTTATTCAACCAGCACTCTATTCACACAGCTAAAGTCTTGCTGTCTGAATAGTGTACTAGACTTAAAAATGCCATTACTACCTGGATGTTTCCAAAGATGGCTCCCACTTTCCACTCATCCACTGCCTTCTGAAGTTCTGAGACAGACGTTAAGACTGTTAAGCTCTACGCCCTCCAACAGGCACTCACATCTCGTAAGATAATGATTGCTGGCTTTTGCTGCTGCCAAGATCGCCTTATCGGAGGTATTCCCGACAACTAAGAGCTAAACCGCTTGTCTGGCCTACTGTCTAGCGGAAGCTTCTCACGGCTCTAAGTTGTGACACAGAATTACCAAGTTCTCTTTAAAGAGAAAAAACCCAACAACCCTAACAAGGACACCACTAACCAGACGGACAACCAAACTACAACCTAGACAGACAACCCAACAACAAACCACTCAAACAACCCAGCAACAACCACACAAACAACCCAACAACAAATCAGACAGACAACCCAACGACGCAGAAAAACAAGGTGCAGTTGTCACGCAACACTACCCAGCAACCAGTGATTACAGTTGTCACACTGAAAATTCCTTCTTGCTTGACGTTCGTCTCCCGCAAGTCCTGCCATTTCGACTTTGTTATCATAACAATTTTTTTCTTCTTGGTTTTAGGGCGTTAGTGTATTTGTATTCACCCCCACAAGGTCCTTACTCTTAGTGGTGGATCCAGTTTCGTCTGCTCCCTTGCTAGCGACCAAAACAAACTTAACTTCTAACAAGGCGTCACTTAAAAAAAATCTAACCCGCGCTACTAACGGGCGGAGGCCAACCATCTAAGGTCTCCCTGAAGCCTACCGGCGCCATGGGTAAAAGCTTTACTCTCAAACCAACTTCTAGCTCTCAGAGTTGTTTATCAATACGGGCCCATAACTTACGCAGGTGTGGAGGTGTGGACTAAAATTTTTTCGGGGCACCTAACTTCGAAGACGCTTTGCGAAATAAATAATAATGAACACCGCCTGAAACCTTCACAGATGTGTTGAGTACACTTATAGTATAAATGTAGGACTTCATATTTATATCGATGGTAAAATGTTACATCTTCACCATAATGGCGTTTGTTTACGTCTCGATAGTGGGACTGCACATCGTCCAACACCTTACTTTTGGTCATAGAGAACATTTGATAGCTTCTATATTAATCTAACCTAATATAACCTATATTAACCAAACCTTAACCTACAATGACAAATAACAGAACCTTGTTCAAACAAAACTAAACTTTATTTTTCGTAGATAAGGTCTCAGAGAAAACATTGAATATCTCACAAACTAAGAATTTGCGACGGAAATGTAATTGAAGAAAACCTCAAAATGCATCAGGTAATGCAAAAATATAATCCTGAATTCTCTAGAGCATTGTGGTGAAGATCTAAAATAATACCATATCGATATCGTCTGAGTATTATTAGTAATGCAGAAATACCAATTCTTCGTCACAGCTTAAAGCTTTAAATATGACAATCGTTCCGAATCTTAGATGAAACCTTACCTGCGTACGTGTGTCGTCTGTAACTCTGCCTCACAAGTCAGTTTGAAGTCACAGCACAAGTCAACACTCACAACACGGTGATCACCTGCTCATTTCGCCCACCCGTGCTGCCCCTTGTACAGGAGCGTGGACTTGGAAGAGACTAGAACAACCCACACTTGAATTCCTCTAAATTTGTACGTTGTGCAGTTATGTTTGTGCATGTAACTTTGAAAAATCACTTGGTAAGAATTTATTTCGGGAATAGAAGCTACCTTCCTTCTGTATGCCGACTGGCCTTTTGCATTTACAAAAATCGCAAGGCAATTAGGCCCAAATTTTGGTAAAGATTCGTAAGACGACCCATTCGATATCGCCTTACCTTTATAATGCACTGCAAATTCAACCTCAGATACATGTTCAATCACCTCAAACAGTTATGCCGCTGAATTACAGAAAAAAACTACGATTTTTTTTTTTTAAGATTACGTTAGGTTTGGTTACATTTAGTTAGGCTTGGTTAGGTTGTTATGTTAAGTTTTGTTGATTTAGAAGCTATCAAATGTTTTCTATGACTAAAAGTAAGGTGTTGTGCGAGGTGCAGACGCCATTTTCTTTCGTAGCCACACGCCATTCTGGTGAAGATGTGAAAATTTACCGAAAAAAAAAGCTTTGTTAGCTTAACCTTCCCAGAGCTGCAAACCTTACCAAAACTAACCCAACCAAAGTTAACTAAACGTAACAAAACCTAAGCAAACCTAATTAAACCTAACGTAACCTAAGAAAAAAAAAATCATATTTTTTTCTGTAATTCAGCAGCATAACTGTATCTGTATCCGAGGTTTAATTTGCAGTGCATTATAAAGGTAAGGAGATATCGAGTGGGTCGTCTTACAAATCTTTACCCAAATTTTTCCCGGCCCCAGTTGTTTCGATCCCTCATCTTATAAATAATCACTTTGAATTCTCACCCTAGTGACTGGTCTTTCGCCCTAGTTATTCTGGCCTCCACCCATGTAATTTCGTCCCTTCCACCCAACGTAGTCATTCCCGCCAACATTTTTACCCATTTACTGTATGATAAGTAGTGTAAGTATTTCTTAGTGCTATAAGGGTGTATTTTATTGTGTAACCTCAATAATTACACCTACATTTACCTAATACAATGCCAGGTTGAATTAACATGAATTAACAATGATTTCAGTTATAGGTCCAGTCAATTAGGAGCTGACTCTCAACAGCTATTCGGTGGTTATCTCGTGTTTTTCATATCTTTGCCACACCTGTACGATGTTGCCACTAATCATATACATCACACTGTAGGACGTGCTAAGACCAAATTTCAGTTGAACAGGTAATGTAATGAAAGACAACCATGGTCAAAAAAGGTATTGCTTCATAAATAATTTTGTATTTCATGTTATTTCAACACTCAACTGAATATGAAACTGGGCCCAAATTCATTAAGATCATGCCATGACATTGGTTAGTTATTCTATACTACTTTAAACTAAAGATGGAACTAGAAAAGACATAAAAACGGGTTTGAAATGAGAATGAAGCTGTTGTGTCTTGTCAATGAATGTACAAAATACAGATACAGTTTTGAGAACCTGTTTCTGCAAATTATCCGAATCCAAAGTTTTAAAGTTGGCATTGATGTAGTTTTTTTTTCATTTACCAAGCCACTCTATTATTTGAAATACTCAAAATAATGAGATCTACATAAAGAAATAGGTCAAAATTTATCATGTACCGGATGTTGGTTAACGCAGTAATACCAATTTTTTTTTTCTTTTTTTTCATCTTACCCGTGGCGCTGGTAGGCTTCATGGAGGCCGTAGATGGTTTGCCTCCGCCCGTTTGTAGCGCAGGTTAGATTTTTAAATGACACCTCTTTTCTTATTGCGAGGCTCATGCTTCTAGTGGAAGCTCCTCGCGCATATAGCATTGCAGTCCCGTCGAGGATAGTGTTATGGCAGCATGTGGGTGATCTTAGGCCACTCGGCGGTAGTAGCAAAAAAAGTGGCCAGCACCTGCTGGGGCTCAAATGCGGGATCCTGACCTGGTATGCCCGACCGCTAGCCACTAGGCCACCGCCTTCCCTTTTTAGCAGGATGGGCTCTACATGGAAGGAATCCCAAACTTGCCAACATGCTAGCTGTCTATGGCAGAAGTATGAATGTAAGAGTATAACTGTTTGCTGCTGCAAAGTGTGCTGTTGCACAGGTGACAATTATTTTTTACAATTAAATCAAAATTACTAACTTATAATTCCTATAACCTGTGTTCTTGTTTTGGTAATTGACTCTTAAATTTTGGCAAGGTAAAGGGCAGCATAATTATTGTGTAACCATTACACCCGGTGGTGTAATGGTTAGCACACTCGGCTCAACCGAAATGTTCTGGGTTTAAATCCCAGAGGGGTGAAGACAAAATGTGTTTGTCTTCTTAATGCTGTAACCCCTGCTCACCTAGCAGTAAAATAGGTATGGGAGTAAGCCGAGGGTTTGTGACCTTGCAATCCCAGCAGGAGTGGAAGGCTGGAAATCCTATCCTCCTGTGTGTGTGTGTGTGTGTGTGTGTGTGGTAGTGTGAGTGATATGCATGTTATGCACCAACACTGGTGTCCTACGCATTAATTAAAAAAAGAAGAAAAAAACTGAAAAGAAGTTCCAATGTATCTATCTCACTCTCGGCATGAAGCTGGAATATTTTCAGGGTATTATTATGGAAAATGACACACAATAGAGTCTTACATATTTCATTGTGTAAATCTCGTTACTGTCAGGATTTTTTAATATTGAACTGGCCGTGCAATTTAAGAAGGTGATTGCAATGTGCACTGTCATCGCCCTTACTCAGACCAATTTTTATATTTTATTTTTTTCACTTGTAAATCTGTGATTTTTGTCTCCCCCACCTCATAACCTCAGATTCCCCTATGTCCCCCAGATTGCGTGGGATATCGAGAAAGATTTTTTTTGTGACTATTCCCTAAAATGATTTCTTAACTGTAATAGAATAAGGTAGAACATTTTCATCCTCATTCTTAATTACCTTTCTCACTAAATTTCAGATTTTTTTTACAGAACTCATTTGTACATGATGGTAATTGTCATAGGACTTGAGGGAAGTGCCAATAAAATTGGTATTGGCATAATTCAAGATGGAATAGTTTTATCAAATCCTCGCCGCACGTACATCACTCCACCCGGCCAAGGCTTCATCCCTCATGATACAGCCAAGCATCATCAGGTGAGAAGTGAAAAGTTTTCTTGTATATATCTATCTATATACTGTATTTCTCGCCATATAAGATGCACTTTTTTCCCTCAAAATTCCTCCAAAAATCACTCAGTGGTTTACAACCCGATGGTTAGGTTAATGGCACTAGGCTAGCACTTAAACACCTCTGTTTGACACACAAGTTCCCTAATGACCCCAGAATGAAATTTATATGATTACAAATCAAAACACTTGTAATGTTAAAATATAGAAAACTTATTGTTTTTACCTGGTCTCGGTACTTTTTAATGCTGTAGATGATGAGGTTGATTTGATCTATGGTTTGAAGCCTTAGTCTTTGTAATGGTCCTTCTTAAACATAGACAAAACAGGGCGTAGCTTTGCTTTGCTTGGCAAACAGTAATGTTAATGAACCTTCACAAAAATAGTAAAGTTGTCCAGCTCAAGAATACCATAGTTGTTATTCTTTGAATAGACTCCTTAGTGAATTGGTTAAGGTAGTGAATCGTCTTATGCTGAAGCTGTAGTCTTAAAAAAGAAAAGTGGCGTTACTTTCACCATGAAACAAAGCTGTGCGTGCAAAGGAGTTAAACACAACCAATCAGCAGTTTTCATTATCATTCAAAATTCATAGCGGCTCAGGTTAGGAGCACTGTAACTTTTTGTCAACAGTGGAATGTTTTGAACATATACATACTTGTTGTATGTAGAGTAAAGAAAAGTTTGTTTATATTGAAGCACCGTAATCTAGCCAAATGTGTTACTGCATTAGAATAAAATTTGTGGAGTGAATTAACCTGTAAGAGGTCAACCACATACGAGTACATGAAATCAGAGGTTACAACCCTGTGGTCAATCACACACGAGTACCTTTGTCACTTTCCCGCTTTCTGCTTCTTTGAAATTAACCATAGCTACCTGAATCTTGCTTCTGGAAGTGTCTAACATATATCAGTATAGTTTTCCATTACTTGGACATACGAGTAAGCCCCCCACCCCTACCCCACCTCACGGGCCAAGCGCCGCTGCTTTCCCCATTAATCTGTATTAGTATCATGTGTGATGTGGTTCTATGCATTGAGCCTTTTTTTTTTTTTTTTTTTTTTTTTTTTTTATCCTTTACCCATGGCGCCGGTAGGCTTCAGGGAGACCTTAGATGGTTGGCCTCTGCCTGTTAGTAGCGCGGGTTAGATTTTTTAAGTGACGCCTTGTTTCTTCTTATTGAAAGGCTCATGCTGCCAGTGGAAGCTCCTCATGCATATAACATTGCAGTCCCGGCGAGGATGGTGTTATGGCAGCATGTGGGTGATCTTAGGCCACTCGGCGGTAGTAACGAAGAAAAGTGGCCAGTCCGTGGCGAGGCTCGAACGAAGAATAGTGGTATCGTTGCCACTTGTCGACAGGTATTATGACAGTCATTATGAGGGTCCACATGTGATAGGTGCTTAGGCCTATTCCACTGTGATAATGATGTACGGTAATTTGTAAGCTAGCATATCAGCTCCAAACAAGTTAGACCATGCAGGTTAGCTATGACTGCAAATTACTATATGGTTAGTTGCATGTTTTCTTTAGGAGTATGGTCGGGTGGTGACATAGTTGAGGGGCATTACCATAGATCCTGTCAGGGTATGCTGTTTCAAGGATGCTTGTTGGGACTGCAGGCACCATGATGACATTAATGTTTTACATCAAACGCTGGTGGAGTGCATGGTGCGTGTGGTTCAGACAGTGTTTGGTACGTGCAGGAGATGGAGACAGATCCCAGACTGGAACAAGTTTGTCCGGGAGGCACATAGCGAGGCAATGGAAGCCTTTTTGGAGTGGAGAGCAGGTGGTGGTCCATGCTGGGGTCCACTAGCTGAAAGGATGAAGAGCACCAGGGCCAGGTTCAAGCTCTGTCTCAGGTGGTGCAAGTTACATGAACAGCAGCTCAGGGCCCAGTCTCTGGCAGCTAAGCTGGCTTCTGGTGACTCCTTTGATATTTGGCATGGAATGCGCACCTTGAGCCCAGGCTCACATACTCTTCCCCTATGTGTGGATCAGGTGGAGGGGGAGGTTCACGTTGCCACTATGGGGGAATCACTACAAGGGCATTCTCAATTGTGTGAGTGAGTGAGAATGCTCTTCATGGTTAGATGAGTAATGTGACACTGCAGGGCTTCCGCAGTTTGGACCACGGTGAGTTGAGGTGGGTAATGCGGGACCTCTCCAACAGTGAGGCACTGGTTGTGGATGGGCTTCCTTTGGGGGCGTTCAAGTATTCCAGCCTGATCACATGGCTCTGTGTCTTCATCAATGCCTGCATCTGCCACCAGTACATACCCAGTCAGGTCTTGGCAGTACTACTGGTGCCTTTACATAAGGGTAAAGTGGAGGACCCAGCCACCTCTGTCCTTGGTGGTGGTGAAAGTAGTGATATTTTATTTCATAGCTTTTGTAATAATATATAATTTTTCTTCTCCTTCAGGCTCATGTATTGGAAGTCCTCAATCAAGCTCTTTCAGAAGCTGATGTCACTACCCATGACATCGATGCCATAGCTTATACAAAGGGTCCTGGTATGGCTGCACCACTAATAAGTGTGGCAATAGTGGCACGCACCATTGCCCAGCTATGGGATAAACCAATTATTGCTGTCAATCATTGTATTGGACACATAGAAATGGGAAGATTGGTAACAGGAGCAAAAAATCCAACAGTACTCTATGTAAGTGGAGGTAACACACAAATAATTGCTTATTTAGAAAAAAAATATAGAATATTTGGAGAAACCATTGATATGGCAGTTGGAAACTGCTTGGACAGGTTTGCAAGAATTTTAATGCTTTCGAATGATCCAAGTCCTGGTTATAATATTGAACAAATGGCAAAGAAAGGTTCAAAATATCTCCATCTTCCATACTGTGTAAAAGGTATGGATGTTTCATTTTCTGGTATTCTTTCATACTTGGAAGACCGAGCAGATAAACTTCTAAAGAGTGGAGAATATACAAAGAGTGATCTCTGCTTTTCTCTCCAGGAAACGATCTTTGCTATGTTAGTAGAGACCACTGAAAGAGCTATGGCTCATTGTGGGTCAGAAGAAGTACTTATTTGTGGGGGTGTTGGCTGTAATCTTAGGTTGCAAGAGATGATGAACACAATGTGTTTGGAGAGGGGAGCTAAACTCTATGCAACTGATGAATCATTCTGTATTGACAATGGAGCCATGATAGCACAGGCTGGTTACCTCATGTACAACTCTGGCATCACAACTCCACTTAAAGATACTTGGATAACACAGAGGTATAGGACTGATGATGTTCATGTAACCTGGAGGGAGTGAATAAAAGTAGACTGTATTTCACAGTGTTCTGTCATAATTAAGCCAACTTAAAACTACTGGAAATTGAATACCAACTAACTGTCTGTGTTAGTCAGTCAGTCTAGTCTGCCTAGTCCGTCTGTCTCTCTATGTCTCTTGTTTCTGTCTCGTGGTGCATGATCTGGAGGATTATGTGTTGGACTTGAAAGAGCTCATAAGGCCCCCGTCCACACGTGCATACAGTGTCTGGCAGACTTTGTTCAGCCCCAGACAAAGCATGCAGACACGGTTGTAATGTTGTCCACACGGTGGTGCTGGCCAGTCAAGGCTTGGCTAGAGCAGAGTGCTGGGATTGGCTGACAACCTATTAGTGTGCAGTAATGGTACGATAACTACAACATGGTGCGTCGCAAGAAAGATAGGGAGCATATAGCACGTTGCAGCATACTGATATCACTGTGCGTGAAAAAGATCAGAACAAAACTACATGGGGTCCACACGAGACAGTGTCTGTGGCCAGTGTCTCGTTTATTTGCTCAAACTATATCGCAAACACTTTTTTGATGTGTCTGCAGACAAACCAGCAAAGTGTTCAAGACGCAGTTTGAGTAAATACACAAGACATTGTCTGTGGCTAGTTGAGTGACGGTGCTGTCATGATTGTGTAAAGTTACGTGTGGACCCTATGTAGTTTTGTTCTGATCTTATTCACGCATAGGGATATCAGTATGCTGCATTGTGCTATATGCTTTCTATCTTTCTTGCAACGCACCATGTTGTTGTTATTGTACCACCATTGCACACTAGTACGTCATCAGCCAATCACAGCACTCTGCTCTAGCCAGGCCTTGACTGGCTAGGGACCACCGTGTGGACAACATTACAACCGTGTCTGCAGACTTTGTTTGGGTACGAACAAAGTCTGCCAAACACAAGCAAGAAATTTGTTTGGTGCCTTGTGTGGACGGAGCCTAAGAGACTGATCTGTGTATGGGTAAGTCAGAGACTTTTTAGCACACTTTGCTGAAGGGGATAAATAACCACCCCTTCGCTTATTCAGTAGGTGAAAAATCCTTAGCAACCTGAGCAGGATTTTAACCCACGCCTTGCCGAGTGACAGGTGGTAGTTGTTACCAGTGGACTAAACTACTGTATGTGTTGTGAGTATGTGTGGTGTGTGTGTATGCGTCTATGATGAGAGACAATGTTCCCTTGGCCATAGGTTCCAGGAATGGTAGGTGCAGTCACTTGGTGAGTGAAAGAATGAAAAAAAGTCACTTTCAAAACACGTACCTATATCAATGCAAATACTAAATAACACTATATAATGTGTACACAAGCTAAAAACAGCAGTACCTTTGACACTTGGTTGCTGGAATAGACTAACTGGCAGTTCCCCTTGGCGTCGAGCTAATAAATAATATTGCTCTAGTTTGCTTGCCCAGTCTTTTCCCCTTGGTTTAAAATACCTCGAAGAGTCTCTGGAGATTAACTCCGAGCTCTTTCGAAGGTGTAATTTATATATATATTTGAGAACCTTTCGAACTCTGCCAACACTGACAGTCTGACACATCTCGTCTTAACAACAAATAACAACACCTTGTAACTCCTGCCGGTAAGTCCTTGAAGTCTCACCAACGTCACCAACTGCCTGCAAGGTCATGCCAGCTTCACCAAACACCTGTATTGTGAAAACTCAGATAAGTCACGTATAAATTTTAGGTTAAAATACAAGCAGTTTCTATACTAAATCTAAACTATTCTACAAAATTAAAGGCAGAAATACCTTTGAGCTATTTGACAGAATAAATTGGGGACCACGGGGTTTTGTGCTTGGCTTGTGACAAAAATTGCAAATTTCATTCTGGGTCACAGCAGCTAGATGAGAGGGGTAGCGCTCTCTTTAAAACTAGCAGGACTATATAAGGGCCGTACTATTAAAACCTGGGCGGAAGTATGGCGAAGTTGGGGCGCACTTGGGCCCGAGTGACGGATTCCTTACTTTTAAAACAGATCCGAACGTTCGCCTGGGTAAGCGAGCGTTGTGGTCCGCCACCGCTAAACATGATGATATTCCCGCTTGACTAGCGGAAAAGCGCGGGAAATATGTTTGTTTACATCTGCAAAATGACAACAAGCACCAACGCTGTCTCCCTTAGGGCAAATCCTGTATCCACTGTGGATAAGGATATGTTCATTGATCTCGTCAGAGAACATGACTAGGTCATAAATGACAAAACGGTAAATCTGCATAACTATACTGCTCGGACGATATCAATATAAATATGAAATCGTACATAGTGTATGTATTCAACACATTTGTGAAGGCTTCAGGCGGTGTTAACCATTATTTAACTCGCAAAGCGTCTTTAATTTATGTTAAGTTATGTTAGGTTAGTATGTTAGGTTGGGTTATGATTAGGTCACGTTAGGTTAAGGTTAAATTATGTTGTTAGATTTGGTTAGGTTTGGTTTGGTTATATAAGCTTTTTATATTTTATTATGCAAAAGTTAAGCATTTCACCCAAATTTTTTTTCGTATATGGCCTGTATTTACTTATAATGACGAGCACAGCCTGAAACCTTCACAGATGTGTTGAGTGCACTCTGTATAGTATGTAGAACTTCATAGTTATATCGATATCGTCTGAGCAGTAGTAAAGTGTCAGTAAAGTGTGGTTTACTTACAAACACAAACAAGTTTGCTTGCTTGTATATCGTAGGTCAGTTGTACTTTTGCTATCATCTCACTATCTTAATAAGGCAGTTACAAGCATTATAATAATAAATAGCATCAGAGACTGTTTTATACTACAATATTTTTTCTCTGAAGCTATTATTTCCTTATTGTTGGCATTAATACATGACCATATATCAAAAGAAAATGGCACAATTTAATAGAAATTAAGGACTACAATACATAGGATTGTTATATTAAAGTTTTTAAATAATTTCAGTAAGTTTTATTAACAAACAATACAAAAATGGGATACCATCAAATAGAGACACAGGGGAAAAAAATAACACTGCTCAATTATGTCATGTTTCATTTCCTTCAGTAGTGTGAACATTTATGACAAAGAAATGAAGTGTCAATCACTATTGAAGAAACTTAAATGAGTTCTTACCTCCAAAAAGAATCCAACTATCTGTACCTTAGATAGCACTAACTAACTGTAATTATCAGGTTTCAAGATGGGTTGTAGTGGTTTGGAAAGACTAGATTTAATATTCAACGGACTATGCTTTGATAGCCTGAACCTAAATGTAAATTCCTCCTCAGTCAGTCTGCTTCAGCTGCATCAAGCACATTTATATTCTCAAAGTCTAGCAGTGCATCCATAATCTGGAAAATATATGAAACATATTACAATCTAACATTCATGTAAAGGTAGATCTATATATCCGAACATCACATTTAATTTCGTGATGAAAAAATAATTTGCGGACAAAATGTTATAAAAGAAAAGTATCCAAAATTCATGGGATGTTACAATTTACAATAATACACTTTTTTTTTCCTAACCAAACCTACCATAACTTTAAAGGTGAATTCCATGAAAATGTATGAGAAAGGCAACTTGAAAAGATAGTTTCAAGTAACATTTCTTTATTGGGCAACACTTTAGTATCACAATAGGTATATCTGAAGAATAATGACTCCACCTCCTATCTTCTAATTTTTATATGCCTATTGCCAACAGGCTTGGAGACCCCTTGGGAAAGCGTGATTTCAGGTTTGGTGAAGTAAACCTCACCTAATCTAACCTAACCTAACAAATTAATACAAATAATTATAACAAGAGTTATAACTCATTAAATTTGATCTGATTAAACCCCATAAATATAACTTTTTAGTGTGGCGGGAGCACACTGATAATAATAAACTTTTTTTCCTAACAAAACCTACCATAACTTTAGGAATGAATTACATGAAAATCTATGAGAAAGGCAACTTGAAAAGATAGTTTCAAGTAACATTTCTTAATTGGGCAAAACTATAGTACCTATTCCACTAGGTAAATCTGAAGAACAAAGCCTCCATCTATCTTCTAATTCTCATTCCTATAGCCAACAAGCAACCTTCACAGATGTTCAGTATAGTAAAGTATCCTGTGTACTACAACGAAAATTATTCTGATCGGTGTGGAGTCGGAATCATACGTTTCAGCAGAAATCATACACTAAATAAGATAGAAGTTAGTAAAACATTATAATTATAACAAAAGTTATAACTCAGTAAATTTCACCTGATTAACCCCAAAAATAAAACTTTTTTAGTGGGGCGGGAGCACACTGATATTACAGGCACGTATCACTATAATGACTATAAGGGTGGTAGGCCTCTATAGTTAATTTAAGCACGCCATTCCCAAAACATCCAATGAAAACCTAATATTATGCAAAATAGTTCCTAAACCAAAAATAATTGGGTGGAAAGTCAATATGCACTCACCTTGGTAAGTCTTATTCTTCCTCTTCTTGTGCCTGTCGCTGTAAAACTTCGACGGTCTTTAAAAACAATATAAACACGACTTATTTTTCAATGGCAAGCTTGTAATGCTCATTGATAATATTACAATGTGTTTTCTACATCATAAGATGATTAAAAGTATTATACAAATTATAAACTAAACGAAAAAAATGCTTTTCGTTCAGTGTTAGGGCGGTCTCTCCCGCACTCACCGATTCCAATACTATTCCAACCAACCCTTTGCCATGCGAAGGGCTAGTGGAGTTTAAAAGTAAGAAATTATGCTTCGCCCCGCTCGCCAGGCTTGCCTACCCTGGCGAAAGATTTTAATAGTACGGCCCTGATTCCAATTATAATTGGAATCTAAGTAGCCACAACTACAATGGATATCGTAACAAAATAACTTATACAAGACAAGTTCACCTAAAACTGAATTTAATGTCATTTATGACATGAAAAAATTAATTAAGCACAGGAAGAATGACCTCGAACACTTGTGCCTAGCCTTCCTAAGCCAAAGTCACGCTTTGTCCGCTTCGTCGCAGGAAGTATCATGGCGCGTGAAAGCCTGTGTCAACGTCAGCTGAGTGACATTTTACATCGTTCTTCATTAAAGGTTAATAATACGTAATATCTATATAAACCCGAGGCTTCTACAGCTGATAAGGATTCATTAGTAAGCTGTTATGAGATATAAATGTGTTTTATTAATGATATACAAGTGAAATCATAAGCTGCACGTGACCATGTGTTAACAGCTGACTTCGAATTACGTCTTGTCTAGAAAACTATAAAAATATTTATCATAATTGTACTTGTAGCCCTTTCCTGTGACTCTATGCAGTGCTATTTCAGATGGACTTGGGTGTATTGATGTGTGGAAGGTGGTAGTGATAGGCTGTGGGCGTGTGTAGCCTCCATCCACGCCCATCAGCCCTCGTCTCCTTCCAGCTGTGTGGTGAGTTAAGCGATGTTTTTTTGGTAAAAATTCATAAGACGACCCATTCGATATCTCCTTACCTTTACAATGCACTGCAAATTCAACCTCAGATAGTTGTTCAGATCACCTCAAACAGTTATGCTGTTGACTTCTCTCCTCCTTTGCACCTTGTCTTTTAGTAGAAGAGTATACAGACTAAGGGCTTCTCAAACCCATAATCCGCAGGGATTATGGTGGTAGAATTCTTGTAGCCCCACCACAGCTGGCATTGATTATATTCTAACCAAACGTAGATCCATGCAGAGGTCAATGAAATATAGATATTAATAATTCTGTGCTACTATGTCCAAGTAAGAGGCGTATGTATGTATGCATGTAAATATACGTTTATACACGTGGGAGGAACTGCTGTAGTCGGGCACCACAGTGGGGCAGCGGTGGTCTACCACGACTGTGAGGCATAGTCCTCTAAACAAAAAACCAAGCAAACACCTACTTCCTGGTTGGCTGACCGTAATGAATACTTCCTTATTTGGGAGAAGTTAACTCTGACGTATTTCCGGTAGGTCGAGTTATTTATGCAAAAAATAAGGTTGAACCAAAATCAAAGTGTACAATATTAATTTTATTGAACCTATTCATGTATACACAATAGACCAATTTCCTCTACTACTACTACTACTACTACTACTACTACTACTACTGTTAGTACTACTACTACTGTTACTACTACTACTACTACTACTACTACTACTGTTACTACTGTTACTACTACTACTACTGTTACTACTACTACTACTACTACTGCTACTGCTACTGCTACTACTACTACTACTACTACTACTATTACTATTACTATTACTATTACTACTACTACTACTGCTGCTGCTGCAGCTACTACTACTACTACTACTACTACTACTACTACTACTACTACTACTACTACTATTAATACTACTAATACCACTATCCTCCTTCCTCCTATCATTACTACTACTACTACTATCCTCTTCATCCTATCATTACTACTATTACTACTATCCTCTTCATCCTATCATTGCTACTACTACTACTACTTCTATCCTCCTCATCCTACCACTATTATCTACTACTACTACTACTACTACTACTACTACTACTACTACTATTTCTACTACTACTACTACTACTACTACTACTACTACTACTACTACTACTACTATTTCTACTACTACTACTACTACTACTACTACTACTACTACTACTACTACTACTACTACTACTACTGCCACGAAAACAATAGAGGGAATGAAAAGGATAAAAGGATAAAGAATCAGGTGGAAGGTGGCTCCGGCAATGCTGACACTGACGTCATGACCAATCATCGTGCGTTCCGAAGTGACGTCATATTTTGGCATAAAAAACTGCATTTATTTAATATATGACGCATATTTAAGCTAAAAGATCATTAGTATATTGAAATTAAACATTTTCCATTAAAGGATAGATAATACGTACAATTTTTGGTCTGAGGAAATTGGTCTATTGACCGAAATTGCAACATAAACATAACAAAGAGAAAGTCTTAAATGAAACATTGTCCATCACTTCTAGACAAGATCCCTAATAACCAAAAATGCATGCATCTTGGAAACTCCGGAATGCACATGAGGAGACCTCAATTACACGTCACTCATCAAAATTCGCTCTCCCCTTCCTCTAACTCTATGAGTAACAGAACTTGTTTGTTCCTTAATTATTAACCTGTCATAAACACTGCTTCACTCACATATAAGAAATATGGCCAGAACAAAAATATAAGAAATGGTTAATATCAAGTTTACAGTATTATGGAGAACAGGCTGAAGGAATACAGTAGAACCTCGCATTACAAATTTAATTTGTTCCATGAGAGAGCTCGTTTTGTGATTTACTCGTCTTACAAAATAATGCCAAATAAGCCACAAAACAAAGAAAAATTGTGTGAGTTCAGTGCCCACTAGTATGAAGATTGCTCGTACTGCAGATTTCCACTCGTATTTCAAGACAAAAATACTCGCACGCCAATGGTGCACTAGTACTGCAAGGTTCTACTGTACTTGTATTCACCCACGTATAAAAAATATGGACAAAAAAAGAATGGAAGGAATGGTTAATATCAAGTTCACAGTATTATGGAGAACAGGCCCAAGGAATACTAATATTTAGAGGGTATAGTCACTGAAATGAGGATAGTTTGGAAATGTATACTTATGACGCGTTAACAAAATTTGACAGCCTTAGCTAAGTAAGATAATGGAATTATCCGACCCATTGAATTATATACTATCATATTAATGATGTGCATGAAATAAAGAAGAACAGATAAATGAGAGAGAGAGAGAGAGAGAGAGAGAGAGAGAGAGAGAGAGAGAGAGAGAGAGAGAGAGAGAGAGAGAGAGAGAGAGACTATGAGGACAAAAAAAGGTGACTAAAGAATGCATCAAGATTGAAAACAAAGGAAAACAACCATCATTGGTTAACTAGGAGTAAGGAATTTGCATTTAGAACAATAATTTTATTTGTTATTTGTATTATGATCTTTCATCAATATAAAAAATTTTGTTACCAATATCAACCATAAATAATTCCATATAATCAATGCTAACAATATATAATTCCTAAATATATTTGGTATGAAATCACAATTATGCTACAATTAGTGATTCTCACATAGCATAAGCATAAACATTTACACTGACATTATTAAGATATATTCCTGGATATATTCCAATACTCCTTCCTCAGTATTGAGAAATTTAAAACTTCAGACACTATCACACAAGAATTATTCAAGTTACCACAGGTATATGCATTTTTACCCTTTATCTGCCACTTATATTTATAATCATCTCTAATTCTTCTGTTTGATATTTTTCCAGTGGTTTGTCCTTACATGTGGGAGGGAGGCATGACAGCCAAGTGGTAAACTCATGGAATTCATAATACTTCCAATAAAGTCCTTGAATTGATCATCTATATGCTGACCTACAAATTCCAGGTAAGTTCTGATGTTCATCACATGTCCAGGAATCGAAAATTCCTGTAAAATGCTCTCAATGGTATTCTTTGTGTGATGAAGACAATTCTCTTTGGAAAGGTGACATTCCTTTTTAGGTTTGCCTTGAGGGAGAGGTTTTTTGACATGATCAGTTCCATCACAAGAGCAAATCATGCAATTATAGGTAATGGCAAGAGGTGTATTGGATTTGCCTTCTACTCTCTCAATTCTATGGTGATTATAACATGTCTTGCAATATAAGACATCTGGTTCCTTCCTTACAGGAATGTTTTGTAATCCACCAGTTATTGTCTGAGCATAGATGGTTCCCATGAACTCAATTATTTTTTTCCCTGCTTCAAGAAGACCTCGTGATGGACAGAGAGAGAGTAACATTACACAATCCTTAGGAGGAAATGAAGTTTCTTTGGCCACTTCATCAACATATTTCACAAGGACACTCTCAATATCTGAAAAAGAGCAATCATTTAATGATGTGAGATGATATAAAGCCATTGCTAACTGCCATACTTGGTCTGAATTTTCTTGTATTGGTTGTGTCAGACTGTTTTTTTCTTTAAAGGACAAAATAAATCTCTTCAATTCATTCTTCAACTTATCTTCAGCTGAATTGACCATATATGATGAGTAAATCTGCTTCTGCTTCACTTTAAGAGTTTTAATGGCCAGAGGTGGTAGTACTTTTAGAATTTTAATACACTTTTTCCAGCTCTTAATCCCCAATTTCCAATAATATTGATCAAAATCATCTACTTCTTTAATGCTAAAGGCAGTGTTATTAAAATTCAGAGCTTTAGATTTAATGCCATAGCTTTGAAAAATATCACTGACTTTATTAACTTTTTGAATGTCAGCAAATGTTGTAAATGTAATGAAATTTGTTGAAATTCTTTGCCCATAGTGTTCAATAAGGAAATCAATCATGTGGCGTTCTGACGAAGTTAAGTCAACTGCACTAGAGGAGATTACATAGCCAA
>JAPQNM010000002.1:5725766-5753266 GCA_029783475.1 Metacarcinus magister
ATGGGGCTATTCAGCAGTAGATTTTAACAATTATGGCAAATAAATGAGAAGGAATGCCTATTTGCTGTTGGAAGAGTGAGCCTACAGCTGATTCTGGGTACAGCGGCATCAAAACATAAACGGCCCCTCTCGAAAACAGTGGCGCGCCAACCCGGTTAGTTTGAAACTGCGCTCCGAAATTCATGCCAGAAAACTGATGGAACCAGAATATTGATTGCTGGATTAGTGATGGTCAACCTGTGCTACTACTACTAATAATGATGATAATGATATTAGTACTTCTATTACATCTACTACAACTATTTCTATTTCTACTACTGTACTACTGCAACTATTACAAAAAAAAAAAAGCTGGTATGCAAATTTAACTAGTACTACCTTTGAAGTAAATCGATACAAAATTGTTGTGATTCATGTTTTGCAAAGCATTTTAATGAGTTTATATATTCACTTTCATGAATCTTATATTCTGGCAAGCATAAATCTTTTAGAACTTTCTCAATGGAATTTTTGGTATGATGAAGCAATTTATCAGGTGTAAATCCAAATGATCCAGTAATTTCCTGTTTCATATTTTCATTACTTATATGTACACCCTCACTACAAGGACACTCTGTACAATTGTATGTTATACTTTTGTTAGACCATCCTAATCCCTTACTTATCCATCCCTTACTTGATTCTGATCCTTTCAAAACATGATCCTTCCTACACTCAACGCAGTAAAGCACATCGGGTGTATCTTTTTTCTGCACCAATTTTTTTGACTGAACACATTGTTGCTTTACATGGTTATATATGGGTGCACTACTAGATATGATTGCCAGACCTGCCTTTAGTAATGGCCTTGATGGAGATAAAGAAAGCAGTTTCATGCACTGTTCAGTGGATAAGCAAGAATTCTGCATTGTACATATGTCTTTCACATGTCTCATTAAAATATCATCAACAGTTGAACACTGTGACACATTGATACAGTTTAGTCCCTTTACAGTTTCGGTTAAGGTCCAAACTTTTTCAGCACTTCTTAGTATTTCCTTAGTGACAACTTTACTTCTTTGTTTATTCACAAAACTCATTATTTCACTCCTAAGGTCTCTCTCAGCAACTTCTATAATTTGTGTCACATAAATTTCATCCATCAAAGACTTGAATGAGAGGGCAGGAAGCTTTTCAAGCAGTTTCATACATTTCTTCCAACTTTTACATCCAATTCGCCAGTAAATTTTGTCTAACTCATCTATTTCTTCTTCTTTATTGACACTGAGAGCAGAGTTATTAAACTTAAGGAAAACACTGCAGCTCACACCATAACTGTTAATTGCTTCCACAACTGGTGGAGCCTCTTGATTGTCAGAAAAGGTTACAAAGGCAATAACATGATTTCCAATTTCCTTACCAAACAATGAGGAAATGTAATCCATGACTAGGCGCTCTGATGAAGTTAGTCGCACTATATGTGCCTGGGCTACAAAACCTATGGCATGTATTTTCAGGTTTTGTGAATCGGCGTTTGCCAAGAAGGTTTTGAGAGACTGGACATGGTCATGCATTTCAGCCCCTGAGGAGTCATTGAGGCCTGGAGTGTCTATAACTGTCAATGGATTATCCTTACTCACACAGAAAGTATAGCCAGTTATCTGTGTGGTATGTCCTTGAAAGTCATTAGAATTTGTTATAACTTTAATTAGTTTACCAGCAGCTGACTTGTTATCACTAAAATAATTTGCTATGAAATTAACCAATGTAGTTTTACCACTGCCAGATGCACCTAAGAGAATTATAGTTTTTCCTTCAGCTTCAGGGATGGCTCCATAATATTTCCTTTTTATCCCACACACCTCTGATTCTTTCACTGGCATTAGTGTTGATGAAGATTCATCATTGCTATTGTTGAATTGATATAGATTTGCTTTAACCTGTTGAGACTTTTCAGACATAATCTGACCATTTACAGTCTTATCCTTAAATTTAGATTGACTTTCCTCTAATTTACTTTCATGCTTTTCTGAATTACTGATGTCACCAGCAACATGTAATAAACGAGGAGGAGTAGGTTTTACCTGAAATTGTTTTTCTTGCACATTAGAATATTTTGACTTTGGTTTGCAATTGTTTTTATTTTCGCTTTCATAAAAATGTTTATTCAACTCCACACATTCAGAGTTTCTCGTTAGGTTTTGGCTAGACTGAAGACTTATGTCTTTCCTTGAACAATGAATGAATGCATCATCCAGAGAAACCTCACAACCCTTGTCATGACATGATTTTCTATCACTAACTTGGCAATCAAATAATTGCTGCTCTCCACTTTTATCAACTGGCATTCTGGAAAAAGTCTTTGCTGTTATTCGCTGATGAGCATATTTGCTGTCTTTGCTTACTTTGTTCTGTTCCAACCCCTTCCCTGGTACATCCCATTGCTGACTAAGAGAGGTAATGTTACTGTCTTTTAACGTTGTATTCCTCATTGTATTGTGTGTGACTGGTAACTCAATTTCTTCTCTTGGTTTCACTGTGTGTGCATCTCTATTACACAATCCATCAATACAATATGACTGACCAGTGAGTACATTATCATGAACAATAACTGCAGGTTCATTTCTAACCACAGATGCATAAGAAGATTGAGGAGTAAGCAGAGGGTACTTAACTTTACAAATCACTGGAAACCTGCTTCTTTCTGAGTTTACTAAATAATGACAGAACTCATCTATCCCATACTTAATTGATGATACTTCAGTTCTTTTATCATTTTCATAAAAATATCCAAAAGAAAAGGCATGCTGGATGTTAGGTGGTAAAAAAGCTGTGGTAGTATTTGGCTCAAGTCTTTTAAAACTTCTACCTTCATTTTGATTTAGGATATTGTCTTGACTCATTTTCATTTCTTTGACACAATCAATGTAGTCTTTTAAGTCTTTAATATCTTTCTCTTCAATCTTACTATTAAAACAAATCAGCATTTCAATATATGACTTGTGATAAATTGAAGATACAACACTGAGCGTATTATGAGGTTTTACATTGCCTCTATATTCACAAATGTTCTCCCCTTTCAAAAGAATACAGTCTGAAAATTTTGTGTTATCAAAATCTTGAGTCCAAAGAGCAATCTTAATCACTTTCGAATCTTTTATGAACCTCAAATCTTCTTTTGACCTAATCTTAATCTTATATTCTGGGATGGATTCTTCTACTTTTATGGTATGCATTGCGTCACCAGGAGAGTATTTTTTTGTTGAGGAATCATAAAAATACCCAGGAGATACATCCTTGTCGTAGGCACATACCATTTCTTCCTTATCTGGTTTTCTAAAAAATAAAAAATAAAAGAAATTGTAAATAATCTTAATTGGTTAGAAAGTGTACCAAATTGATTTATGAGTTGCATTTCACATGAAAATCTAACATTGAAGATACAATAATTAAGTTGATTTACAACTTCATTAGACTTATTAAGTTTTTTATTCAAAAGTAATAGATATAGCTAACACAAGAAAGAGATGGATGGGCGGATTGCATATATTTAGACTTAAAAAGGGCATTTGATAAGGTTCCGCACAAGAGATTACTATGGAAGTTAGAACACAATTCTTATTTAGCACTTCACTCATTTCTTTCGGGTCCTCATATACTTCATTGTTTTCCTTCAATCTGGTTATAATTTCTTTGTGTTTTATTTTTCCATTAATAAATCTATAAAACAGCTTTGGTTCTTCCTAGCATTTGTCAACTATATCTTTTTCATATTTCTTCTCTTCTTCTCTTCTTACCCTTACATAATCATTCCTTTCTAGTTTATATTTTTTTTTCCTTTCCTGGACCGGTTTTCTTTTCATTCTCCTCCATGCTTCATCTCTTCTCTTTTTAGCTCTTTCACATTTTCCATTAAACCATTCTTTTTTACCTTTTTCTTTTACTTTATAAACGTATTAATCAACTCCTTGCTCGTATATCATCAGGAAGAGATCATATTTCTCTTGTACGTCCTTTAATTCCTTCATTTTCGTCCAGTCAATTTCATTGAAAAACCTCTTCATTGCAGTATAGTTTGCTTTTGCATAATTTCTTTTTTTCTTTTTGTATGATTCCTCCTGTTTGTCTTCTATATCTCCCTTAATCTCAATTCCCAGGACCACATGATTACTCCTTCCAAAGGGGCATTCATAATTAATATATGTTTCTATATTTATTTCTTTGGTAAATAATAGATCTAATCTTGATGGTTTATCTTCGCCTCTAAATCTTGTATTTTCAGTTACCCATTGAATCATTGTATTACTCATCGTTAGTCTCAATAATCTATTTCCCCATGTATTTTCACCTCCGCTTTCAAACGTCTCTCAATCTACTTCACTGCAGTTAAAATCTCCCACCAGTGTTAACCTTTGACTGCTTTTAATAATCTTTTCTAAGCTCTCTAGGGTATCTTCTATTATTTCTTCATGTTCTTCCTTAGTCCAAGTTTTTGTTTTTGGGGGTACATATGCAACTATTATTTTTTGGCTTTCTCCACATCGTGTATTAATTTGTGCACTTATCAATTCTGCTTTACCTTTTCCATACTCTATATTTTTAACTTTTATCTTAGATTTTATTATTAGCATCACACCACCACCTTTTTTGTCATTTATTTTCTATCCTTCCTCCATATATTATAATTATCATTCTCAATGTTAGTCTGGCTTTCTTCACATAGTTTTATTTCTGTTAGGCATATAATTTCTGGTTTCTTCTCTTTTAGATAGTCTACTAACTCTAGTTTTCTTGAAATGATTCTATCTATGTTAGTATACATTACTTTTATTTCATCACTTCCTTTTGTAACTGCTCCATTCATTTAATTTTCTTTTCTTTCTAATATCTGTTGTTTATGTACCATTTCATATGTGTGTGTGTATTTACCTAGTTGTATTTTACAGGGTTCGAGCAGGGCTCATTATGTCCTGTCTCCATATCTATATTTATCCAACTTCTTCTTAAAATCATGTATGCTGGCTGCCTCAACAATCTCCTCTCTCAGTCCATTCCATACATCCACAGTTCTATGTGGAAAACTATACTTCTTCACATCTCTTGAACATGGACGCCGTTTTGGCGGTTGGAACTTGTTTTCATCAATTACCACTTCACATAATGGACTTTCCATGGTTATGACCTTCCCAGATCACCTAGACAGGACCACAATACTGTACCAAATTCAGACCTTATATAACTATAACTAAGCCTGTTTTGAAGAGAGCGTCCCTGGAAGGTGTCCTTTGTGAGCTGTGGGTTGTGTGTTGTATGTTGTGTGTGTGTGTGTGTGCGCGCGCGCGTGTGCGTGCGTTGAAATGCAATACTTACAGCGCCATAGTTTGGATGAGCTGAGACTTGTCATAGGTAGTTCTAAACACAGCAAGAGAGGTGAAACATTTTCACTTTATGATGTTCAAGCAGGTCTTCTAAATGATAGCCATCAGCTCTGAAATGTTACAAAAATACAATACAGAGTAGTGCAATTTAATGAGGATAAAGAGTTATTCCTAGCTTATGGAGTATATGAGTTATAAATGCTGATTATCTCAGCATGGTGATAGTGTTTGATTAAAGTTGTTAAGGGACAATTTTTCTTCCTTCACTCCCTCTGCTTTGGAGTGGAGTGTAGTATGTAGATCAGGGTGACGTTACTGTATGGGAAACGTGAAATGTTATAGAACACTTCTCTTCTCACGTTATTAAGGCATATAATTATGTAAACTGATAGTTACATAGTATCAATCAAAAAATATAAAAATTGTGAATATTGAAAGATAGAAGATGAGAGAGGAAGAAGTCATTAGAATAAAGCTGTTACTATACATTATGGCAAGGGTGTGTTGCATTCAAACTAAGGGTCATACATTAATATCTTCCGTGGTCTGAACAGACGAGTGTTAGGTAGCAAGCCTGAAAGAAGGAATCACTCCCTACTAACCTCCCAGGGACTGACGTATATAGCTGTGTATACTGTATTTAAGAAGACTTGTATAAAGAAAACCTGAGTAAAGAGATAGTTGAAGTGAAATGCAAATAAGAGTAATGAGTAAGGATAGAGTATGAAGTGTGGAAACAACATGTAAACCACCTTTGAAATGCAGTGAAGCTAGGAGATGAAATATATAATTATGAACCCCGATATCAAAGCAGTTGGCACTAGAGCAGCTAAGACAGCTGAGTGCTGGGCTGGGGGATTTAGAACATAATTGGGTAACCACCAGGAACATCTGACCACTAGTGTAATAACTAAACACTCCCATACCTCTGTTCTAATCCTAGGAACTGCCACCAGGTAAGAGTGGAAGTTCACCATAGAGCCATCCTCCCTCTTAAGTACACTTGTCCCCCAATATTTGTAAGCATTTGACGAGACCTCATGAAAATGTGACATTCACAAATAATAGGTTCCACCTCTCATGACCAACAATTACATAAATTACATAAAATGCAGTAGTCTCTATTCACCTATGACTAGAATATCGGAATTTTGAATAATGCATACATTAAAAAAATAAAGAACGTACACCACAACCGACAACCTTGAGATTTATGAATTTCTTTTCTTTTTTGAGCTTTCAAGTTGGTATTTGATTATAAAGTGCATGACAGAACTCGTAATAGTTAGCCTCTCATCCTCTTAGCATGGCTCTCTCACTTTAGAAAGAAATGGGGATCCTGGGAGGTAAGTAAGAAAAGACAAATGAAACAATGTGGAAATAAAGCTAGAAAAAAGAAAGAGGTCCCGAAGCCCCTCCACAGCGGCAATGGATTTAGAAACGGAGGAGCTGTTTGTTTTTAGAGAAGAGTCAATTATAAAATAATTTGGCTAAGCCAGTTCTTGTCTACACTTCATCAAGATGTATCATGATACCCATTCTGGTCCAATTGCTTTCCTCCCATCCAATTCCTTAATTTCCTTTTATCTCTTCTCTATTTATCCTGATTTCCACACATATCATTTTCTCTTTTTTGTCCTTGTGGCTTTTTAAAATCAGATTCTGTTGTAGATATTTTCTAAAAATATATAGCTATTACTTCACTCATTTCATTCGGGTCCTCATATAATTTCTTATTTTCCTTCTATATAGTTATACCTTGTTTTATTTTTCCAGTACTACATATATGTCTTCTCCAAACCATGAATGCACCACTTTTTTTTCACTAACATTCTTACATAGGCACCACATGGGCTTCACGTATATAGAATGTTTATGACTGAATAACAGAAACAAAAGTTAAAGAAAAAATATCATATTAAATTATGGTATTTATTAGTCAAACAAACTTTAAGGCACACACAAAAAAAAAAAAATATATATATATAGTTCACCTTAGGTACTGTAGGTGCACAACCTAACATTACACATCAATTTTCTTGTCTAGAATTGACATAATAGTATATAATGATATGGTACTTGAAAAGTTGCAAGTTCACCTGCCACAAGTAATGAATTGACAAAAGTCTGTTAAACCTACTAATAACCATCAACATGAAATATATACATCAAGCAGATACCTGGCATAAACTCGGTTCTCAATCATGTGTATTCTATATAGACATATGTGATATACTAGGTGCATACATTTGCATATAATTATTGTACACGGGTAAAGAAGCAACTAAAGATTTACCTGTACCTGTGCCTCATTATTCTAAGCTCCGTACATACTATTATCTGTCTTCAAGATGCTCCATGAAAAGAAAGGAAAATAAAAATATTAGCGTATTCAGTGGAATACCACATTAAATTGTATATGAAAAATGGAAATAATTTCCTTTTTGACACCAGAGGATGCCACTTATACAATTCTAGCCTAGCACATAATATTTCTCTTGAGGTCAACTATCAGACCAATTTAGAGATTTCAATTTCTGTGGCATACAATCAAACTTGAGAAGATGCACACGATAAGGCTAACATAAGCTGAAAGCTACAATTCACAAACTTATGGGTGTACATGAGAAATTAAATGGATATTACATACATAGATCAATACATTTAGCCTTTGGCACAAACATAGATGCATATAATTTGCAGGTTTGAGCATACATAAGATTTCTAAAATCTAATATGAATATTTTCAATTGTATTTTAGATAAAAATGTAGGAAATATACAAAATCAGTGCGTTGCAGTCTGAATATTTGGCATATATCCTCAGAAAGTTCCATACAACATTTTGATGAAGTGGTGATAACTAAGTAGTAACATGTGGTTAATGAAGACATTTTACTCATAAGGCTTCCCATGCTTTCCCACTGAACAAATCATGAACTTATGGCATTGACCAATTACATTTTATATTGTTTGCAATTTAACAGAATTTTGTCGTGCAAAATAAGTTTTCAAGTAGTGGCAGTTATATGACATCAAATTAAAAGAATACACTGATATAGAAGGAAAAGAAGAAGTAAAGAAAATAACAAAGGGTGAAAATATGTCAAACAAAACCATCTTATAAATTTGGTTTCATGAAATATGGACAGATAAAATCAAACTTAGGAAAAAAAAAAAAATCTAGGCAATGAGGGATTTAAATTTGCAAAATGTACAATGGTTTAGATATTACACACACACACACACACACACACACACACACACACACACACACACACACACACACACACACACACACACACACACACACACACACACACACACACACACACACACACACACACACACACACACACACACACACACACACACACATACACACCTGAAGGAAGGAAAAGTGCCAAGAGAATGGAAACGAGCAAATATTGTGCCGATTTATAAAGGAGGGAAAAAGACGGAGCCACTCAATTATAGACCTGTGTCGTTGACTAGTGTTGTGGGCAAATTATGTGAAATGGTTATCAAGGAAAGATGGGTAAGCTATTTGGAGGAAAATAGGGTGATAAGTGAGAGCCAATTCGGGTTTAGAAAAGGTAGATCTTGTGTGACGAACTTGCTGAGTTTTTATACGAGAGTGATTGATGAAGTGCAAGATAGGGAAAGCTGGGTGGATGCAGTGTACTTGGACATCAGGAAAGCGTTTGACAGAGCCCCACACAAAAGGCTGTTGTGGAAGATAAATCATATGGGAGGAGTGAAGGGAGTAGTGCTGGACTGGATGACAGATTATTTAAAGGACAGAGAAATGAGAACTGTGATTAGAGACACAAATTCAGAGTGGAGTGCAGTAACAAGCGGAGTACCACAAGGATCAGTGCTGGCACCCATCATGTTCCAGATATATGTGAATGATATGTAGGAAGGCTTGAGTAGCTATATAAACCTGTTTGCAGACGATGCAAAGCTGATGAGGGTAATAAAGAGTGAAGAAGACTGTAAGGAGTTGCAGGCAGATATGGATAAGATTCATGAATGGAGCCTGAGGTGGAAATTGGATTTCAATGCTAAAAAGTGTCATGTGATGGAGATGGGAAAGAGTAAAAGAAGACCCACATGGGATTACAAATTGGGGGACATTTTGATAACAAAAAGTAAAGAGGAAAAGGATCTGGGAGTGATTATCCAAGACACCCTGTCCCCGGAAAGGCATATAAATGGGATATTTGGATCAACGTATGGGTTGCTAACAAATGTTAGGGTGGCGTTTCATTATCTAGATACAAGTATGATGAAAAAAATTATAACCACCATGATACACCCCAAGATGGAATATGCAGCGGTGGTGTGGTCACCACACATGAAGAAAAACATAAGGAAGTTAGAAAGAATTCAGAGAATAGCTACAAAGATGGTGCCGGAATTGAAAGATTTAACCTACGAAGAGAGATTGAGAGAAATGAGTTTGCCAACATTGGAGGAGAGAAGAGAAAGAGGAGATCTGATTACGATGTACAAAATGGTAAATCACATAGAGAAGATTGACAGACAGAATTTGGTGACGGTAACTGGAGGTGTGGACAGGAGAACGAGAGGGCATTCAAAGAAGATTGTGAAGAGTCAGTGTTTGAGGGATGTTAAGAAGTACAGTTTTCCTCATAGAACGGTGGATATTTGGAATGGTTTGAGTGAAGAAGTTGTCACAGCACCCAGTGTGCATACATTGAAGGAAAAATTGGATAAATATAGATATGGAGACAGGACATAATGAGCCCTGCTCGAACCCTGTAAAATACAACTAGGTAAATACAACTAGTAAATACACACACACACACACACACACACACACACACGGGGTCCGCTAGTGTAGTGGTTAGCGCACTCGGCTCACAACCGAGGGGGCCAGGGTTCGATCCCCTGGGTGGACGTGTAGCCCCTGTTCACCTAGCAGTGAGTAGGTACGGGATGTAAGTCGAGGAGTTGTGACCTCGTTGTCTCGGTGTGTTGTGTGTGAGTGGTCTCGGTCCAACCCAAAGATTGGTCAGTATGAGCTCTGAGCTCTTTCCATAGGGGAACGGACGGCCGGCTGTCTCAAGAGAGACCAGCAGCAGACTGTACAGTGAAAAACACACACACACACACACACACACACACACACACACACACACACACACACACACACACACACACACACACACACACACACACACATTAGTAGCATATATTCCCCCAAAACCAGCTCATGGACAAAGGAACAATATGAAGTGCTACTTACGGACACCCAGATAAACTTAGAACGAATAATTAAAAGTGATAAAAGAGTCATTTTGATGGGTGATTTTAATTGTAGCGAAGTGAAGTGGGAAAAATATGAATGTAGTAGTGAAGACAATAGTTGGGGTAATAGATTGTTAAAACTGACAATGGAAAATGCTATGAAACAATGGGTTACTGAAAACACAAGGTACAGAGGTGAAAATGAACCAACAAGACTGGATTTAGTGCTTACAAAAGGAATAGATTTACCAAAAGAAATAAACCACGACTGTCCATTCGGAAAAAGTGACCACACAATTATAGAGTTTGAGATTGAAGAACGTTCTCAAGAAGGAAGAGAAGAAAACCACAAGATAAACAGACGAAATTATGCAAAAGCAAACTATTCAGATTTAAGATTATTTTTCAATGGGATAGACTGGAGAGAGATGGATAGACTTGAAGATGTTCAACAAAAATATGATTATTTGCTAAAGACGTACAATAAAGGAATAGAAAAACATGTGCCATATTACAAAGTAAGAGAAAAGAAATCAAGAGTGGTTTAATGCAAACTGTTATAAGGCGAAAAAGGAAAGGGATATAAAATGGAAGAAAGTTAAAAAAAAGGCAAACGCAAGAAAACAGGAATGAGTACAAATTAGCTAGAAATGAATATGTAAGAATAAGAAGAGAAGAAGAAAAGAAATATGAAAAAGATATAGTAAACAAATGTAAGGAGGAACCTAAGTTATTTTATAGGTATATAAATGGAAAAATCAAACAAAAAGAAAGAATAACAAGGTTGAAAGAAAATAATGAAACAATTGAAGATCCAAAAGAGATGAGTGAAATACTAAACAAAAACTTCCAGGATGTATTCACAAGTGAAACAGAATTCAGACACCCACAAGAAAGAAAAGAAAGCACAGAGTTGTGGGAAATCAAGGTAAGCAGACATGAAATAAAGGAGTTGTTAAAGAACCTAGAAGAAAGGAAAGCTGTAGGACCAGACGGGGTGTCAGGCCATTATTTGTGACATAATAGAGAGCTCAATGAAGCAAGGAAAAGTGCCAAATGAGTGGAAGAGAGCAGAAATAATACCAATATACAAAAGTGGTAACAAAGAGGAACCTTTGAACTATAGACCAGTGTCGCTGACCAGCATAATTTGCAAGGTCTGTGAGAAGATATTAAAAAAGCAATGGACTAGGTACTTAGAAAAAGAAAAGAGAATAACGGACAGACAATTTGGATTTAGAGAAGGAAAGTCATGTGCAACAAACCTATGGAGTTTCTACTCAAGGGTGATTGATATAACACAAGGAAGAGAAGGATGGGTGGACTGTATATATTTGGATCTAAAGAAAGCATTTGATAAGGTACCACATAAAAGGTTACTATGGAAACTTGAGAACATTGGAGGACTGAAAGGAAATATTTTAAACTGGATAGAGTATTACCTGAGAGGAAGAGAGATGAGAACAGTCATAAAGGACAAAATCAGAGTGGAAGAAAGTCACGAGCGGGGTACCACAAGGCTCTGTATTAGGACCACTGATGTTTATAACATATGTCAATGACTTACCGGAAGGACTAAGCAGCTACATAAGCCTTTTCGCTGATGATGCTAAACTGATAAGAAAAGTAAATAGTCAAGAGGATTGCAAAAAACTACAAGAAGATCTAAACAAGATCCAAGAGTGGAGTGAAAGATGGGAGATGGATTTCAATGCAAGCAAATGTCATGTGATGGAAATAGGAAAAAGCTCAAAGAGGCCTACATGGACATATAAAATGGGAAACAGCATTATAACAAGAGTAGATAAAGAGAAAGAGGTGCTCTTATAGTATGCGGTCTACACCATAAGCGAGGTCTACCCGCAGTCTACCTCTCTCTCTCTCTCTCTTTCTCTCTCTCTCTCTCTCTCTCTCTCTCTCTCTCTCTCTCTCTCTCTCTCTCTCTCTCTCTCTCTCTCTCTCTCTCTCTTATTTACTTAATTAATTAAATTTTACAACCTTAACCTAACCATAACTTAACTTAACCTAACCTACATAACCTAACCTAACCTAACATAACTTCAAAGACGTTTTGTGAAGGTTTCAGGCGGGGGTCACCATTATTTACCTCGCAAAACGTCTTTGAAGTTATGTTAGGTTATGTTATGTTATGTAGGTTAGGTTAAGTTAAGTTATGGTTAGGTTAAGGTTGTAAAATTTAATTAATTAAGTAAATAAGAGAGAGAGAGAGAGAGAGAGAGAGAGAGAGAGAGAGAGAGAGAGAGAGAGAGAGAGAGAGAGAGAGAGAGAGAGAGGTAGACCACAGGTAGACCTCGCTTATGGTGTAGACCGCATACTATAAGAGCACCGAGAAAGACTTGGGAATAGTAATGCAGGATAATCTATCTCCAGAGAAGCACATAAATAAGATATTTGGAGAAACATACAATATGTTAAGAAGTATAAGAGTGGCCTTTCACTATATGGATAAAGAGATGATGAAGAAGATTATCACTCCAATGATTAGACCAAAAATGGAATATGCTGCGATTGTATGGTCTCCACATAAGAAAAAACATATAAAGAAAATAGAAAGAATACAACGAATTGCAACGAAAATGGTTCCAGAGTTAGAAGGTAGGACGTACGAGGAGAGGCTGGAAGAAATGAATTTGCCAACACTTGAGGAAAGAAGGGAAAGAGGTGACCTGATAGCAGTATACAAACTGTTAAATGGAATGGATAAAACAGATCATAATATACTATCAAGGGAAGAAGCTGCTTACACAAGAGGCCACAAGAGGAAATTAAAAAAGGGAAGATGCTTGAATAACACAAAGAAATATAGCTTTCTACATAGAAGTATAGACGCATGGAACAGTTTGAAAGAAGTTATTGAAGTGAATAGTGTGCACAAACTGAAAGAAAAATTGGATCAATGTAGATACGGAGACAGGACCACACGAGTCTAGCTCAGGCCCTGTATACTACAACTAGGTAAATACACACACACACACACACACACACACACACACACACACACACACACACACACACACACACACACACACACACACACACAATATTTGTTTTTTGGAGAGTAAAGAACAAGATAATGAAATGGTACATAAATAACAGATATTAGAAAGACAAGAAAATTAAATGAATGGAGCAGTTACAAAAAGAAGTGATGAAATAAAAGTAATGTATACTAACATAGATGGAATCATTTCAAGAAAACTAGAGTTAGTAGATTATCTAAAAGAGAAAAAACCAGATTTTGTATACCTAACAGAAACAAAACTATGTGAAGAAAGCCAGACTAACATTGAGAATGATAATTATAATATATGGAGGAAGGATAGAAAAGACAAAAAAGGTTGCGGTGTGATGCTAATAATAAAATCTAAGATAAAAGTTAAAAATATAGAGTATGGAAAAGGTAAAGCAGAATTGATAAGTGCACAAATTAATACACGATGTGGAGAAAGCCAAAAAATAATAGTTGCATATGTACCCCCAAAAACAAAAACTTGGACTAAGGAAGAACATGAAGAAATAATAGAAGATACCCTAGAGAGCTTAGAAAAGATTATTAAAAGCAGTCAAAGGTTAACACTGGTGGGAGATTTTAACTGCAGTGAAGTAGATTGAGAGACGTTTGAAAGCGGAGGTGAAAATACATGGGGAAATAGATTATTGAGACTAACGATGAGTAATACAATGATTCAATGGGTAACTGAAAATACAAGATTTAGAGGCGAAGATAAACCATCAAGATTGGATCTATTGTTTACCAAAGGAATAAATATAGAAACATATATTAATTATGAATGCCCCTTTAGAAGGAGTAATCATGTGGTCCTGGGAATTGAGATTAAGGGAGATATAGAAGACAAACAGGAGGAATCATACAAAAAGAAAAGAAGAAATTATGCAAAAGCAAACTATACTGCAATGAAGAGGTTTTTCAATGAAATTGACTGGACGAAAATGAAGGAATTAAAGGACGTACAAGAGAAATATGATCTCTTCCTGATGATATACGAGCAAGGAGTTAATTAATACGTTTATAAAGTAAAAGAAAAAGGTAAAAAAGAGTGGTTTAATGGAAAATGTGAAAGAGCTAAAAAGAGAAGAGATGAAGCATGGAGGAGAATGAAAAGAAAACCGGTCCAGGAAAGGAAAAAAGAATATAAACTAGAAAGGAATGATTATGTAAGGGTAAGAAGAGAAGAAGAGAAGAAATATGAAAAAGATATAGTTGACAAATGCTAGGAAGAACCAAAGCTGTTTTATAGATTTATTAATGGAAAAATAAAACACAAAGAAAATATAACCAGATTGAAGGAAAACAATGAAGAATATGAGGACCCGAAAGAAATGAGTGAAGTGCTAAATAAGAATTTTCAGAAAGTATTTACAACTGAATCTGATTTTCAAAAGCCACAAGGACAAGTGAGGAAAAACGAGATGTGGGAAATCAAGATAAGTAAAAAAGAGATAGAAGAAATGATGAAGGAATTGGATGAAGCAAAAGCAATAGGACCAGATGGAATATCAGGATACATATTGAAGGAGTGTAGACAAGAAATGGCTGAACCAATTCATGATATAAGTGAGTGTTCTATTAAAACAAAAGTCCCTAAAGAATGGAAAAGAGCTGATATAATGCCTATTTACAAGAATGAAAACAAAGAAGAACCACTTAATTATAGACCAGTGTCATTGACCAGCATACAGTAGAATTTCCTATCTAACGAATATGACATTTTGATTCCTGCACTACTGTTGATTGAGAGGATTGGTCAAACTTATATTTTTTATACATTCTTAAAATGTAAAGGTGGTTATTGATTTATAATAAAGTTGATTCATCACTCGATTACGTGTTGCTGCAAAATTGTTATTATAGGGGTACTAGTTTGGACTAAGGATGTCACACGGTTCATAGTTTTATGACAGTATATATGAATCCATTTATAAATTGCACCCATTACTCAAATCAAACCAAATTTTAATATGATTAATTTATCATAATTTTAAGTAGTATGTGAGTCATTAGTTTTGCTTCTGAATCTGATAAGACAAATACAGCTTCGCAAAAAAAACTAAGAAATTGAAAAATAGCATAATAATAATAATTAAGTCGAATAAAGAAATACAAAACTTCCATAACTATAATTTTTACTGTAACATTAGATCATGAAAATATTTCAACAAGCCTTCCCCAGATTGATTTGTGCAGTTTCCTCTCACTCCCTGAATCACACTAACTTCATTTTTAATTTTCTGCAGCATTTGGATCCTTTTGTCAAAATTATGGCGTTTCTGCATCTTCTCTGATTCAATCATCAGGTCAATATATTCGTTGGTTGATAGAGGATTGGGTTTTAATGCTATCTCATCCAGATATTCAACATGGCTCTGTGCTTCTTTAATCATTTCTAAAAGTTTATTAGCATGCTCATTTATATCTTCCTCAATACACTTGATAATACTTTCTTTATCATGTTTACCTTTTTGAGCATTTTCATATCGGTTCAACAGTTCTTGTACTGTTCGCTCTTCTTTTTTCCATTTGGTGTCAAATCTAAAGCCCATATTTTTGTGAGATTCCCAAGAGCACTTTGCTGGGCAGACCCTGCAGCGCCCTCTTGTCATTGCCCAACAGTTAGCTTTATTTGCATCATTAGGAATGTAACATGGATAGTGACAAGTGGTGTTGCACTTAATACAATTTGTCACATGCTCTTTAGTTTTTAGATCTATTCTAATTATTTCAGGAACATCAACTAGCTCTGTAAAGTTAGCAGATCCTGCCATGTCATCATCTAAGCGGGCCAACATGTCCCGTTCTTGGTTCAAATTGGAGAGTTTAGTCAATCCCAAGTGTATCTGATTTTGTAGTCCAATTACTACTAACTGAAGGCGATTTCTTTCTTCAAGAACCTGCTTAGTTAGAGTCAGACTTGCAGGATAGGTCTTTCCAAGCTTCATGAAAAAATTTGTCAAACTTCGATATCCCATTTCCCAGAAAAGTTTGCAAATATATGCAGAATCATCATCAGAATCAGAATCAGAATCATCACTTTTCTCTTTTCCTTCATTGCTGGCAAACAAGGCACTGTTGTTGAATTTGTAAAACCCAGTATAATGTACACCTGCCTCCTCTAGGGCAGCAAGAACAGGTGGATTTTTAGCATCGGCAAATGTAGCCATAATATAAATGTTATCCTTTATATCTTTGCCAAACATTGATGACAGACCATCATAAACATACTGTTGAGTTTGTGTCAATCTGGCAGCTGAAGCTGGAGTTACAAAACCAACACCATCCACTTGGTCTATGCCATAATCTTGTTTGAGGAAAGTTTCAAGTTGATTCATCATCTCACGATCACGCTGAATACCTCTTGTGTCTCCAAAACCTGGAGTGTCAATCAGTACATAGTTATAGTCAAAGGGCATTCCTGGTAACTGATAAAATGCATATGCTGTTATCAAGTCGGTCTGACTCTCAGCCTGTGAACGCTTTGGTGCATTCTTATCATCAATGAGTACAAGTCTAAAGTCATCACAGAACTCTATTCTAAAAATGTAATTCACCATAGCATTAATAAGTGTAGTTTTACCAGTGCCTGTTGCACCAACTAATAGAATAACCTTTGTTGGCTTATTGGTCTTCTTCCCCAGTGATAATAATTGTACTTTCTCATCATCATTTTTGTGTTCTAGGTTCATTTCTAGTTTCCGTATCATCATACCCTCTTGAGTTCCATGGCTTTTGCTGAATTCCTCCTTTACACGTAACTTCAAGGCTCTTTCTTCATCAAGCGTAACATGAGCACCTGGTGTTGTAGGTGCCATCTTGAGATGCCAAGAGTCTTGTCTGGAAATGGAACACGTAGTTGCTATCCAATGACCTTGTATTAAGTAAATAATGAAAAATAAAACCTAATCCATGTAAAAAAATACTGTATTTATCTTTCAACAAATCCTAATTTGGCACATAGGATAGCAAGTAAAGGTTATCTCGTGGTAAATCGTGTTGTACTGTGCCTATATACTACAAAACATTGATCTTAAGTGTTTATGCTAACATAATCCATGTGATTTGTTGCTACACATTCTACAAAATAGGTATTACAAGCTGAATACTCTCATCTAAGCTCTCACCATTAACAAATTTGTTACTAGTCTCCTACTACAGGTTTAGTTTGAAAACAAAATTCTCCAGTTTCCAGACTAATGCTTCATCTGGCAAATCCCCCCAAAATCGAGCACGTACTACTTGTGATATAGGAATATTTAGAGTCGAAACATTTCTGAGATGAAAGGACCGGTCGAGATGAGATACACGAACGAGAGTTAGGCCGGGAGCAGACGAGCCACGCCTTGGCGACACGGCGTTGCGTGTTTAAGCTTCTGAGCCACTCAACTGAGCCATGCCACAGCGTTGTCCGTGTGGGCAGGCTACGCCACAACGCCACGTCCTGCTCGGGCTCAGTTCCAGCATCAGCATGGACTCTGAGGACGAAGCAGTTGTATTACTGCCTCCGGCGCCGCTGTCGTCGTCATGAAAGACAGAGCAATATGGATGCACCCATTAACTTCATCGAGGCTGAGTCCTGGACAATTTTACACCATAATGGGTGATCTGAGAGCAAATAGTGCAAAATTCTTCAACTATTTCAGGATATTTTATTACTATAGTCATAGCAGCGTACGTCCCATATCGCTGGTCGGTCTTCAATTTCAATAATAAACCTATCTAGATCTAGTGTAGGCATGGTCAGTGTGGCGAAGAGAAATATTTGACGTGTTGCTTCACCAACGTTTGGTATGTGACTGCTACGTGCCCGTGGCTCAGCCGCATGCTCTCGTGTGCACGGGTCCTCGACCCGTGGCGGGGATTGGCTACAGCCCGCCACGAAGCCACGCCACAGACGATCGTGTGTGCGGCTTCGCTTCTAGAGGATACATGATTGAGAGAGAGAGAGAGAGAGAGAGAGAGAGAGAGAGAGAGAGAGAGAGAGAGAGAGAGAGAGAGAGAGAGAGAGAGAGAGAGAGAGAGAGAGAGAGAGAGAGAGAGAGAGAGAGAGAGCATCATCTCAACATTTCTGTCAAAATTATTACGACATTTCTACTCCCAGCGCATACGCAGAAGTGATGACGCCTGTTCTCACGCGGAATAATGGTCGCCACGAAAAGTGGTCGGTAATTACACCCCGCACATGAGCCACGCTATGGCGCCACTGACAAATAATTAATGCAGACATTTAATTTTTTTGTTCACTGTGCAAAAACTTACCAATAGTTTTAAAATCTTACTTAGGCATGTAAATTCATAAAATCCAAAGAATTTGCTACAACTTACAAGGCATGCAAACTGACTGACTGACTGATATGTGTGCGCGTGTGTACAAAATATGAATAAAGTGATGATTAATAATGTACTTAATCAACCAAACAGACTAGAAAATTAACATGAAATATAATGTTGATTACTAACCTGCTTACGTCAATGCAACGGTGATTTTTTTTACAGCATCAGCTTACAGTACTTGTCAGCATCCTGTAAAATAAGTGGTCTTAATATTCTTGTAACGCTGTTTATTCACTAAAATTGCATACTCGAATATTATATGGCAATGTTTTGTATATATATATATATATATATATATATATATATATATATATATATATATATATATATATTTATTTATTTATTTATTTATATATATTGTTGCGGCGACGCATTTAGCATGTAAATAGTGTAGTTATTGTGTAGTGTAATTGTGTGGAGGCAGGGAGCGGTGGGTCACTCAGGCCTCCCTGGGGAGTGAGGGTTGACAGGTGTCAAGATACGGTGACCTACGTATCTGTGTTTGTGGAGATACGCAGTGGTGGTGGGGTGTGTTTGAGAGACGTGGCTGGTTGTTGGGAAGGGAAGGAGCGAGGGAGTGAGAGAGTGAGGAGAGAGACAGAGACAGAGGGACACAGCGGAGGAAGGCCGATCCTGGGCGAGTGAAGGGCAGGGCCTTGGATGGAAGCGGACAGGGTGGCCGGAGAAATGGCATCCCTGGCTTCCTTAGGCCTGTCCTCACTAAGGGAGTGGCTGACTGGCTGTGTGGAGGTTGTGGCCTGACTCCTGGACGCGTGAAGGGCGTGGTACCTTGGAGGGGAGTGGAGAGGGTGGCCGGAGATGGCGCCCTTGCTTCCTTAGGTTTCGCCTTCGCGAGGGGGGTGGGTGGCCAGCATAGCTGTGTGGAGGCTGCTGTGTGTGGACTTGTGGAGGCTGTGTGTTCTGGGTGAACCTCTTGTGGAGAACTCTTTGTGCCCTGAGTCTGTAATGTTGTGCTGTACCCTGTAAGCGTGTTGTTTGTAAATATACCAGGAAAGAAATAGTGTGGTTGTGTGTGATTTGTGTAAAAACACCCCTTTTCCCGTCCCGCCAACCCCCGCTACACGAGCCCCAAGGAGAGGTAACGTGTTTTGGCGACACCCTGCCTTGGAGGGGAAGTGAAAAAGGGGGGTGTGCCGTAACAATATTATATTATAATAATGATAATTATTATAATATAATATATGTATGAAATAATATATGTATGAAATATAAATACAGTAAAAGTTCCTTAATCCGAACACAGATAGTCCAAAAATCCTAATGGTCCGAACTTTTGAAGGCGACTGACGAAACTACAACTATGATGCCCTAGAGGTAGGAAGTAGAAGCAAGCGGATAAGACACGCTCCTAAGATTACGGTACTATAAGTCAAGACTATTGTACTACATGTATATTATATACACAATACGGATTATTACAAATCTAGCTTAAAAAACTGTCATATAACATCCTTGCACTCCAGAGTTACATTAGTCAATGCTTAACTTAATAATGTAAATTCATTACACAAATTCCTAACATACTAGACAGCTCATCACTCATCAACAGTAAATAAACGTGGCCAGAGGAAAATGTTGGATATGGCTCTAACCACCTCTCAGGAAAATTACTTATGCAAAAAATTTATCTTTTACCGCATATACAGAAAATGTTAAAGGCAACACAGTTAAACACATAATAGTTTTGATCCTTCCAAATTTTACTAACATTTTCCATGTGCACTTGCTGGACAACTATATAAAATACAATTATATAACCTGTCATAGTGATTTACACACTTTCATGATAAAAATAAAACTATAATAGAATACCACTGGATGAAAATTGAGAGTTGGCACTTAAAGAGCTGTATACTCAATCACGGGTATAGATACAAAGACAAAAAAGGTATTTCAGAGTAACTTAATATTTTCTAGGACAGTTACGTGAGTTGTCAATGGTGTGTTGTTCAGGATGATAATAGCATTTACCTATTTACTCAAGTAGTGGTACGGAAACTTTTCAAAAACTTACCAGTAACCAATGATAAGTGGCAGTGCTTCCTACACCCCTTGAATCTAGTGGGTGAATGGAGTGCTGTGATATAAAGAGGAGCGCGCCGACGCCGCCGAGTAGGGGAGCGATATACTCCTCCTCCATTCTACTAATCCAGGCCACCAATCATGAAGTCGAATATCACAGGAGAACCAATGAGAGCGTTGAGAAGAAACAGACGATTGGTGAGGTAAATACTGGACACTAACGTGTATGTGTCCTGGACATGATTCATGAACGTATATATGGTCGAGGAGAACGGAGAGAAGAATCATGATAATGATAATGATAATAATAATTTTAATTTCGCCCGAAGGCATAGGTAACATGAACAGACAAAGTACAAAAAAGCGACAGTAAAACTAGTAATATAGTAATACTGTTAAAAACACGATGGTTGGTGAAGGAAATACTGGACACCCACGTATATTATGTGTGCTGAAAGTAATTGTATACTCGTATGTACAGCATGCTATACTTGCGTAAAATACCTATTTTGTATATATATATATATATATATATATATATATATATATATATATATATATATATATATATATATATGTGTGTGTGTGTGTGTGTGTATATATTGTTAGGGTGTCATGGTTGCATTCATCTAGCGTACTTACAAAATCTCTCTCTCTTTTTTTATTTTTTTATTTTTTTTATTTATACAGTTACATTGTACATTTCGGAGCGTGTTACATATAATTTTTACATAGATATGTATCACTTTACAGGCTAAAGGTAACATGTTTAGTGTTTCCTATCTTAAAGCCTAACTCTAGTACCTACCTATACTAAAAAAAACAATTTCTACTGCTTGTGACAGCCAGACTTCACACATTCACTGTCTGGTAGTCCAGTCAGTGCGGTGTCTCTCTCCATATTATATATATATATATTATATATATATATATATATATATATATATATATATACATTCCTGTGGTAGGGCCTGCATGAATACTACCATCGTATTCTCTTGGAGTCGTATAAGGCGAACAGCAAAAATTCTGGGAAACCCCTCTGTTATCTTTAACGGATGGAAGTCATGTCTCCTTGAACCTTTCATTGCTTTTTCCACTGCTGCCCTTACGATCTTATTTTTGTTAGGAAGCAATCAACGATATCGTACATATATTCTTTTGTAAATTAACGATTCAGTTAGAATGAGTTTGATAACATGATTCATGTACTGATAAGATGAAATAATGATGTCGATAGGCACATTTCTGTAGATAGTACCTCTCGCTTATACAATGTTCAATACTTTACATTGTCATTTGGAAGACTTGTTTTACACATTTTAGTAATACGTATATCAGCTATAGTAGAGGAATATGTGGTGGTGCTTCATACTTGTGAATATTACGATTTGGTCATATCACTATAGTCGCCACACGGTATGATGGCAAAAATCCTCCCCCCCGCCCCACACGGTTTAGGGAGGAGCTACTCTGAGCCTGTCAGTCGTTTTTTTCTGATTGGTTGACAGAGTTCAGGGTAATAGTGGAGACATGGAAGGCTGCAGCTCCCTTGGACTCTCGGAAATCAACAAAAACTGCAGAGCTGTCTTGGGCTACTTGTTGACAAACAAGGCATCATGGCCGCTCTTGGATCAACTGACAGTTCCCATTATAGCCGCATTTTTGTCGTCCACGGTTTCGAAGATCGTCTTCGGTAAACCCAAGTCAATCCCGCCTGGCGCGTTTTTGTCGTCCACTTTCGGCTTGGAGGATACGAAGACAGTTCCAAGCCGAAAAGACTCGGCCTCGAAGACTGCCTGGGAGCTGTCTTGAGAGATGGATTTCAGCTTGCAACCCGGATTCCCCTGAAAAACACCGACAAGAAGGAAATATGGCGGCCCAGAGAGAGTAAATAGTTACTTATTTGAGTAAAATATGCTGATTCCCACCTTAATTGTGGGAAATGATGCCACCTTAGTTGAAAAATAGTGCGTTGAATACACAAATGTGATAATACTGTATGGTAAAGCGGTAAAGCATAGCTTTAATCAGTGTAAAGCAAAGCTTTACCCTGATTAATGCCAGTAATGTCATGAAATGAGTATGTGGCGTACTATCTATAATAGCACAGCTTACAGGTACGGCAGCCGTACTTAAATGCTCGCTTATAGATACGGCACGTGCCTAACTTTGGTATAATATAATATAAAAAGCTTATATAACCGAACCAAACCGTACCTAACAAAACATTACCTAACCTAATCTAAACATAACCTAACGAATGTTGTATCCTCATAGTGCTCGCTTATAGATACGGCATGTGCCTAAGTTTTAGGTAAAAAGCTTATATAACCGAGCCTAACCGAACCAAACCGTACCTAACATAACATAATCAACATAACATAACTTGAAAGATGCTTTACCAGGTAAATAATAAGGCATAGGCCGTACCAATAGCGGGTGAATAATGGATGACAACGTATCTTTAAGCACTTCGATCTATAGTTTGTCAGTATCCAGATGTTCCAGATACGAGTTTAGTACATTGAATCAACAGTGTTTAATAATGAAGATGTAGATGTTAGAAGCTATCATATAGCAAAGGCAATTAGAAAACATGCCATTTTCTTTCGTAGCCACATGCCATTCTGGTGAAGATGTAAAAATCTACCGAATAAGATAACTTTGTTAGCATAACCTTTCCAGAGCTGCAGTTAAATGAGCCTAACCAAAACTAACATAACCAAACCAAACTAAACCTAACGTAACCTAACCAAACAAAACAAAACCTAACGTAACCTAACCAAACCTAACGTAACCTAAAATAAATTGTATTTTTTTCTGTAATTCAGCGGAATAACTGTTTGAGGTAATCTTTAGAAGTTTCTGAGGTTGAATTTGCAGTGCATACTAAAGGTAAGGAGATATCGAATAGGTCGTCTTACCAACCTTTACCGGTAATAGGTCTGTAGACTACACATTAAATGACTACTTTAGGAAGGTCATATAGTGAGAGGGACTTTTGGGAGCTCAAGTAAGCAGTGACTTGCGCCCCAGGGAACAGTGTATTATAGTTAGACATGGATAAATAGAAAGAAACGGATTTTTTTTGTAGTTATGTGACAAATAGAAGTTCTGAGGTCATTCTGAGGTTGTATTTAGCGCTAGTTAGACTCCACCTAGATTATGCAGCTCAGTTTTGGTTATGTACTGTGTAGGATTATTTTCGGCGCTGACATTAATTTCGGCAACCATAACAAAAAGGAAATTAATGTCGCCAAATAATTTCAAATAAATGTACAGTAGCTATGTTTTACTTTTAATAAAGTTTTTAGGAAAGTTTGTAAGCCAGATAATAATATTTCGGCACCAAGTCAAGAAAAAGTGTTTTTGTGGTGGCCACCGATCGGCCCAAGACGGCCCCAAAACGGTCTTCGAAATCCAATCCCGCGCGTGGACGACAAAAATGCGGCTTATGGCATGAACAAATGTGATCGGTGAGCAGATGGTCTCCCCGTTCTGCGCATGTGTGGGAGGTGAACTTATTGCCAGGCGCACGACTCATTCTTTTGAGCGAGGCGAAAAAGCAGTGTATACACAACTCAGTCGCACACCTGCTTCTGGTAGAATTTTTTTTTCTCTCTCTCTCTCTCTCTCTCTCTCTCTCTCTCTCTCTCTCTCCTCTCTCTCTCTCTCTCTCTCTCACACTTATTTTATCTTAATCTTATATATATATATATATATATATATATATATATATATATATATATATATATATATATAGACACACACACACACACACACACACACATTTATTTCACATATTATAAACAAGGACTCGTCAAGGAGAGAGAGAGAGAGAGAGAGAGAGAGAGAGAGAGAGAGAGAGAGAGAGAGAGAGAGAGAGAGAGAGAGAGAGAGAGCGCAGTAATTGGAGACGTTCACAAACCACTCTGCTGACGCTAATAATTTTGTGACCAAGTGGACAGCTACCACAGTGCCAGAAAAATGCACTGCAATGGTGTTTTTGTCTAGTGAGGTGCAGTGATGACACTTGGTGAACGGGGACACGTTGACAATTAATGTAACTATACTATTTCTATTGTATTTTGTAAACATTAGTATGCATTTGTATATAGTTCTAGATAATTTTATAATCGATATTATATAATGCATTGTTACTTGCCCTTAAGATAGGTACGGTAGAACACGACAGTTCACTTTTGGGCAAATTGTAATTTCTGATGAGTAAATAAAAGAGAGAGAGAGAGAGAGAGAGAGAGAGAGAGAGAGAGAGAGAGAGAGAGAGAGAGAGAGAGAGAGAGAGAGAGAGAGAGAGAGAGAGCAGCAACCAATCAGGAGTTAGCCGCCTGTGACGTCACTGGAGAAGTCGGGGCTAGCCTCCGCGGGAGAATCCTCACAGCTTTTCGTAAATATGCTTCCAGTTCACAGAGAAACAGCCATTCGCGCCAAAATATAATTTCGCAAAGCAATAATACTAAAATGAAGAATAGGCCACTACGACAAATCTGATTTAAATATAGATGTATTTCCTTTTACCCAAGATACTGGAAATTTTTTTTTATATATAATCCTTTAATCATGATTAAATTTTTTCAAACTCTGGAGTACCACAGGAAATGATGCTCTCCACATCCTCTCTGGGATTTACGTTTGACACAAAACGTTTGGATACTCCAGGACTGCCAGATGTCATTTTCGAGACAGATTTGTCCCAGAAAATACAATCTAAATCCTTTCTTTTCTGATTTTTTCCCCCTAAACTTATAACATTACCTTACATTCTGAAAATAACGTTATTTTTCTTATCACATGCCTGGTGATAAACACAACTGGCAGTGTCGAGACACTAGAGTTAGTTCCGTACGCGTAGTACAAGCAAGTAACAGCAAGGCGACAGGGCCTGAACACGTCCACCAAGACAGGAAGTGTTGCGTCATGGGGAATGGGGGGGTAAAAGAGGGCTGAGGGAGATAACATTACTATTATTATTATTATTATCATTACTCTTACTTATTATTGTATTATATAATCTTTTTTCTTCTTTCATTTTTTTCCACATAAGAACGTCTGGTAGTCATAGCTGCATTAAACATAATTATCTTATTGACTCATCTGTTATTTTAGGTCCAACTGGCAACTGAAGATCTAATTTGTTGTTTGAGAACTTTAGTGGAAACGATCCTGTGTTCCACGATGTTTTTTTTGTTTTTTTAAATCTATGTTTCACTTTAAACTCATTTGAATATAATCGTATGCTGTGTACATCTACTCAAACTGGATTGGCATGTATCTGCACAGACCTGTCAAGTGGTATTCTTATGTTGACAACAGTAATACATATGTTTAAACTCAAGTAAATGCTATCTCAGTACGTACACGCTACAGTCATGACACTACATTGGACCTTATGAATCTTGTACTTATTTAAGTTAGTTTCCGTTTTCCAATGCAGAGGGCAATACCTTATAATAATTTTCGTAGTTTACAACTGACAGTGGCACCGGATGTCATCACTCATTAACAGGAACGCGTACAGGTGAGTGGTGGCTACAGTGGGTTGAGCCCTTATTAGTGTCCCAATCGCTTAATTTCTTTTTTCGTAAATAAACTAATCATTTTAAATGGGGATTAAATAATCCCCCCAGCTAGGTAAAAATAGCGTTAAATAATAGAGAAGAGATAAAGGAAATAATGAAAGAATTATACGAGAAAAAGGCAATAGGACCGGATGGAGTATCAGGATACATCTTAAAAGAGTATAGACAAGAAACGGCTGAGCCAATTCATGATATAACAAAATTTTCTCAGAACAGGATAAGTCCCGAAAGAATGGAAAAGAGCTGATGTAATGCCATTTTTAAAAATGAAAACAAAGAAGAACCACTCAATTATAGACCAGTATCATTGACCAGCATAGTATGCAAGATATGTGAGAAAGTCATCAAGAAGCAATGGACTGAATACTTAGAAAGTGAAGGAATAATAAGAGATAGACAATTTGGATTCAGAACATCACACTGGGTCCTCGAATACGGTATTCGTGGCACATATAACATATACTAACCTAACATAACATAACATTACTTTACCTAACCTTACCTAACATAACATAACATAACATAACATAACATAACATAGCATAACATATTCTTTAAACTAGTACAGCACATGGATTGGCCTTTTTAAAATGCGTTTGCTTTCAATAACGTTTTCGATTCAAGTTAAGACAGACCACCTAGTTTCTCTCTCTCTCTCTCTCTCTCTCTCTCTCTCTCTCTCTCTCTCTCTCTCTCTCTCTCTCTCTCTCTCTCTCTCTCTCTCTCTCTCTTGTTTCTTGTCTCTTGTTAATTTTGCGCAATAAAACTTTTCTTCCCTCCTTCCCTCCAATTAATATGTTTTCTTTGCTGGATTCTTGCATTTTCTGCTTAATTTTTACAGGAATATTTAGTG
>JAPQNM010000002.1:5758266-5770766 GCA_029783475.1 Metacarcinus magister
TAATGTAAAGGAACCGTAGGGACTTTCGAACATCCACCTTCCAAGGGCCCTTTAGGTGATCGTTGAGGAAGGCTCCTTTGAGATCCGTTAAGACAGAGTTTAGAACACCTGGCCCTGATCTGCATCTACAAACATTTTATAGTGCCATTCAAGAAAGAGGAGAAGGTGCTAGGAAAAAAAAGAAGAAGAATGATAAGAAAAAAGAGGAGTAGGAAAGGAGGAAAATTGTAACCTTTGTCTTGAAAAGGTGTTTGTGTCACTGGTAAACTCTGGAACTCTCTTCCTTTGTCTGTTTTTCCACCTGCCTATGACTTAAACTCTTTCAAAAGAGGAGTGTCAAGACACCGCTCACACTAGATTGGACTTCCCCCCCATGTCTATATTTCTCTTACTGTCCTCTTTACAGGGTCTGGCGACAAGCGGGATTTTTTTGTTTTTTTTTACTTATTTTTGTTTTCCCTTAGCCAGTACCCTTTTAATGTAAAATGAACGCGTGCCGGAAGGAGGGAGGAAGAATAAGAATAAGAAGTTAAAAGTAACACATTGATTAATTATAACTTAAAAAATAAAAAGTAAAATAATATTATGATAGAAGGTTTGCGAAGACAACGATAACATGCATAAAAGAAAAAAACAAATGCAATCGATAAGGACATATTGTAGTTCCCTGAAGACACTAAAGGAAACACAATTCCATTAACATAAAGTCAACTAAACGGGGATGACGATAAGAAAATAAGTTGAACCATAGAATAAAACTTGTATGGTAATATAAGAGCAACTAAAATCAACAATCAGATAATAACACAAAAGGCATAACGATAATGACAGACATCAAGCCAACACGCATCAGTATTTACCATCATCGTGACATTAATAGAGAATAACGTCGTTTTTTATTTCAATTCGTGGTTCATATTTTCAAAGAACTAAATATAAAATTGAAACAGTAAAGGAGACGGAAATGACGTGTAGGAAAAAAAGTGAATGTTTGTTTACGAAGAAAAGATACGTTGTGTATACTATTTTAAGGCAACAGAAATATGCTTATCAGTGAAGGTTTAACGTCTTTATTTGAGGCGAGGCGCAGAGAGAGAGAGAGAGAGAGAGAGAGAGAGAGAGAGAGAGAGAGAGAGAGAGAGAGAGAGAGAGAGAGAGAGAGAGAGAGAGAGAGAGAGAGAAAAAAAAAGAACGCTGAGGTCAAAAGCAAAAGAAATGCATCCCCGGTTGAGTGATGGAGCGGGGCGGGGCGGGGTGGGGTGGGGCGGGACGGGGCGGAAAAGGAGAGGAGAGGAGAGATGAAATGAGGCAAGGAAATTAATTACAATGAAATGAGCTTGTGTCCAGAGGATATATAATACATGATTGTTTTACGCTTGTCTGTCCGTTCGTCCGTCTGTCTGTCTATCTGTCTGTTCCATCTGTTTATCAATTTAACTATTTTATATCCCTCCCTCCCACCCTCTCTCCCTCCCTCCGTCCCTCCCTACTTCCTTCCTTCCTTTCCTCCCTCTCTCCCTCCCTCCGTTCCTCCCTCCTTCCTTGCTTCCTTTCCTCCCTCTCTCCTCCTCCTCTTACAGCATCTCTATATTTTAGAAAGTCCAGATTTATCCTGTAAATATTGTAGAAGATAGCTATGTTTCGCCCGGACACACACACACGCATACACACACTCTCTCTCTCTCTCTCTCTCTCTCTCTCTCTCTCTCTCTCTCTCTCTCTCTCTCTCTCTCTCTCTCTCTCTCTCTCTCTCTCTCTCTCTCTCTCGCTATGAATGCAAGGGATACAATACAATACACTCGAGAGCTGGAATAAAGAGCAACACAATACCAGCTGAAAGGGCGTATAGGAAGGGACGCCCCGTACGAAAGGAGGAAGATGATGACAGGTTAGGTCACAGGGGAGGAAGGGAGAGCAAGGCAGATTAATACATGAATACAGATGAATTGTGAAGGGAAGGGAAAGGAAGGGAAGACAGGATTATGAGGATAGGACTGGCAGGTTAAATTATTGAGTGTTGTTGTTGTTGGTGGTAGTGAAAAGGAACAAAGGAAGAAGAAAATGCAGTATAGGATGAGAAAGGGATGGAATATTATGAGTATGATTTTTATTAATGTTACTTTTTCTGTTTGTTACGTGAAGAAAATTTTTAATGTTACCTTTTGAATGGATGCACACACACACACACACACACACACACACACACACACACACACACACACACACACACACACACACACACACACACACACACACACACACACATCCTGAACTTCAAAAAGCCGTCTCGTTTCCATTATATACTTTGGTGTTTGCAATTTCCACCTTCCTACGACTTGGAACTCATTTAAGAGAGGAGTATCAACACACCTGCAACCCTAATTTGGCATAACTTTTTTATTACTCTTATTTTCTTTCTTTAGGGAACCAGCCATCACAAGTGGGCCTTTTTTTTTATTACATTTTGCATTACCCTTGCCCGCTTTTCCGATAACAAAGAAAACAAAAATCTTTCAATCCCCCCCCAAAAAAGCGGTATTATCTTAAATTTCTTTCGTTTATTGTATAGTTCTATTACTTGTGTCTGTGAGAAAGTAATGCCGGACGTGGCACACACCAAACTAAACGTGTTGACAAAGGAATTATAATTATACTAAGTAATGTTGAGGAGCTAAACAGTCCCTCATGTTGAAGTAGAAAGAAGGAAAGGAAAACAGGGGAGTGAGTGAGTGTTGCAATGATATAAGTTCTCTCTCTCTCTCTCTCTCTCTCTCTCTCTCTCTCTCTCTCTCTCTCTCTCTCTCTCTCTCTCTCTCTCTCTCTCTCTCTCTCTCTCTGACACACACAATGACTCCCTCAAGACTAATGCAAACATTCACATTAATTTTGTTGTATGAATACTAAACATTATTCTTCTGTAACATTTTCCACCGACTCCAAGACAAATTCAGCTGCGAGTTGGTGCAGGAGGAGGAGGAGGAGGAAGAGGAGGAGGAGGAGGAGGAAGAGGAGAAAGAGGAGGAAGAGGAGGAGGAAGAGGAGGAAGAGGAGGAGGAGGAGGAGGAGGAGGAGGAGAAAGAGGAGGAAGAGGGACAATGAGAGTTATGAAAGTAGACTATAAATAAGTTTCCACCTACCTGCTTTTACCTACATGGAGTGAATTACCTGGTAAACACGGGAGGGCGCGGCCTGAGAGGGAAGAAGGGCAAGATACTAGTAAGGAGGCGACTAGAAGAGTGAAGATGAGGAAGACTTGAAAGGGAGAAGCGAGACGGAAGGACGAAATGTAGAGTTGGAGGTGAAGGAGGGAGGAAAGGGAGGGACGAAATGTAGGGCTGGAGGAGGTGAAGGAGGGAGGAAAGGGAGGGCTGGAGGTGAAGGAGGAAAGAAAAGAGGGGAAGTACATGGCTGGGGAAGACTGAGAGATGAATATATAATAATAATGTTGTTTAGGAAGTATCACTTAATACGAAACTATAGGAGAAAGGAGGAGTGTAGGAGTGACACTTATAGCAGGAGAGAGGAAAGGAGGAGGTAAAGAGTATGTTAGATAACTTTAATAAACATTTTCACTCTCCATTGACTTAGGAACACACTCTACTCACACACCAAAGCGCATGAATCCCTGAGGCAGTGTAAACAAACAATATTTCCTTCTCTTTGTCAGCCTCCCTTCCTTCCTTCCTTTTTACACTCCAACTGTCAATGTTTCTCCTTCTCATCTCCTTGCCATTCCTCCCTGCACGTTACTTGGTTACGTCCATTCCAGCAGGTAGTAGATGGAAAAAACATGGAAGGAGGAAGAGGAGGAGGAAGCTGCTGGAACGGTGAGGTGAGAGGGGAGAAAAGGGTGTGAAAGGTGTGACTGAAAGGTGAAGAGGAAAGGAAGGATGTTACACTAAAAAAAAAAAAAATCACACTTCTATCCTACTCCCACACTAATTGACTTCAACCATAACAGTAACTTTCTCTAACAGCAAGTACCTCTTCCTTTACGTGCCTCTAATACCAGTAATTCCCAGTACCAGCATCAGTAATCTTAAGATGACTGAAGGCCACACACAACGTAGGCAGGAAATAGATAACCAGTCACCAGTCATCAATTTCGTGGTCAAGCCTCACCTACCCATTGGTTCCTGGTGTTGTGAGGGTCAGAGTCAGAGAGGAAGGGAAGGAGATGGAGTTTGAGGAGAGTGAGAGGGAAGAAGGGGAGAGGAAGTTAAGAATATCGACAGGAAGGGTAAAGGGAGAGAGAGAGAGAGAGAGAGAGAGAGAGAGAGAGAGAGAGAGAGAGAGAGAGAGAGAGAGAGGAGAGAGGAGAGAGAGAGAGAGTGTCTTTTAAGTATCTCAACACATTTCTTCTTCTTTCTTTTCTTCCTCCCATCCTTGTCTCCAGCACACACACACACACACACACACACACACACTCACACTCACACACACACACACACACACACACACACACACACACACACACACACACACAGAGCAAGGACAGAGGAACAAAAATCATGCAGACAGAAGAATCGTCAATTTTCGTAAAAGTTAAAAGTTCAATTGGAATGAAATAAAAAAAAAGAATAACTACAAATTGAATGACAGAGAGAGAGAGAGAGAGAGAGAGAGAGAGAGAGAGAGAGAGAGAGAGAGAGAGAGAGAGAGAGAGAGAGAGAGAGAGAGAGAGAGAGAGAGAGAGAGAGAGAGAGAGAGAGAGAGAATAACGTGTAAGGAAGGAATTACAAATGAAAGATCAGAGACAAACATATTAATGGCAATAATAATAATAAAAATAATAATAATAATGGTAATAATAATAATAATAATAATAATAATAATAATAATAATAATAATAATAATAATAATAATAATAATAATAATAATAATAATAATAATAATTGGAAGTGAGGGACGGAAGAATATCAATACAAAAATATACATAGAAATAAAAAGATAACCTACAGTAACAAGGTTTCCACTCTTAAGCAGGTTATTAGCGTGAACTACACAATTGAACACACAAGTTGAAGGGGGGGTCTTTTTTTTCTTTTTTTAACTCCTCTTGCCCTCACCAGGCTCACACAAACAACTGAATTGGTGTTTTTTTAAGCTATACCGCCCCTCGTTAGTACTGTCAAGGGTACACACGTGGAGGATGATAACGTTGAGGAGGAAAAACAAAGGTTAATGTGTTAGGAAAAGGGTAAGGCATGTATTCTTATTTTGGAAAGGGCACACAAATTTGACTCACCCTCAAACACACACACACACACACACACACACACACACACACACACACACACACACACACACACACACACACACACACACACCGCTTTGCTCTCGCCCCAAAAAAGGTAGTCTGCTCCTCTCGCACAACGTCACAAAATATGGTAGTGGATTTCATCGTTCCTTCGCTCAACTCTATATTCGCTTGATTGAAAGAATTAAGAAGTCTAAACTACAAAAAGTTTAGAATGTAATCCTATTAATTTTAACCATAAATAAACAGAGACGCGGAGGTAAAAAAAATAGAGAAATAAATAAATAAAGGAATAAATTTTTTTGTTTTTGTTTTACTATATTATAAAAGAAATGAGATTCCTTAGAGATATAGTTCTTTTGAATTTCATGTCGTCGTATCCTTTATTTTGTTATTTCAGATATAGTAAACAAATAGTTTTGTTTGTATCATCATGTTACTGGTTATATTGTTATCATTAGCGCTAATCATCGATATTCTTCACATTTTCACCTTAAGTAACAAGTGGTTCTGTTCCGTTGTAAGTAGTTGCAGGTTAGTAAGCAGGTCGCTGATTCCATGTTTGCTTTTTCTTGCTCCGAACACAAACACATCGGAGAACAGTTTGTTTTTTCGCTTGAAGGAAACACGTTTGGTTTTCCGGGCAGGGAACTTACAAAAAACGCATTTATTAAGACACTTAACTCAGATTTTGAATTTTAGAAATTTCTTTAAATTTTATTTCTTGTGGTCAAATTTATTTTAGATTAAATTTCAAATAAAACTCAACCATTAGAAAAAATAATATATAAAACTGCATAACAACATGTGTTGGGTTACACTCGAATATTGAATAAATGAAACTTACAGTGCATGGACTTGAGGATCTACATACTTCTAATGAGGTTTAATAATATTTAAACTTGCGTACGTACGTTTGTATTTTAGATAACAAACTTGATTCTTGAACTAACTCACTAAGAAAAGACATTATTAGGCTAGCACACTATATTTATTTTGATTATTTCGATATTTATTTTGTATTATTATATATTGGTTGTCTTATTCATCCTTGCAGCATCATAGGCGTTTCATGGTGACCCAGCGTGTTCATATATGTGAGTGAAATGCAGTAGTAATAAGTAAACACTCATTTAAAAGTGCATCCATTTAAGAGGCATCCGAATGTGAGGATTCTTGTCTTTAGGTACGTACTGCTTATTTCAGTGACATCTAAACATACATATTTCTTATAATTAACACAGCAATCAATACAATTCTATATGTATATTTTTCATTATATATTTCTGATAATGAGAACCCTAAAAGAAAGTAATAACATAAAAAACATAACTAGTTCGTCAGTAGTGTCATGTCGTTCAGTGAAGTGATAACGCATGTGTGTAAAAACATAAACAACACCTGTAATAGTGTTTCCCCGTGAATACTGATGAGGCTCCAACGCTGGGGCATGAAGAGTAAGGTCAGTACTCTTTTTATAGTGAGGAAGAAATAGTGTAATAGTTATAGTGATTAACGAACAAAACAATAGATAACAGTAACAAAGCCTAGTCGAGTTTAAACTTAACACAACACAACACAACACTTATTTCACAACATGTAGAGTCACCAAGTCCACAAATTTGTTGTTTACATTTTCAAAATAGACCCAAATACACAAAATGAGCTCATTCTATATATTTCTTGGAATATTGTCTGAATTTCTGTTCATATTTAAGCGTCTATTTACCCAGTTACGCTACACGCCGCTGTTTAAGTCATAAGACAGCTGGGGAAAAAATGGTTCGATGACTACTAAATGAAAAGAAAATTATAAATACCAAAACCGAAAAAACAACAGGTAGTACATGTCCAGTGTTTCACCTTCCTTAATTTGGCGAACGTAAACATTTATTTTTTTTCCCGGGTGAATTTTAATATTTTGAATTAATCTGATAACCGTTGCTGTCGCTAATCAATATTCTTTTTCATCCCATCCTTCCCCTCTTCATGAACTAATATGATTTACGACAATGAGGAGTTACATATTAATTAAAACACACCAAAGTTTACATGGAGAAAAAAAAGAAAAAAAAAAGTTTCCTCCTCCTACATGCAGCAGTGACAGTAATAACGTAGTACTTTGCCACCACGCACCAGGGACACACACGCCTTTTAACATTTAACATTTACCATTTAATAATTATTCCATATATACATGATCAGATCTCACGGCGGATATAGGGAATCATTGAAGGAAATCTTTATAATATCTAGGTTCCGTGTTTCTAGTCTAACTTTCCTGTGATTAACTGTATTGATTTAACTTCACAATGGGTGTATTATTTCTATTGAAACGCAATAAGCACAATACTGCCATTGGGTGTAGGTTGTGATTCTAGGCTTTATTACCACCACCGAACACCAAACACCAAACATAAAGTGATTTCCTGTTACTTATGTTGTTTTTTAAGTAACTACATCAAACAGTGCAAGTCTTTGAACAAACAAATACTGGAAACATTACCTTATACCATATAACTTAAACCTTACACTAGGCTTTCCCAGTACAACACCCCTTACTTACTGTACTATACTACCGCATCTTGTGATTTTCCTTCGGTTCTGTTTGATTTTGTTTCTTTAAAAGTCAGCCCCAAAAGTACCAAAAGTAGCAAGATTCTCGGTACCACGCTTAAAAAAAGAGAACGGAAAAGAAAAAAGTTTAACGTAGTCTTGCACCAGGAGCCTTACCGAGTGTTACAATAGCCTAGTTCATTGTACCTGGTTGGATGGGAAGTGTTCAAGTGGTTGTAATGCATTAATTTCCTCCCCTTCGTATTGTACATATGTAAACTCTATAAAACTTTGTTAAATAATTATATGCAATAAGAAGTGATTATCAATAACAAGGAACAAATGAATGAGGCAGATATAATCATAATAAGCCATGAAGATAAAGTGTGCGATGCTATATTAAAGAAATTCAATCATATTTCATGGATTGCATTATCAAATATCAGGAGCAATTGAATATTAAAACCCACAAATTCATTTAAAACATAAAAAAAAGTTAAGTAGCAGCAACCATAGGAGTGAATGATAAGTGACAGAAGGGCAAGTGTACTGAGTTATAGTAGATGAATTGATTGTGAGATAGACTGACTAGATGCTTGTAGCTGGTATCTCCTCTTAATTATAAAGGGAAGGGGACAATAATAACACACTCTGCTACCTGCTTACCTGTCCACCTACCTGCTTGACTCAGTGGTGGATGAGGGGTGAAGGGAGTGTGTGAAGGGCGTGTCTGCTGCCTGTCTGTGTGCCGGGTTGACGCAGACCAAGGAGACTATCACCTTTAATGTCCTGGATGTGTACCTTCCTTGACCCCGCGGTATCGGGTCGTTTCGCCCTGATTCCCGTTCGCACCGGGTCGTTTCGCTCAGGGTCGGTTCGTTAAATTAGGGAATTATATAATTAAGTCGTACTTGTTATGTTATGTTATATTATGTTATGTTATGTTATGTTAGGTTAGGTTAGGTTAGGTTAGCTTATGTTATGTTATGTTATGTTAGGTTAGGTTAGACGACCCAGGACGAACGGGAATAGGAGCGACACTATAATACCCGGGGCGAACGAGATTCGGGGCGAAACGACCCGGGACTGACCACGCTAAACCCTCCCCTCCTCCCCTCTGCCTGCCTCAACGACCCTGCCTGTGTACTTCTAACCCTGTCTCACATTCATCCAGTCATCCCTGTTTTATCCCTTGTTCCCCTGCATCCCTTCCACCCCTCACCCCAGCCACTCTGCCACGCCTTACACCTCACATTTCCCCTCCAGCTGTCATCTGCTATAGACTTTCTAGTAAGCTAATCTTACCTGCCTCACCGCCAGCCTCCTGAACTTTGTTGTGCCCTTCATCTGTCTACCTGTCCCTCTGTCTTCATCCACCTCGTCATCCACCTTCCACTTCCAAACTCACTCTGGGATGCAATTTGATATTTGAACGTAATATATTTTTCATTTAATTTTTTTTTCTTTCGGACAGATGAAGCGTGAGGGAGGGAGGGAGGCAGGTGGGAAGGAAGAAGGAAGGTGGAGAGGGAGGAAGGGAAGAGGCGAGCTGATGTATGTATGTATGTGTGTATATATATATATATATATATATATATATATATATATATATATATATATATATATATGTAGAGAGAGAGAGAGAGAGAGAGAGAGAGAGAGAGAGAGAGAGAGAGAGAGGAGAGAGAGAGAGAGAGAGAGAGAGGAGAGAGATGAGAGAGGAGAGAGAGAGAGAGAGAGAGAGAGGAGACGAGAGAGAGAGAGAGAGAGAGAAAGAGAGAGAGAGAGAGAGAGAAAGAGAGAGAGAGAGAGAGAGAGAGAATGATAAAAACAGTAACAAGACTGGAAAAAAAGGGGATAGGAAGAATTAATTAACAAGAACTAATGGAAACAGGAGGGAAGGAATAGAAAGCAAGAAAGGCAGATGTTTAACTCCAAGGCTCTGAGAGTGTAAATATATATGAACATCAGCGTGTTAATTAAGTTATTGCCAGATACATGGGGAATTTAGAAGAAAGAAGCATTTGCCATTAGCTCATGTCACACACACACACACACACACACACACACACACACACACACACACACACACACACACACACACACACACACACACCAAGAATAAAACTTGTGCACATCAAATAGACGGTGTGTTTGTACAAATGACTTCAAACACTCATCTATAACACTTATCACCGGAAGGAAATAGGTCGTCTAATTCAATAGTGTGTTTTCCCTCATTTCACGTGACATAAAGTGGCACTGTATGTATGTATGTGGCACGTGAAGTGGGTGTGTGGGCGGTGGGCGGCGGAGTGGAAATGGACAGAGGTTATAAAATTATGTAAGAGAGGAGTGACAGGGGATAGGAAGGGGAGAAAATTTTGGTGGTGGTGAAGAACTGGGCTGCTGCTGTGTGTGTGTGTGTGTGTGTGTGTGTGTATGCGCGCGCCTGGCTTCCTAATTAAACATTTGGTTGCCGTGTTTGGATTCCATTTAGCTTCATTCCCTTAATTTTCTGTCTTCTGCTCACGGTCTGTATTTGTGTTTGCACGAATATCTCGCTTTCTGCCTCCCTGCTTGTGTACTTGTGTGCGTGTATATCTGTATGTCCGTCCACCTGTGTCCTCCCGCCCTGTCACTGCATGGGGTCAAGACGTAAGGGCGGGACAGTCTTTCCTCCGAGTTCCTTGAAGAGGGTGGTGTTGTTCTTCATACCGCTTGAATTAAACTTTAGTCGTACTGTTCGTCACCTGACAGGGGTAACAACAGTAAGATGTCATTCCCTAAGCAGGCTTCACCCTCTTTCAACTTCACGATCCTTAAATGTGGGCGTCACTCACCTGCCTGCTGCCTCACTACCCTTCCTGCCAAGGCTTCCTCACTTATGTACTGAGGCTCACCACCCAATCTTGTAACCTCATCACTATGCTAGGATTTTCTACCTCCCTGCCAGTGTTCACCATCCTGGCAGGGGACTCACCACCCTGCCGCAGGAGTCACTACTCTGCACACTGCCTCACGCGACACCTAAAGGACTGAACTCACCTTCGTTTTGAGTTTGATGTTCGTCGTGCGCAGCCATGTAGTAATAAAGTGGGATAAAAAGTCTTTAAATAGAAAACATTGATGAGCCACCATTGGTCAGTCATACATGCGGTCGCTGCTCACCTGTCCACTACAGACACACTATAGTTACCTAGTTCAGGGGATTATTTACTCACCTTTTAATCACTACACACACTACAGAATGCCCACCAAGCTTACTACGAGAATTCATTTCATATGTATTCACGTAAGGACCATTATGGCAATAGCCCCTTTATTTATCTAGTTAGCGAGAGAGAGAGAGAGAGAGAGAGAGAGAGAGAGAGAGAGAGAGAGAGAGAGAGAGAGAGAGAGAGAGAGAGAGAGAGAGAGAGAGAGAGAGGCGTCAATCAAGATAACAAAACAAAATTAGGGAAAAAAGTCACGGTCGGTGGTGTTACATTTTTCTAACAAATTCATGGACAATTAATTTTTCTTAAAATATTCATGAGAGTTGCAATGCACTTCATTCAGGCTGCCGCTTTCACTACAAGGATAAAAAAAAAAAATTCGCTCTTTTTTATGTAAATGATTTTAGAGATGCGATTCAGATTCAGATCAAAACAAAGTGAATTAATAAGCTGGAAAAATAATGATGTTTTAATGGAGTAGTGAATGTTGTGCTTCCTTTGTGTATTAATGTAGCATAACCTTTTGTCAGCACATTAATTAACAGACAAAGGAATGGTGTGTGTGTGTGTGTGTGTGTGTGTGTGTGTGTGTGTGTGTGTGTGTGTGTGTGTGTGTGTGTGTGTATGTGTGTGTGTGTGTGTGTGTGTGTGTGTGTGTGTGTGTGTGTGTATGTGTGTGTGTGTAAAGGTATATACTAAGATTGCCTCTAAACCTTATACATATTAATTCCTCCTTCCTTCCTTCCTCCTTTCCATACCGTAATCCCTGTGCATTGCCTTATTCTTTCTCTTCTTCCTCCTTACTCCGTGTACTCTTCCTCTCTTCCTTTATCCTCTCCTTTCCTCTCCTTTCCTCTCCTTTCTTCTATCTCTCCCTTCCATCTCAATTCCCTTAATTCTAACTGCTTTCACCTCCCCTCACCCCTTCCTTCTCCACACATCCTTTCCCATCACATCCCCTTCTTCCCTCACGTCCTCCTCCCCTCACCTCCTATTCCCCACGCCCCTCTTCTCCACTCTCCTCTTCTCCACGTCCTCCTTCTCCTTCCCTTTCTTCCGCTATCTCTCCTTCTTCCCTAACACGCAGATCCCTTCCTTGTTTGCTAAGTAATTCCTGCCACTTGGGTGAAGGCAGTTGAGCGGAAGCTGGTTTTCAGCCTCCACCTTCCCCTTGATGCTCCCTGCCACTTACATCTCTCTCCCTTCCTCCTACTTCTTGGGTGTTAGGCAGTAGCTCCTCTGCTTCTGCCTCCCTGTTTTGTGCTGTTGGCTGTCTTTTTCTCTCATCCTCAGCATCACGTATGTTATGTATACGTATGATTGGTTAGATGCAATGGTATGAATCTGGCTCGTAAGGTTAGAAGGTGATAGATGGAATAGTAGAGAAAGAGGGGCGCAAAAAAGTAAGAAAGAGTAAACATGTTTAGTATGTTAGTAAATAGCAAATATATATAGCATAAAAAGAA
>JAPQNM010000002.1:5773266-5828266 GCA_029783475.1 Metacarcinus magister
AATATATAACTTGTTTTTTTTATACATGTGAGAAGGAGAAGTGTTGTGATTTATATAGGAAGATGGGAAGGACAGGTCAGTAATGAGATCAATTAAAAAGGGAAACATTTAAACTCTTGAAAATCTGTAGCTCATATATAAGGAATTTGATGTTCTTGTTAGGTAAATTAAGTTTTTCAGATTTTAGCTTCCAGTTAACGAGCACACAGTTAAACAAAAAATGGGCAAAGAAAAGACAGGAAGGTTAATTAAATCTATGTGATGAAAGGAGAAAGTTGTATGATAGAATACCGGTACAAGTTTAATAGCTATTGATGAAACCATTACCCGGTACCAATAAAATACACAAGTTAAGGAATATTTGTAACAAGAAAGGACGGAATAAACACACATTATGTCAGAGAATGTTAGGAAACTGAACTATTTAATTTTATGCTCTAGAAATCTTTCGTAATAATTAATGTCATTTTAAAATTATGTCTATAGATTCTTAATTGAAACGCCAATTTGCATCCATTTAGAAAGGTCGTTAAAAGGACAGTCAGAAGCCTAGTTTGTTTGCCTGTCATGCCTGAAGTCAACCTTAGCCTAACGGTGGCAGCTTTAGTTTATTTATCAAACTTGTACGCTTTCCCGTGTGTGTAGGTTGTCGCGGCTCCTCAAATAAGGGTATCACAAGGCCTTCAATATATGCCATTAACAGTTATATTGGACATGTTAGACCATACGCATCTGTGGAACATGGGCTGCAACATCTCTCGCTCTCTCTCTCTCTCTCTCTCTCTCTCTCTCTCTCTCTCTCTCTCTCTCTCTCTCTCTCTCTCTCTCTCTCTCTCTCTCTCTCTCTTCTCTCTCAAACGGACTGACGCGGCTGTTCATTCTGTCAAATTTTTCTTCTTGGTTTGGAAGAGAAGTTTTCCTTCACGTCCGCGTCGGTCTGTCAGCAAATTTGTCTTATTATATATATTTTTTTTCGCCTGCTTCTCTCACCTTCATCTTAACAAGCAGCGTGACGAAGGTGAACTGAAGGACTCGGGTGATGTAAACGTTGCCGCCACTGAGAAAGAGAGAGAGAGAGAGAGAGAGAGAGAGAGAGAGAGAGAGAGAGAGAGAGAGAGAGAGAGAGAGAGAGAGAGAGAGAGAGAGAGAGAGAGAGAGAGAGAGAACATGAAGGTTATACGTGATGAAGGGAATGGTGGCGTGGTTTTGAAGGGAACGTATGAAGGAATAGTGAAGGGAACGTTTGAAGGGATGGTGAAGGGAACGTTTGAAGGGATGGTGAAGGGAACGTTTGAAGGGATGGTGAAGGGAACGTTTGAAGGGTAAGGTGACTTGGTGTTTGTCATGGAAGTGAATTATCGATAGACTCGTATGATGAAAATGTTACTGCTGATGAAAGACGAAAAATTAGTATAAATAATTACAATGAAAACGTTATGCAGGAACAGTGAGCCCTGACAGTAATACTTAATGTAACGATGTCAGGAGCTACAAGTAAAACAAGAAGTCAACACTGTAAATACTTTTCAATAAACTTGTATGCAAATTTTCAAATTGCTTTATCTCAGTATTGAAAAGTTTCCAATATGTTGGTATGCAAAATTCTAAATTGCTTCGTTACCCCCTTAAAAAAAAAGATCCATAGTACCCCCCCCACCAAGAGGTCAACCCTTGCACTATACAGACTGAGGGAAATGACACTTTTGAAAATATTACTAGGAAAAACTTGTAACCTTCCTCGTGTGTTAAAAAGAAAGATGTGAAGAAAGACTTATAGCACGGAATAATAGTAAATTGTTTAACTAAGGAACCACCTGCTTGGGATGGTGACGATTATTGTTTTGTAGTCGAATTATGAAGACTCGTAGAATAAAGTCATTAACAGCGAGTATGGGGTAGAACGTTTAAGAGGAGATCAGCCAGTCCTTTATAGCTGTATCATCCTGAATCACTTGGGAAGCATAGAGAAAGTCAAATCATACCCACAAACATTGGCAGCAGCAAGAAAACGTGAAGTGAGTTAGGCAGTTGCTTGTGTATTTTGGATTGGCTTACTATAAATCTGCTTTGACGCTGGAAACACTTATCTTGGTGCCAACTTTGGTGCTGAAGTAGTGCTTTTCAATTGTCCTGGACTGTTAGAGGCGAGCAGAAGAAGAGGAGGAAAGAGAGTAAGAAAGGAGGTCTAGAGGAAAGAAAATATATGGGAGAAGGGAAAAAAGATAGGAAAGTGTGAGCTATGGAGGATAAGATCAATTTCCTAACTCGAGGCGGCAGCAAGGATGTGTGTGCAAGTTGTGCTTCTTATTTAAGGGTGAGGCGGGACAGGGGCGGGTCTAGGTGAGGGGCGGGGATGTGATGGGAAGGAGCACTAGAGACAAGGTGACGGTCCTGGTGGCAAGCATGTTGTAGAAAGACACAGAGACAGGCACGTGAGTTGACTAAGAGAGAAAGTGATTCAATCAGTATCGCCCTTCCTCTCGGTAGTAACAAGTCTCTCTCTTTCTCTCTCTCTCTCTCTCTCTCTCTCTCTCTCTCTCTCTCTCTCTCTCTCTCTCTCTCTCTCTCTCTCTCTCTCTCTCGCACCTGAACCCTTGCTGGCCTCTAATGCCTCCTCGACTCACACCTGCAGCGCGGTAATGCAATATTCAAAACCAGGCCAACAGACTCACACGTAGGGCGCCGAGGAACCAGGAACCAAGAACCAAAGCATTGTAATCAAGGAAGGACCTCGCTATTCAATTGTCTTCACCCACCTCATCCCACCCACCGTCCGCACCCACCCACCTCATCCCTCCCACCTTCCTTACCCGCGTACCATACCACCTAATGCAGCAGTGGAATAATTAGTGAGATGCGTGAGTGTTCCGCCAGCCTCCCCACCACGCCTCAGGGACTGGCTGACTAAACCTGGTATGACGTAATTGTATAATGCAAAATAATGTTGTGTGGCCAGACAGCGAGGTGGTGGTGGTGGTGGTGGTGGTGGTGGAAGGACTTAATAATAGTTTAGTTCTGGTGATTCATAGTTGTAGTTAAGTAGTAGTAGTAGTAGTAGTAGTAGCTGCGGACCCTTGGCTATGGTTCCCCTACTCAACCCACCCTCCCTTCCCCCTACTCTGCCAGGCGTATGACAAATAAATACACAACACAGTAACTTTTAAATAATGACAAATATATCGTAATGAAAGACATCAATCGTTTTTCAAATATATCAGTGAGTGGATGTTGAAAGTTAAGTCTAAAATGCCCTGATTGTTGTCTGTCTTGAGGTGGCGGTGGGGCTGGTGGTGGTGAAGCTCAGTGAAGGATTGACGTTAGAAGTGTGTGGTGGTGTGAGTCTTGAGTGACTACCTAATACCAATGGAGCCTCGAGTCCAGTGTTTGAAAGATATTAACTTATCTCAACCAACACGACGAAAACACTGATACCCAAAGGAAGAACCGATTTTATCTTCTTAAAACAGTAAGTCATTAAAACCGTAAAAGTACTTTGATTCAATTATTACAGTACAATACTTGAGTACGTATAATAGAAAATGTGTTTGTATTGTGTACTACAGTATTTGGATTTGTATTTATGTCTTGAACTCGAGTACAAGCAAACATTTGAACGTAAGCTTAGTGTAAGGTGGTCAAGGAAGGAGTTACTGTATGTTCTTTGGTGGTAGTGGTGGTGGTGGTTTAGGCTGTTCGTCTTTTCCTGCTGGTCTCTTGAAGAATAACACACCTGGCTGTCCGCTATGCTACCCTTTGCCGCCCATAACCACTCTCACCTCACTCACTCACTGTAACAGACACTCTAATGAACTATTTCAACAAGCATATCCTGGCTGTTGCTTTTCCACGGCAGCTGTGGAGACTTATGACTTCTGTGTGTGTGTCTCTCCCTCGCTCTCTCTCTCTCTCTCTCTCTCTCTCTCTCTCTCTCTCTCTCTCTCTCTCTCTCTCTCTCTCTCTCTCTCTCTCTCTCTCTCTCTCTCTCTCTCTCTCTCTCTCTCCATTTATCCTTCCCATCTCTTCTTTCTGTTTCCAGTTGTCGATCAAAGAGTCACAGCTGCAATTAGTGATATTCTTTCTTTCTTCACTTCTGACTTTTGTACAGTGTGTGTGTGTGTGTGTGTGTGTGTGTGTGTGTGTGTGTGTGTGTGTTACCCATTGTTTGAACCACAGAGATATACAACCATCTGTTGGGTCGTTGCTGAGAGTTGTCAGTGAGGCTCTTGGTTGGACCCTCGTCTCGATGCTTCAGTGGTTCAGTGATCTATTATACCAGTGAGTTGGTGCTTCAATAATTCATTACCTTGTTCGTTCCGTGATTCATCATTCACTTAACACTGACATCTGGGGTCGAGACGATATTTGAAAGTTTGTTGCACCTTGAATTACACTTCCTTCCGCAGACCCTCATGAGCTGCTGCCTTTCGTCCAGGTCACCTCAGTCGTGTATTTTTGTACAATGACTAGAAAGGTGCTTAGTTCAAATTCATTTAAAGTAACTATTCAAATACGAGTGTGAGTAAAACAGCGTGTCAGAAATCTGCATGTACAATCATCTTTATTGGAATATTCGTTAAGTGTGAAAGTAACTCAGGACATGTAACAGAGAACAACTGAATCTGAGGATGTTGGTCAGATTTTAGAAGCAGAAAAGAAGGGAGACCAGGTGTTTTTCGTTCAAGATACAGGGGCCGGACAAGCCTACGTGAGGTGCGTCCACACTTGCATGCAGACACGTTGGAAGCATTACAAGAAACATCACTATTGGCGTGTCGGATATAAGTTTTTAACAATGTATGTAACACTGTTAGTGAACATGATGGTAAGAAGAGGTTGTAAGCGAACCACTTTCTTTCGCTCCATCGCCGGATTTTTTTTTTTTTTTTAAGTTCTCTTCCAAACTTTGCAATCAAGTTCTTCATCTTGCTTGCCGCGTAACCATTGCCCACCTGCAATACTTTACCAATATCTCTTCACAATATCTATCCACACATCTGTTCTCTTCATTTTGTTTTTGTCCCAGGCATCCGTCGGGTCCCAGAGTAGGGTGTGTCCTTGGTACAGCTCAGTTAAGTGTTCTATCTGCTCCTGCGTCCATCCCATATTCCTTGTTGTAGTGAAGCTTTTACCGCTGATGTCTGTGCGTATGTGTGTCTGCCCGGCAACCTGCAACCTGTCCCCAACATGTCGCCTCGTCCACACCACTTGCCTCCTACACATTACTACCAACTTGTCTCTAACACTGTACTAACAAATTGACAACTTGTTGCTTACCTTGTTTGTGTTGCTAACGCATGTTTGTGACCAGTGTGAACGCAACTTTATTTGATGCAATTTCACGGTTCAGTCACCTTAGTCACCTCCCTCCTAGTCCTGTCTTTCCTCTCCCTCCTTTTCATGGTTGGTGGTGGAAATGGAGTTGATGCTTCACACCACCACCATCACCACCACCACCACCACCACCACAACAACAACAACCACAACCACTGGAATACAAAACACAGGTGCTTTTTTTCATGTGAGATCTGGTGTAACACATGAATGCAGAAACAATGCAACAAGTCTGCCAGTCAAGGATTCTACATCACGTTCCTTTATTCCTGTCCCGTGCTCGTCTTCGTCTTATTCTTGGTGTCGCAATGGTTCTGAATGGCCTCAGTGTCGTGTACAACTTTCAAGTAATACTGTCTTGTTGAGTCACTTTTTCTAGGAGTGTTTGGCTGCACTGTACTTGTGTCCTACGTCACATTCGTTACTCATAGTGTTGGCGCATTTCTCCTTAATTTCCTTGTTGAGGTGGATGATCGATGGGTCTCCAGGTACACGCTTATAATATTCACGCATCTCCTGGTTTCCTCAACGGTGTCTTTGTGATCTCCTTTCATCAAGTTTTGCAGCTCAAGTCTGTGAGTGTCGCCTTCCTCCGAAGTAATCATGTACTTTGCCAATCCTTCATCGTTTTCTCCTTGGCGTGCATTGCCTCGTAATACTCCTTCACGTGTTCCTTCTCTCGCGGGAGGCGTGTCACTTGTTCCTGGTGACGTAACAGCTGCCGCTACTCATCTCCTCTCTCTCTCTCTCTCTCTCTCTCTCTCTCTCTCTCTCTCTCTCTCTCTCTCTCTCTCTCTCTCTCTCTCTCTCTCTCTCTCTCTCTCATATCATGGTTCTTGTGTTATTACTTTATTTGTTTTCTTACAGGTGTGACGCTTCCCTTGACCTCGTGGTGTGCTAAGCCAGGTCAGGTCAGGTCACTTTCACTATGACTCGGCGCCTGGTGACCCTCCTGATGGTGATGGCGGCGAGTAACCTAGCCACTCCTGAAGGTAAGGAATGGAATGTACACACACACACGCACACACACGCACACACGCACACACACATGCACACATGCATACACACACACACATGACATACTTTGGGGGAGAGAGAGAGAGAGAGAGAGAGAGAGAGAGAGAGAGAGAGAGAGAGAGAGAGAGAGAGAGAGAGAGAGAGAGAGAGAGAGAGAGAGAGAGAGAGAGAGAGAGAGCCCGCGTGTGATGGTGCCATGAGTGTGTATGTAGTTCTGTTGGAAGATGACTGTTTCAAAACTGGAAAATAGACTATTCACCATGTAATACAACGTGACTTACACTGCAGCTGCTACACCACAGCCAACACACCGTCACTCACGAACTTTCAGCCTGAAGCACCAGCCTCTAACCCGCTAAAGCAGATCAGGACGACCTAGTTAGCCCAGAGAGCGATAGATGTGTTTGATCCCTGTTTCAATCGACTGGTTCACGCACTACTCACCCTCCTGTGCCCGCATAGCCTCTTTGTTTGCTTTCATAGAGGCATGGAGCTTCTCGCCTCCACTCCCCTCCACTCCCTCACCCCCTGATGCTGCCTCACACAGCCGCGTGACAGCTAGGCTAGGCCAGCACGGCGACCTCATCACAGTCACTCCTTTACTCTTTTCAATGTGGAACTCTCTCTCTCTCTCTCTCTCTCTCTCTCTCTCTCTCTCTCTCTCTCTCTCTCTCTCTCTCTCTCTCTCTCTCTCTCTCTCTCTCTCTCTCTCTCGTTCGCGCGTGCGCGCACAAGCAGGCTGTGTATACCTCATATAATTTTTTAGTGTTGTTGTGTGAAGGTAAGCGTTCCGCTGAGGCTATATGGCGTGGCTTGAGAAGCACCTGCTGCCACCACCACCACCACCACATACTATATAGCGGCGCCCCTCGCCTTGCCTTGCCACACGTTGCCTTAAGATCACTAACTCACCTCGTCAAGACGCATTGGTTTCCCTACAAGTGTACTTAAACATCACACACACATGTGTGTGTGATGTGTGCTTGTGTGTGTGAAACTTTACGAATCTTATCGTTCACATCTTTCCTATCGACGTTTTAACTTTCTCACGTCTTTCGTTCAAAGGTTTAGACTCGTTCCATTCCACATCCTTCGCTCAAAGTCTTTCATAACACTTTACTCAATCAACAACCACTTACTTGATGGTGTATCTTCCCAGATTCTTAACTTCTTTACCTACCAAACGTTTACTTTCTTCTCAGCAACACTTTCATGCTTTTCTCAAACTCACTTTCATTTCACTCGCCTTCCTTCTCGACACACCTACGTCTTCCTGGCCTTTTCGAGTCTGCCCCCCCCCCAACACACGCACACACACACACACACACACACACACACACACACACACACACACACACACACACACACACACACACACACACACATACACACACACACACACACACACACGACACATTCACTCTGCTAGCGTGACTCTTTGATTGTTAATGATCAGCGAAACGAAATCTTTTTCAAGGTAATGGCATTCCTTTGTTTTTCCTGTTTGGTTTAGTTTAGTTTTATTGTTTATATGTATCATGTGGTGAGAGAGAGAGAGAGAGAGAGAGAGAGAGAGAGAGAGAGAGAGAGAGAGAGAGAGAGAGAGAGAGAGAGAGAGAGAGAGAGAGAGAGAGAGAGAGAGAGAGAGAGAGAGAGAGAGAGAGAATGGCAAGCAGGCAGACAGGCAGGCTTAAAAAGAAAGTAACTGAAAAAATATAAAGAAATAGAGAAAACTGTGTTGAGGGGAGAATGAAGAAACGAAGAATTACAGGAAGAGAGAGAAGGGAGAGAGGAAGGAAGAGTGAAGGGAACAGTGAGCTGGAAATATAAAAACAAGGATGCATATTCAACAGAGAGAGAGAGAGAGAGAGAGAGAGAGAGAGAGAGAGAGAGAGAGAGAGAGAGAGAGAGAGAGAGAGAGAGAGAGAGAGAGAGAGAGAGAGAGAGAGAGAGAGAGACCCACTTGAGGAGAAACGATGAATGGCTGAGACAATGTAGGAAGCGACACTGAATGAATGGATGAGTGTGTGTGTGTGTGTGTGTGTGTGTGTGTGTGTGTGTGTGTGTGTGTGTGTGTGTGTGTGTGTGTGTGTGTGTGTCTGTAATAACTATCATAATTGCCACTCCCAAAAAGTACTTAGAAAAAAAAAATGTACAAAATAGTTTACCAATTTATTTATGGACTGTCATCCCGTTTTGCGAGGAACTGTAAACATTATAATGTAACACCAATTTAAAGTATCTACTGTCCTTGCAATTACCACATGCTTGCTGAGTTTGTTCCACTCCTTTACTATCCTATAAGTGAATCAATCTTTACCTTTATCTTTCCTGTATCTGAATTTGTCTAGCTTGAAACTATTTGTTCGTGTTCTTACTTTCTCCTTGACTATGAGAACCTTATTTAGGTCCCCTTTGTTGAAACCCTTGACCCATTTAAACACTAAAGCATTTCTAAGCATGGTGGCGCCACAACTTGGCAATTATCGACCATGAGTTCAGTTGTGTGTAGTTTAATGGAGATGATCACCCACGACTATATGTTCAAATTATTCGAAGACCTTGATATGATAATTGCCTCGCAACATTGTTTCTGTAGTGGACTTACTGGTCTTCTCTTATTATATTTTGATGTGTACAATGAAAGCAAATCTGTCAGTGGATATCATCTAACTGGAATTCCAAAGGCGGTTCATGAAGTTCCCTACAAACGATTGTTCAGTAAACTACTGACACACGGTATTTTTGAGTTGTATTCACAAATGACTTCAGGACTGTCTCTCTGAATGAAAATAGAATGGTTTTAAACAATATTCTGTCTATCTTCTTAATGTAATCCCATGTAGGATTCGATGCTTGACCCTGTTTTGTACTAGATTTATGTTAAAGACAGATGATAGACTCACTTTTTCAAAAAATTGCTTTTAACATGAACATTTCTGCTTTAATATCGTGCACGTAATTTTTGGTGGCACGAAGCTAACCCTTTCCTTCACCTGTCATCCTCCCGCTGCCTCCACCTGGTGCCGGCAGTAACGTGGTGTTCCGGTAACCTTTGCCTGACCCGCACTAACCTTTCCTTCCATGTCCTACTCCATTCCCCTTCTGATCTTTTGTATTCAAGATTTTTCCTTTTCCTCCTTTCATGTCCAGTTTATGCTTTCTTTCTGCCTCTCTTGTTATTACATTTACGCCATATTCCTCCATTCGTAAAATTTATTTATTCCTATTCAGTCTGCCTTGCCTTCTGTCATGCATGGTAGTATTGTATTTTTTCCCTTATTCTTGTATTCGCAAAATTAATTCACGCATATGTATTCTAATAACTATCATATTCTCTCTATTTAATATTTTTTTTTTTTCTTCGTTCTTAAAAAAGTTTGTCCTGCCTGACTGTCTCCATATCGCATTTTTGCTTTATTTTTTTTCTATTCGTTTAGGTAATTTCCTCATAATTCAAACTATTATCATATTCTCCCGTGTATTTGGGTATCTCCTGTTTTCGCTTTCCCACTCGTAGCCTTGCCTGGAATTATCTAACCTGTGTTGCGTCCGTCCCTGGAAGCATCGATTTCACAAAACTTGACCTCAGCCTTGTCAGATTTACCATTACTTTGAAGGAAAGTTTAGATGGTTGCTTTGTGTACATCGGTGTGGAGTGTATGTATGTACGCTTTTTTCATGGAAAGAACATTCGCCAAGAAACAAATACAAATCTGCTTCATTCCTCGCCACGTAGAATATGACCGTAAAGAAGAGTTTCAAAAGAGGTAAGGTTAGGTTAACTTAGATTTAATCGTGCCTTCATACTCCTATCTTGGATTTTTATTCATTTTAGGAAGGTGAAAAATCAAGATATGCCATGTATTTTAGTGTTCCTCACATTTAATAGAGAGACAACGCCAGAAGCATTTCCATTGTGGTGGATGAAAAGGCGGACAGGACAGGACATAGGAATACATTATAATTAGAGTCCAGACGAAAAGAAAAAAACACAGAAAGGAAAAAAAAATAGAAAAGCTCAAAGGTTAGAGATTTAAAATAGAGTTGGGCGTGTCTCGGAAACGATAGAAAATATGAGTATATTGCAGGTGAACTCTGTCTAATTCTGTTTTCCACCTTCCTACGATTTAGATAATTTCAAGAGAGGAGTATCAAGACACCTCCAAAACTAAATTCACCAGCAATTTTGGACTCTCTTTTAATACTTTATAGCAGTGGTAATGGGAGCCGATGTTTTTATTATTATTTTTTTTTTATTGGCCAGCCTCCCTTACCGGTAAAAAATTTAACAGAAAAGGTCATTGAAAAAGCAAAGTTGAAGGTTTGTTCATGAGGTTGGTTCATGAAGAGAGGTGACAGCCAAAGCTGGTAGTTAACGTTGAATCCTCCACAGATAGAGATTTAAGCAAAGGAAAAATAATATTGATATGTTCCACTTTGAAAGTTAGATTCTATTATTCAGTAGAAATATTTATAGCGCAGATACATTTAGTTGTTACAGTTGACCAAATGGTGGAAATTTGAGAAGACTCAAGGCCGTGAGTATCAGAGCAAATAATATTTCGTATACCCAACAGTCAGCTTTGTTTTGAAAGTAAGAACAGGAAGCTGGAGGGAATGAATAAGAAATGTTGCATTTAAATTTCGGTGAGGAAGAGAAAGTGTAGCTTAGAGGAGTGCAAATTATATTAAAAAGATTGGAAATTAGATCTAAAAAGGTTGAAAAAATTGATAGTGAAAAAGTTGAAGGAAATATCAGAACACTTCTTCATGTACACCCCTTGGTGGTGGTGTGATGAAGGGACATTTCGAGGAATTTCCCAGATTGGAATTCCGAGACAGCATTACTGTACAATGATATTAATAACATTTTTTATAGTAAGCTTGTGTAAGTGTGTGAAATGTTTGTAGCGTAGTGTGAAAAGTGTGAGATCTTGTCTATAGAGGACAGGCTGCAGTTGTTTTCTTGTGTTACTGAGAAATGAAAAGAAACAGAATGTACAAGGAAAGCATCGACGGCAAGCCTAGAGCGCCCCTCCCCCATCCCCAGGCACCTCGTTATGAAAAAAAGTCCCTCTCTCCTTTCTTCCCTTCATTTTTACCTTCTATCCATCCATCCATTCACCTAGACATCCTTCCTGCCTTTCTATTTTCTTTCGGCAGTCCTCCCACGCTCCTTCCCTCCGCTAAGGTCTCGGTAGCTGCATCTTTTTATAACAAGACGCTTCACGGGGCGTTGGGAACATACTTCTTATAACTTTAATAAGCTCTGTGTAACATATCAATACACCTTCTGCTGCGCTGCGAACCTCACTCAGTCATCATGGAGGGTCGTGCCGCTGCCTCAAGAACGTTTGATGCAGTGTGGAGTGTTCAGTGACTTGCTGTTAATGCTGAGTGACCTGTCCTCCTCCTCCTCCTCCTCCTCCTCCTCCTCCTCCTCCTCCTCCTCCTCCTCCTCCTCCTCCTCCTCCTCCTCCTCCTCCCTAGATATTCTCGCCGTATCCTTGCCGTCTGTTGAATTATTGTTTACGTTTTAGGTCTGAATTTTTCACCGTCAAGCAAGGACCATTCTCGGCCCCTTCCCCTCGCCGCCGCCTCCTCCCCCACCACACCTGCCACACCCAATATCCTGCTTGTTAGGCCCGCCGGTGGACCTCAACACTGCTCCTGTATCGTACTTGTGTTGATTGTGTGCTGTTCTTGTGTTGTACTTTTGTTTTGAGTTTGTTGTTCTAATTTTCCTTTTTTTTTCTCTCTTTTTTTTCCTTCTCTCCTTTTTCTTCTTTTTTCCTTTTCTTCTTCTCATCTTTTTCTTCTTTTTTTCTCCTTTTTCTTCTTATTTTTCTTTTTCGTCATAGTCGTGTGTGTGTGTGTGTGTGTGTGTGTGTGTGTGTGTGTGTGTGTGTGTGTGTGTGTGTGTGTGTGTGTGTGTGTGTGTGTGTGTGTGTGTGTGCGCGCGCGTGCGCGCGCGTGCATGTATGTGCGCGTGTGTGTGTGTGTGTGGATTTGCGTCATGGGATGTGCAATGAGCAACGTTGTGTTGATCCGCGACGCCTCTGGTGCACACATACACACACACACACACACACACACACACACACACACACACACACACACACACACACATACACACACACACATACACATACACACACACACACATACACATACACACACACACACACACACACACACACACACACACACACACACACGTCTCTCCTGCCTTTGTTCTCCTTTCCACTGTTTCTTTTTTTTTTCATCCTTGTGTTTCATTTTATTACTCCATCTTATTGTTCCTCCTCTCTCGGTGCCAGAGTGATACAGAAACTCATTAAGTTCTTTATTAAATCTCCCTTGAACCCAGTCACTCACTTTCACTTATAACTTTGCTGTCTCTAATCACTCACACTCGCTTCTTATCTCACTCTCAACTCTCTCTGGCTCCCTTTTCCTATCACTGGCTCGGACACTCACTCTCAAGGAATACAAAAACCGTTCACAGCCTGAAATGTACTTTTTAGAGAAGTATGAAGGACTACTACTATAGATGTTATTTAGGAAAACTAGGCATACCATCGTGAACATAATAATTTACTACATATACATCATACATTAATTACAGTAAAACTACACATATATGAAGATAAAAATAATTGAAGAAAAATGAAATAGTGTACAAATATTTTCTCCTACATTTTTTTATTTTATTTAACTCGCTGTGACTCATGATTTTGGTCGCATTGAATTACACTTTTTGATTACTTTCTAAATTGGCACACTTTTTGTTTATTTATTTATTTTTTTGTATATATGTAACATGTACTGATAAAGAAAAGGTAGGGGATTGAAATGGCCAAGAAGGTAAAATTACTGCAAACTGGCGCTGAATTGGGTGAGTTTTGCCCCAGACAGACAGCTTACTTAAACCATGCTCATCCATCTTGTTCATTCACTTATGAAACTTTATGAAAAGAAAAACTTTGGTGAAATTTATGTTTGGTTTGTATTTCAGACTTGATAGTTTTGTGTTAGGTTAGCTTATGTGGTGTGTGTGTGTGTGTGTGTGTGTGTGTGTGTGTGTGTGTGTGTGTGTGTGTGTGTGTGTGTGTGTGTGTGTTTCTCCATTATATTTCCTTTTGTTTTTCTCTTCCTTTTCTGTATTCTAACTCTTATCTTTTTGACCATCTTTCTCGCCCACCTCCTCCTGCTCTTCCTCTCTTTTCCATCTTTTCTTAAGCCTCTTATCTCAGCTGGTTTGATTAAATACTTGTTTTCTTCTGCAGGTGTCGCCGTTACCACTGCTGCCAAGAAGGTAAGACTCCTCCTCCTCCTCCTCCTCCTCCTCCTCCTCCTCCTCCTCCTCCTCCTCCTCCTCCTCCTCCTCCTCCTCCTCCTCCTACTTTTCCTCCAGTTTTGCTTCAATTAATTTCTACTTCATTGATGTTTTTCTAAGTTTTCTTCCTCATCTTTCTAATATTGGTTGTTATTGATGTTTTTTTTTCGTGTGCTGTCGTCGTCGTCTTTTTCTTCTTCTTTCTTTTCTTCCTCTTTTCTTCTGTTTCGTTTTCTTTTTGTTTCTTCTTCTTCTTCTTCTTCGTCTTCTTCTTCGTCTTCTTCTTCTTCTTCTTCTTCTTCTTCTTCTTCTTCTTCTTCTTCTTCTTCTTCTTCTTCTTCTTCTTCTTCTTCTTTGTCTTTGCTTTTGTTTTCCTTGTCTTCTTTTTCTTGTTCATGTTCTTTTTCTTCTTCTCCTGCCCTTGTATGTTTTTTTTTCTTAATTTTTTGTTGTTGCTGGACAGGTGTTGTTGTTCTGGACTTCTTTAATTAAGGACGAAGTCAGTTAAGAAGGGAAGGGGAAGGGGATTAGTGGGAGAGAGGGAGGGAGAGGAGAGAAGTAATGAGATATGGAGGGGTGGAGGGAGGAGAGAGAGAGAGAGAGAGAGAGAGAGAGAGAGAGAGAGAGAGAGAGAGAGAGAGAGAGAGAGAGAGAGAGAGAGAGAGAGAGAGAGAGAGAGAGAGTTAATTTCTCGAGTAAAAGAAAGACTTGGCAAGGTGACTGTGACAGGTGAACGTAAAACTTTCTTCTTTCTTGCGTTAATGTGTGTTGCTTTGTAGTGCGGGGCTGTGGCGGGGCGCGAACAGGGGCTGGCAGAGCACAAGGCAGTGGAGGTGTGGCAGACTGGCCTTCTCGCATTGGTTGTGCTTTTTGTTGTTGATACGCAATTTGTTGTCCAGCCATTGTTTGTGGCGCAATGATGTGTATTTTGTTGATTTCTTTGTAAAATTCATGAGTTTTTGTATAAATTATTATTGGTTAGTTGGTTAACCTTGCTAAGTATTTTTTACTCTTAATCATTTAGATTATTTTTTTCTATATCAGGTTCCACGTTCTGTCATGATGATCAAACAGTACAATAAATGTAATAATTGTTATTTTTCGCAACTATTTCTAAAGTGCATGCTGCACTATCTATGTAGACCAGCTAGCTCTCTTTTAATAGATATGGTGCCTGTTCTATATAAACCATTATTTTTAAAGAGTTTCACCATTTATGCATATTTAGATTCCTGATTAAAGACATAAGTTTGATCTCAAATATATAACCGATTTATTTTTTCTCCACTATATTAAAATTGAATATTGTTCTGCCTTGTTCTGCCGCATTCCTTAAGTTAACTTCTAATAATAATTTCCTTCACAAAAGTCACCTATATTATACACTTTCTTTCTCGCCGTATAAGTGAGCTTGGAAGTGTTTAAAAGAAAAACTGACTCACACTTTCCTCGTCGCCAGTTCAAGGTCATGAAGAAGAGAATGCACCCAAGACTTGGCTGAGACATACCAAGCTGCACTAATCCAGGTATTAAGGGAATTGAGAATACGTGTGCAGTGAACGCCATTATGGAACGCGGGGTTTAATTGCGTTATTGGGGAGAGTCGGTGGCGAGGCTATTTGGGGCGTGAAGGCGACAGAATGCAAATACTTGAATGTTAGGGCGGCGGGTACTGGTGCTCGGGTACAACGGGGTCACGTCAGGCCACGTACATGTGCTTGTCTTAATCCTTTTGGCCAGGAATTAGATCAGGTTACGTCAAGGGGAACAAGTAGTGATAATTCATGGAACACAAAATGGCAAACTTAGTATCGTTGTGTTAAGGTCAGGTAAGGTCAGGTGGCATTGCTGTGATGAGGCAAGTAGCACACAGCGGTACACTGTCACCATTATTATGTTTTTGTGTGAACTAAGGACACCAGGAACGGAATGAGGTGGAATAGGTGGAGAAGCTGGAAAGAAGATGTTTTTTTTAGTTGTCATCCTTATTGCAGGAAGCTGTAAAGGAGAGAGAGAGAGAGAGAGAGAGAGAGAGAGAGAGAGAGAGAGAGAGAGAGAGAGAGAGAGAGAGAGAGAGAGAGAGAGAGAGAGAGAGAGAGAGAGAGAGTCATTATTATTCATTATTATTATTCATTTTGTAAGGCCCACCAGGGCTGTTGTTGCCTGTTATTCCTTTGTATTCCTTTGTATTCCTTTGTATTTACCTAGTTGTAGTATACAGGTCCTGAGCTACACTCGTGTGTTCCTGTCTCCGCATCTATATTTGTCTAGCATTTCCTTCAGTTGATGTACATTCTTTGCCATTATCACCTTTTCCTTCAGTCCATTCTAAGTATCTATACTTCTTTGGGGAAAACTTTACTTTTTTGTACCTTTCAAGCAAATTCCTTTTCGTGTCCCCTCAAATTTCTAGCCTCTCCTTTTCTTCTCAATATTAGGTCTTTTCTATCTGTTTCCTCAAGGTTGTTCATTAATTGATATATTGTAATTAAGTCACCTCTTTCTCTTCTTTCTTTCAGTGTTGTTAGGTGCATTTCTTTTAATGTTTCCTCGTGTGTGTGTGTGTGTGTGTGTGTGTGTGTGTGTGTGCGCGTGCGTGCGTGCGTGTGTACGCGTGCGTGCGTGCGTGCGTGCGTGTGTACGCGTGCGTGCGTGTGTGCGCGTGTGTGCGTGTGCGCGCGCGTGTGTGTGTGTGTGTGTGTGTGTGTGTGTGTGTGTGTGTGTGTGTGTGTGTGTGTGTGTGTGTGTGTGTGTGTGTGTGTGATACGTTTGCTGATAAGCCTCTTAGGTTATTTAATCAATCTTACTGACTTAAGTTTAATAAATAGGTTCGTATAAGTGATATGAAAGCTCTCATTTTTTTTTCTCACTCACTCACTCTATCCATCTATCTATCCATCTATCTATCTATCTATTGATCTATCTATATATATCTCTTTCACACCACCTCTTGTCACATATGCACCTACATTGTTCAGTTCAGTTATAACACCTCGAACGTACTACCTGAGGGACGTGGTTTGATGGGCTGGATTCTCGTACACGTATACTATGAGACATTTTATTTACTGGGTTGCACCGTTAACAGCTAGTACAACGGCGACAGTCATTGTAGCAGGTAGTGAAACGCTGGTTGTATGTACCGCAGAGTTTATTTTTCTTCGGGACAGTAGTGGTTTTTTTGACGCTTTGTAGCAGCCGATACATACGTGTGTGTGTGTGTGTGTATGTGTGTGTGTGTGTATGTGTGTGTGTGTGTGTGTGTGTGTGTGTGTGTGTGTGTGTGTGTGTGTGTGTGTTATGTATGCGTCTTTGTGTGTGGGGTGAGGCGTGTATTCCTTTATCGGGGAAGGCATTAGCGTGGTTCCGCCGGGCCTGCCAATAGATAAGCCGCCAGGGGGACACAGAACGCCGTGTGGGCTGCCCGGGGAAGGTAACCCTGGCGTGGGGAGGTGAGTGTGGCTTTGTATATTATTATTAGTATTGTTATCATTGTTATTATTATTGTTATTAGTTGTTGTAGCAGTAATAGTAGTAAGATTTAGGTAAATAGATGAACAAACCAGTTATAAGAATAGTGAAGTTAAAGAGGAACAGAAAACAAGAATTCAAGGGAGAAAGAAAAAGTGGGAGAATAGGATAGAGGAAGAAAAATTGAAGAGTGAGGTAGATGAGAGAGAGAGAGAGAGAGAGAGAGAGAGAGAGAGAGAGAGAGAGAGAGAGAGAGAGAGAGAGAGAGAGAGAGAGAGAGAGAGAGAGAGAGAGAGAGAGAGAGAGAGAGAGACAGAGAGAGGAGAAAAAAGAAGAGAAAGAGGGAGTCGTTGCCATTGATCTCTCGGCACACACACACACACACACACACACACACACACACACACACACACACACACACACACACACACACACACACACACTCATAATTGGGTAACTTGATTTTTTCCTTTGATTTACTGATCTATCTTTTTTTTTTCGTTTAATCATGTTATATATTTACTTTATTCATCATTTATTCATTCACTCATTTATTTATTTGTTTATTCATTTGTTTATTTATTCACTCATCATTTATTTATCTATTTATCCATTTTTCAACAGCATAATGGCACATGCGTGTATCGTGATGACATTCGCACAAGAGAATTCACGGCCTCAGTTTCCAGGTGGTAATCCATGCAAGGCTCAATACAGATTATCTCATAACTCCTGAGCATTCATACATATGTTTGTGTCGCTAATCATCGCTGTAAACTATGCTCAGAATGACCCTGTAAGTCGTTGGTTGACTTATGCATTCTACAAGCAGTATACTTGGGGCAGGAAAGGTGTTGGGAATCCACTCTTAGTAATATTAAAGTGTGAGTAAAGTTAGTGGTGAAGATGCAGCTTAATTTTTTATATTGAGGTCCTACGACCCGTAGCAGCCCAGCCAGGTGTTCATCCTGCGACACAGGTGCACCCGGGAAAAGTGTGGTGACCTAAATCAGTCCAGGGTGTCTCTGGTTAGGGTGTTTACATGTAACAGGTTCTGAGACCAGTGAAAAAAAAGAGGTGAGAAAAGCTGGCTTTATTCTTCAAGTGTATTACATTATCATATCTAATTTAACTTTGACGACAACAAAATCAGTTATTCTTGAATATTATTCACTCTTAATAGAATTAAAGGTTCCCTCGTTTGGTCTTGAGAAGCAAAAGGATGTGTTTGGATGTTGTCAATCCAGGAAAAATACCAACTTTTTTTTTATGGAAAAAAGAAGTACTCATGTTGGTGAACAGACCCTTCACGTTGACCACTGGGCTGCCTGCATGGACTTGACGGAGCGGGAGTGAGAGAGGATTTAGTCTAGGAGAGTGAAGGGAAAGCAGGGACGACGCTGAGAATGTATGAGAGAAGCAGAATGCAGCGGATGCCTAGACACGAGGCGTCAAGATGAAGATGGCACGAAGGTTGTGTTTGAGTGACGCTTTAAAGTGTTTACTAGACTTGTGTTTTGTTTTTGCCAACCTGAACTTATGGGGTCAAGGCTGCATTTATTCAAGTCTTCTGATTGGCTGTCGATCTCTGCACATCTCACCTGGTTGGTTGTCCTGCACATCCTATATTTTGAGGGATATTCTAACGCACACTTAAATTTTTTTCTCTCTTTTACAATCTAAATAACTTTGTATCGCTTTTTTTTTAATTTTTTTTATTCGAGTACATGTGATAATAATGCATAAGAACAAGTAGGCTGTGAGGAACATAGTATTATAATGATACAAGCTCAACATGACAGTGTGCAAATCACGGATGTTTGCATTGGCGCCAAATAGTACAAGTATTCCTGGTTCTTCTTTTAGGTTTGATTATCCTCAAGCTTCATGACATTCGTCGATGCAGTTAAGGCAAATATTCTTATTCTCGATATGGAATTAATGTGAAATTTGTTTTGTTGTATATTGAAGTGTCTAAATATCATTGGTATTAAATCATAAATACATGAATAGAACTATAATTACGGACTTACTTAGGTGTCATAACATCATCATCATCTTGCGCAGTGAGAGTAAAACAATTGGAAAATACTGAATCAACTGAAGATTTAATGAAAACCAATTGAAGTAATATGTACAAGTAGTTTAGAGATTATTTGGTGATGTTGATCCTTTTATAACTAAATACCTGACTATCTAATAACGTGAATCTGTTTGTTATCATAAAGATAATTAGTTGAAGTGAGGAAGGTGTGGCATTACCAATGTGGGAGAGGAAGAGTTTTGGTAATGACAGGAAGGGATAGAGCAGAGGGGGAAAATGGAAAGAGAAATAGGTTAAGGAATGGAGAAAGAATGAAGAGAGAGAGAGAGAGAGAGAGAGAGAGAGAGAGAGAGAGAGAGAGAGAGAGAGAGAGAGAGAGAGAGAGAGAGAGAGAGAGAGAGAGAGAGAGAGAGAGAGAGAATAGAATGTGTGTCTTACTTTAGGTACAAGTAAAAGTACCTTAAGTTTAATCTACGTAATTAAAAGTAAAAAATACCTTGATCATCGAGTACTCAAGGGTTAAAAATAAAACTTATTTTTTCTATAGTTTCGAAAATTACCAGTATTATGTTTTTTTTTTAAAGCTCCATACATGCTTACATGTGTTTGCCTTACTCACTTAATGGTGGGTTTCCCTTCTGTTTTCACTAGATGGGACGTCATATTGATGATTACAAGAAAGCAAATGGTAGAAATAATGAACCTCGGTGATATGAAAGAACACACGTGATTGGTGCAGACATGAATAAACACTCGTGATTGGTTAGGTCCCGAGTTTCCGTCGTTCCATGTATTGTGGTTGGTCATTTTGTGGAAAATTACGTGATTTGGAAAAGTAACGAGTCACAATATACTTTTTTTTCAATTTTAGCTTAAGTAGAAGTGAAAGTACTAAAAAAATATGTACTTCTGAAAAAGTACAATCCGAAATAATTTCATTCAGTACTCCATCATTTGTACTCTGTTACATTCTGTTACTTTACAACTCTGTATGTAAAACTAATTACTCGTGTTTCTCTCTTTACAGACGCCTGCACCCTCCCTCCTACTGCAAGGTAAGAGAGAGAGAGAGAGAGAGAGAGAGAGAGAGAGAGAGAGAGAGAGAGAGAGAGAGAGAGAGAGAGAGAGAGAGAGAGAGAGAGAGAGAGAGAGGAAAAAGGTTTTGGCTTTTAGAAGTCTGCAATATATGCATGCAAACTAACGGTTTGTTAAGATATTCCCTTTAGCTTTCCTTACTACTCCTCCTCCTCCTCCTCCTCCTCCTCCTCCTCCTCCTCCTCCTCCTCTCCTCCTCCTCCTCCTCCTCCTCCTACTCCCCCTCCTCCTCTTCCTCTTCCTTCTCTTCTTCCATTACCTTCCTTTTCTTCTTCCTTTTCTTCTTCCTTCCTTCCTTCCTCTCTTCCTTTCCTGCTTCCTTCCTTCCCTTCTTCCTTCCTTCCTTCCTTCCTTCCTTCCCTCCTTCCTTCCTTCCTTCCTTCCTTCCTTCCTTCCTTCCTTCCTTCCTTCCTTCCTTCCTTCCTTCCTTCCTTCCTTCCTATCCTCTTTTTCATCCCTCCCTATCACCTTCCTCCCTTCCTCCTTTCCTTCCTTTCTGCTCACATCCCCCCTCCCTCCATTCCCTCCATGAATACTCCCTCTCACCTCCCTCTCTTCTTCCCGGAAAAATGTGCTTCTTGGTTGTTTATGTCAAAATGGATAATGTTTCCTTGCCTTTACAAAGTATGCTTCTCGTTATACTTGTGTGTGTGTGTGTGTGTGTGTGTGTGTGTGTGTGTGTGTGTGTGTGTGTGTGTGTGTGTGTGTGTGTATGTATGTATGTATGTATGTATGTGTGTGTGTGTGTGTGTGTGTGTGTGTGTGTGTGTGTGTGTGTGTGTGTGTGTGTGTGTGTGTGTGTGTAACAATTATTGGCACCCCTTTTCAACACATGAATCAGTTCGTTATTACAACGTTGGTGCTGCCGTCCTGAGTGACCTTGGGAACACCTGTCTTCCCTGCCTCGACACCTTCCCGTCCACCACTAAATATAATCTTGACAAATCCTGAAATTCTCTCTTTCCACCTGCTGCGCCGCGTAACAAGTTTTGGTGCCCGTCATCACGCTCATTACGTCTTCCTTCCCGGCGAGGGAGTCCATTAGTACCTTCGGTCCTTCCTTCCCTGGATTGCCAAACTCTGAAACACACCAACGGTCTCCTGTATACTCGCCATTACTCCACCAGCTCACTCACCACTAACTGCATCACCCACAGTATTAAGTAAAGACAAAATGATCGCATCCTCAACATTCCCTCTCCTACTGTACTCCCTCACCCCTCACCACCCCGTAAACACGCTTCCAAGTCCAGATCTTAGTCATGAGTTCATCCTTCGCCGCAGTGAAGTGACTCTTGAACAATACTCGTACATCCAAGACGCTGAACTTCTTGTCGACGAAAGCATTATATTGATTCGGCTTCGTTTCGCAGAGCAAGAGTGAGTGCAGAGAATACCTGTCACGCTCCTTAGGTGACCCAAATTAGCGTGATATGGAGGTTCTTTAGTGTCTATTTTTGTATTAGAGTGAACAGAGGCAGACGGTGAGGGCTTAGCGTGATTCATAACCTTGATAAGTCTCTCTCTCTCTCTCTCTCTCTCTCTCTCTCTCTCTCTCTCTCTCTCTCTCTCTCTCTCTCTCTCTCTCTCTCTCTCTCTCCACACATGCCATCCTTTCCATCATGTTTAATAATGATGGTTTTGATATACGTTGTTGCCTCACAGTAGCAGCGGCTCTTCCTCCGCCCCTATCCATCGCTAGAGTAAAGAGTAAAGAAGCTAAAGGCTGCGGGTTATTCATCATTAAGCTGCAATATTGAGTTCATGAATACTGATAGCGAGGAGGAGGTGGTGGTGGTGGTGGTGGTGGTGGTGGTGGTGGTGGTGGTGGTGGTGGTGGTGGTGGTGGTGGTGCCGGGCAACGAAGATCCAGTGCAATGGTGGAAGGGATGTAAGGGAAGAGGGCATATTTTCTGTAGACGTGTGTGCATTAAGCTGAAAAGACCTCGCTAACCCTGCACTATAGGCGCTGAATCGCTATCACCAGCCTACAAGAGTGTGAACGTCATCAAGATATTGGTTGGGGAAGATGGTGGTGTGGAGACATATACTGGTTGGTTCATAGCGATGTGACACGAATTCGTTGTGCAAGGCGGTGCATTGTAGTAGAAGGTTGCGAATAGATAATGAGAGTCGTGGAAAACTGTGGAATGACATGGAATGGAAGTCTGTAGAAGAAAGGTGGGAGTGTGGAGGGAACAGGATCATTTGGTGGAAGCTGGTACTTTACTTTCTCTTTTTTTTCGCGTCCCTGTGCACCTGCAGGCATTTTTTTGGGTGTTGGCATAGGACCGAGGGACTCGAACGTAATAGCAATATATCTTGATGATGTTCTTCTCCAAAGTCATTACCCAAAATGCTAGAATAAATACAGATGGACAGGGATAGTGAGGACCGCTCGGCCGCCCTTAAGCACTGCGTCCCGCCACGGCCTGTTCATTAGGACATCCTCTTGTGAAGGTTCCTAACTAACTGTACCGCGGCACGACAGTCCTCACACGCACCTACACACCACGCTCACGGTCCAGAAAGCAACATAAACTTTCTGGTTCAGGAACGACACTGATAAATGGTAAAATACGAATATATAACGGGTACGACAAACTTTTCCAAGAGGCAGAGATGGTTTTACCTAAATATAAACTAGTAAAGAGGGAATGGTAGAGAAAGGAAATAGAAAATTATGATAAGGGAAAAAGTATTTCATTGGTAGGAAGTGAATGATTAAATGTTACATGCAACTTAATCATTGAATCTTCCATTTTCAAGGTATTTCCTCAGAACTTCATCCCATGTACTGTTTGGTCTACCTACATCCATTCTACTCAATACTTTTAGATGTGTAACACGTATCACTCAGTCATTCTCATCTTATTTACATTCCCTTTTCCAAACTAACACAATCCACCTCTTCATTTATTTCATCTCTCAGTATTGAACAGTCTCAACTTACCATCGTACATGCATCTCGCCATGTAATTATCAGTATTATCCAGCTTCTTCACATCCTCCTCTTCAACAGGATAAGTTACGCTACTAAACATTATACTTATCACATTATTATGAACTGTATTCTACTTCTGATGTGCGGTGAAAGTCCTCTCGTTGTTACATAGCGGTCAACTCCTTGCATCTTATCCCATCCACTCCTAACTTTTGGTATAAACTTGACTTCTGCTGCACTCCATGTACCAATCATATTTTCCAGCTAATATAATTTGTCATTGCAATTCAGGGACTCAATTACGTTATCATTACGTTCCACCCTTGATACCTTGTTTGGTGAAGTCTGTTATAGTGCTCAAACTTGCTATTTCCTTTACTATTGGCAGCTACAAACTAATTACTTGCATATAAAAATACCTGGGATAGTCCAGTTCAACGGTTTCTTGGTGCTTCGAATACTGTTATATAGAAACGTTGAATTCAGACTTGATCCTTAATGCACTATTACCACATTAAACACTTGGGGAGGAGGCGGTGGTGCAGTGGTCAGCTTTCTGGCATGGGAGCCTAGGGTCCCGGGTTCGAATCCCCGATATCCGCTGACCACTTCAATATTTGATATCACCGCTGAGTGGCCAAAAACTACCGAAATTGCTGCCATATTGTCCTCAGACGGGACTTACAACGTTAATATGCATCTGAGGCTGTAGCAGTAATAAGCACGTTCTCAACATATTCAAGAGAGAACGTAAACATTCGAGGCGTCAATATAGAAATTCTAAAACCTACGCCAAATAACAAGCGAGGCAAGTCCATCTGTGCCTCCATAAGCCTACTGGCGCCAACGGTTAATGATATAGAAGAAAAAAAAATCAAAAGTTACTGTATGACTACACGACACCTGTACTATAGTTATTCATCAACTCTTGTCAGTATCAGAGTTAATCAGACCACCGCTCTCGGCATCCTGTCAAAAGACTTTTTCCGAGGCAATAAACACTAAACACAAAAGCATTTTCTTTCCTGACACTGACTCTCACGGTATTAGTATTCTCAGTCGCTATCCCACGGTTTGAACACCTTACTGCTGCTGTTGCCGCTGCCGCTCCTTCGCCTTGGGTTCCGCCAGGTGTATTATCTGCACATTATAGGTGAGGAAGAACACAGCTGGACGTGAAGAGGATGTTTAAAACAGATGCAAGTAAAGGTGGCTAAGTCTTGACAGCGGGAAAATTGATGAAGAAGAAGAAGGAAGTTTAGAGAGTAGAGTGAACGTAGGTTTGGGAGGACTCAGGGCGGTCTCAGTGTGTTGCATTGCCGGCGAGGAAGGAAAAACGAATCTTGTAGTAGAAAAGACGTTATTAAGACAACAAAGGTGGGTGTGGAGGCATCAAGAACAGTGCGTGAAGGATTGCTGCTACAGAGAGTGAGGCGAGATGCGTGTGGTCTGGACGTAATGAAAGAATGGAGAGCGAAGGTGAGGAAGACGAACAGGTGAACAACTATAAATGGATGTATAGGAAGGACAGGATAATAAAGGCGGCGGTGAATGTGCTGTAACGGAGAGGAGGAAAGGTGTGTCTTCATGTGGTGTGGTGATGTGGCGAGAGTGGTGCAGGTGATGTGTGAGAAAGGTGACATGGATCCACGAGAAATGATAACCTGTTTTTTGTGAAGTGAATCCGTCAACACCAATACAACGGCTTAACAGATGATGATAATGATACAAAATACATGAAAGGAGTGTGAAGCCTTGTATAGCCCTGCATCCCGTCCTTAAACAATGGTGATCCTCGTAATTGCCCTCATTTAAACACTGCAGCTGATAATCTTGCTATCAAAGTGTAATTACTATGCATCCATTACATCAGTGAGCCATCCAAACATAACAGTTTCCCTCTTCGCATTCTTTGGTGAAACATGTTACAACATGTTATAACCTCAGCAATAAGTACAGTGACAGCGGGAGAGGGAGAGGGAGGCTGACTGGTGTGTAGGGCAAGAAAGCAAGGAAAGCAATGTTATGGATGTAGGTGAGGAAACATGTGAGGCTGGAAGACATCCTAATACGATGCAAAGAGGAGTGAGTCGTGTGTGTGTGTGTGTGTGTGTGTGTGTGTTATGTCCACTGCAGATTGCCTTATTTGTGTTGTTTATATTAGTACTTAAAATATGTATTGTTATAAGATTATGTGTTAATGTTAATGTACGCTGTGGTCAATAAATTATCTATCTGTGCGTGCGTGAGCACGCACGCGCACGCGGCAATAAGAGAGATGTGTAGAGGGGAACACGCAAGGTTGATTTATTTGCCAAGTTGTAAAGTGGAGGCGGAGAGGCTGAATCAATAGAAGCAAAGATGGTTGATGTAAAATTCATATCAGGCAACATTGTTCTTTGTAGCAGGAAGCGAGTGAAGAGTGGCGGGGGAAGGGTACGTAATGTAAGCAGCTTGTTAAGAATGTATATTACAACATTTTGTAAAGGCTGAGTTGGGTGAGACGTGAGGGCAGGCTGCTGGGGAACCAAGGTTCATAGAGCACAAGGTGTATTACCGACCATCTTCAGTGACGGCATGTGACGCTCCAACACCAAATTGTCAAACAAAATAAAGTTAACTGGTATTCAACAATAACTGTTGAACTATGTATCCTGTACGTCTTTTTTTTATACTCTAATACATTAGAGCAGCTTAGTATATTACTCATAGTTATGGTTCAAGTTTAATGGTTATTTATACTTTCGTTTAGTCACGGCACAGAGACTCCGTCCTCTGTGTACCATGGTGGTGTGAGGAAACGGAACGTGGTAAGTGAGGCAGCCACTAGACAGGCTTGACAAGGGAAAGAATAATGGGGAGTAGAAAACAGCTGCCCTGCTGCTGCTGCGCGCGCGCGCACACACACACACACACACACACACACACACACACACACACACACACACACACACACACACACACACTTCTAGGACCAAAGTACGTATGGAAATAGTTCGTATGCGTAAAGTTCGTACGCAATTGTTCGTAAGGGATAAAGTTCGTCTGAAAAAAGTACGTACGCAAAAGTTCGTACGCTAAAGTTCGTATGCAGATGTTCGTATGATATAAAGTACATATGTAAAATATTCGTAACGACCTAACCTAACCTAACTTAACCTAACGCGTACGAACATTTTTCTAACGAACATTGGCACGACGAACATTTAACCTTACGATTTTTTTCCATTACGAACTTTTGACATGACGAACTTTATACCCTACGTACTTTATCCTGACGTACTTTAGGCAAACGAACTTTATCCTACGAATTATTGCCATACGAAGTTTTTCTATACGAACTTTTGTCCGGAACCCCACACACACACAGTTACCATGCACTTTTCGTGGATGATAGGTTCCGTCTAGATCCAGACGCCGGTAGTTGAACAGACAAGCTTTCTGAGCATGATTTTTGACCTCCATCTGTCTCAGTTCCGAGACCAACTATGGTTGCACAAAGTGGTTATCTCTTCTGCGTTTGCTCTCTCACTCTCACAATACAGCTCAGCTCGTGACCTAAAGGTAACGAGTTCGATCCTGGCTCATGTGTGTTGGGTGTTGGGTGTTGAATTTGGTTGTCTGTTGGGGGAGTGTGTGTGTGTGTGTGTGTGTGTGTGTGTGTGTGTGTGTGTGTGTGTGTGTGTCACCTTGTCAGATATCTCTCTCGATAATATTTTCTTTCTCCGCCATACATTTCCACACCCATTTACCTTTACTCGTAAGGGTCACACTCTGACATTATCCTCTGCTGCCAAATCCAAATCCTTGTTTAACCCACAGGTAATGTGAGTCAGGCTTCCGGGTGGACGGTGGTGCACGTGACAGACAACACATCAGGAGATCCTCAGCCCAGCAGCACCACACCCCGCCAGGATCAGCCAGCCAGCCCGCCAACCTTCCAAGAAAACTCCCGCAGTAACCTCATGCCGGTAAGGTTTCTGTCCCCACACTCGCATTAAGGAGTTTCGGTACTGCGTGTGTGTGTGTGTGTGTGTGCGCGCGTATGTGTGTGTGTGTGTGTGTGTGTGTGTGTTGGCGTGTGGGTAAGCTGCATCTCCGTCCTTCCCCAGGGTGGAGAGACAGGCAGGGACGACAACAGCGTGGACACCGTTTTGGCAGCACTGGTAGACTACTCCAAGGACCCGAAGTTGTGGCGCTTCGTGCACAGTGTTGTCGGTAAGTGTTGGCTGGGCCCGACGCGTGAGGCCACAGCAGAGGTACAAAGTTTATTACAAGTTATGGCCGAACTTTGCCAGATGCATTTTTCCTTTCTTTACAGTCCAGAGTGTGGGAGGCACTTACAGCCACACTGTGTGATCCTCAAACATGTTCCCTCACATAGTATAGAGTATTTTCAGTGCGTGTGGGTCGAGGATGTTATAGCCTGCCGTTATACCTGTAGATGAGTGGATGGATATGTGTGGAGGGTGGCAGGGAAAAGAAGAGTTGGGTTCAGTTATAAGGAAAAGGTGAGAACACGACATGGTAAACGTAAGAAATAGCTCGGCATGATTCCCACTTTAAGGGAAGCATATGAACTGATGGAAGGCAGGTAGTATAATGTTGCTTCGATAGGAAACAATGATTAAGAAGTAAATAGTCTGTAAAAATGGTATTTGCCCCTAGCACCTTGACACAAGAACAAACTTTGAAAGTCTGAAATCAAAATTCTGTACTCTGAATAAATCTTGAAGTTACAATGCCAACGGAAAGAAAAATTGTACGATCGGAAGAACTTGTAGCCTATTGTCATGATTATCAATGGGGCATTGAAACTGCATTTTAGATGAATGATCACACGCAGTCTTGGAGAGGGTATCCACGAGAAGAGAAAAGATTTTCTCGGGAAGGGGAATACGATAGCACAAGATAATGGACCTTTTAATAAGTATTATTTTGGAGGCAGGTAAACTAACACAAAGATTAGGGATGCAGGTCCTATTGAAAAAAATATATATTTCCACGTTGTACATCAAATCCATTGTCAATGGATTGCCAACAAATTTGTTAAAGATATTCTGTATGAGTATGCAGGTCGAGGAACTATTGTCTCTTTTTATATCTCGTGTAAGATTTTTACCGGAGAATGAGTATGATTCATAACTGGAACACGGTGTAGCTTACTCAGGCGATTTCAATATGTTCCTTAAAGGTGACCAAAGATCATGAACTCGACACATCAATGGACAATCCATGTCCTATAAGGCGTGTTTGAAAGAACTCTTTCCAAGGTCGTTTAGTCCGTGATGATAATATTAAAATTATAGAAAATCTTTCATTCTAATAAGGATGAGTATATACACTTGGTCTTGAGTACAAGTTTGCTCGTTTGCATGATTCCATTGACTGTAGATCTCGCTTCCTCTATTTGCATTGTGTTCACCTATTGAATACTATGCCAAATAATGTTGTTTTTTTTTCTTTATTTTGTTAAAGGTACTAAGTTTGCCCTGCCCAGTAGATACTCTCAGATAGGTCTTCTATGACATCTCACAAGCAGCTAATCATCTTAGCATCAGCGCACAACATTGACAGGCTCTAGATAGCCCGTGTGTCCCCTAGATGAGGACACGATAGACAACCAACCAACCATCTCAGCATGGCGTGCGGCCCAGGCCTGTTTTTGATGGCCCTCTACCTCAGTTGAGGTTGAGGGAACATATTGTTACGTTTGAGAATATTTGAGCTGCTGTTAATATTGTTGCATAACTATGACCTATTTGTTTGTTTTTACTCCGTTGTTTTGACCTAGAAAGGTATAACTGCTGCTTTTCACTTTTGGTTAACTGGCATGTCCGCAGTTTTTTAGCTACTTTACTTCTCTTAGCCCATTTTTCATGTGGTGTAAAATATAAGGGTAGGTGACCAGGTGAGTTAACTTATCCAGGTGAGCCCCTCTCCGGAAGACAAGGAAGAGGAAGAAGAGAGAGAAATTGGAATAGGAAGAAGAAAGAGAAATATGGGGAGGAGGAAGAGGAAGAGAGAGTAAAGGAAGAGGAAGATATAGAAGGAGGAGGAAGAGAAAAAGTGGGAAAGAGTAAAAGGAAGATATATGGCTGTGACGTTCATTGGCTCGAGACCGTCTTGATCTGTGCTCGAAATCCCGTCAAAGCACCAAATTTTGTATATCATGTTTTTAAAAAAAATGCAGTGCACAATACTGCCCTTTGCTTCACTCATGATATGGAAATAATTATACATGACCATTACGGTGCTTTCAAATGTAGAAGAAAAAAGCTACATGCGCAGAATCTTGCGCATCATTATCAAACAAACAAACCAGACCCACCATATTGCATTGCAGTCTGTGATAAATGTATATTACATGTGGACGAACTTTGGAAATATAGAACTAAAATAAATAAATCTGAACCAAATGCAATCATAATATAAAAACATGGGTATTAGGCTACACTGCCGTTGTAAAGAAAATGGAGGTCATGGTCAGTTTGGCAACACTTGGCGGCGAGAGCAACACATTTCTTCAAAGGGACTCGCACTAGAACCATGCTGAAGTAACGACGTCTGACATACTACCCTACCTACTGTTCTGTGGATATTCTGCCAGTGCCCAAGTGCAGGTATTCCGGCAAAAAATTAAGTCTCGCCGCATCGACAGCCGACGAACGGCTGATGGACTCATGCTGACTGACGACGGCTGTGACCCGCCAGCAGCTGCTGCCAACCACATGGACACCACCACCAGTCTCCAAGCTGACCTACTCTCCATCTCCCTCGTCTGGTGAGGTCAACGAACACTCAGCTAAGTTTAGAGAAGCAACCCTCGCACTTTCGCTTCAGTAGTCGCTTCACCTAACGCTAGAGCTGTGCCGCCACGCCAACCTCAACCCCATAACCCTAAACTCATCCTCATCCGGTCTGCTGAGGGAAGCCGGTGCTTTATTCACCCAAAGAAAGTGGCCAGGGCCATATAATCTTCCATCTTTGCCAAGAAGTACATTGAAAAGACCCTTAAAGACCCTAACCATCCCAGGTGGCGGGAAGGGCATCAAATGTGAAGTGGCAAACCTCGACAACCCTCAACCCTTGGAGTCGGTCACCACTCCATACCTTCATAGCTGGCTGAAAGGCTTACGGCTGTGTGCCAGTATCAACTTTGGTAAAATTTTACATCTTCACCAGAATGCACCTGGATATGAATAACACTTTTCGTATAGATTTTGATCCATTTCGAATGATTTCGAGGTAAAGATTCGTTTCCTTAACCACTCGATATCTCCTTACCTTTATAATGTACTGCAAATTTAACCTCAGAATCTTGTTTAGATCACCTCAAACAGTTATACCGCTGAATTATAGAAAAAAATAAGACATTTTTTTAGGTTACGTTAGATTTATAGTTAGGTTTGGTTATGTTTAGTTAGGTTTGGTTGGGTTAGAGTTGGTTAGGCTTATTTAACTGCAGCTATGGGAAGGTTATGCTAACAGCAATTTTTTTGGTAAATTTTTTAAATCTTCAGAATGGCGTGTGGCTACGAAAAAAATGGCGTCTGCACTTCACACAACCCCCTACTTTTCGTCATAGAAAACATTTGATAGCTTCTAAATTAAAATGGAGTTGAGGTATTATTTTACATCTTCACCTGAATGCTCTAGAGAATTCATAGTTGTATCTTTACATTATCAGATGCATTCTGAGAAGGTTTTCTTTACGTTTCCGTTGCAAATTCTTAGTTTGTGAGATATTCAATGTTTTCTATGTCACCTCTTTGGGAATAAGGTAACTTTTAGTTTAGTTTGAACAAGGTTCTGTTATTTGTCAATGTAGGTTGAGGTTTGGTTAATTTAGGTTTTGTTATGTTATGTTAATTTAGAAGATATCAAATGTTTTTGATGACCAAGAATCGGGGGGTTGGGCGAGATGCAGACGTCATTTTTTTTTCATAGCCACACGCCAGGTTCTGTGACAGTCAGTGCATTGCGCGTTCGTCAATAGGTCATTGTTAGGTTATGTTAGTGATTCTGGCACCGGTAAATCTTACTAATAGCATCTCCTCAAGGACCACCAAAATATTGACATAGGTGATAAAGTATGTAATGTACAACACGTTTGTGGTGGTTTTATTTGGGGAATTGCCTTAGTTTGGCCACAGAGGCTCTTTAAAAATCTGGTAGGTGCCTCAAATTCTAAGTCCACACAGATGTTAGGTTATGGTTAGGTTAAGGTTGTTAGGTTAGGTTACGTTTATGTTATGGTTAGGTTAAGTTAGGCTAGGTTCAGTTAGGTCCGGTTATATAAGATTTTTACATTTTATTACCCAAAAGTTAGGGTTCTCAGCCTTAGATTTTTGTCTGGATTTGGGTAATAAAATGTAAAAATCTTATATAACCGAACCTAACCTAACTTAACCTATCCATAACATAAATGTAACCTAACCTAATATCTGTGTGGACTTAGAATTTTGAGGCAGCTACCAGATTTTTAAAGAGCCTCTGTGGCCAAACTAAGGCCGTCCCCCAAATAAAACCACCACAAACGTGTTGTACATTACATACCTTATCACCTATGTCAATATTTTGGTAATCAGTGAGGAGATGCTATTAGTAAGATTTACGCTGGCACCTTGTTTATAGCATAAATCATTGTATTTTGTCTTCTCCACCCAAAACCCCACATTCCCACACTTCCCCAAGCTTGTTGGGGGTGATAAGGATATCTTATTATATATGCATGTGCAACAGAAATGAATGTCATAATCGATAAAGATTCGTTTCCTTAACCACTCGATATCTCCTTACTTTTATAATGCACAGCAAATTCAACCTCAGAAACTTATTCAGATCATCTCAAACAGTTATGCCGCTGAATTAAAAAAAAAAAAAAATTTTGGTTACATTAGGTTTAGTTAGGTTTCGTTACATTTAGTTATGTTTAGTTAGGTTTGGTTGGGTTAGTTTTGGTTAAGTCACCCACTCCTGTTTTAACATTTAATTTACTCGAAGCATACCTCCAGAAGGCCTTTGGATTTACTTTACAGTTTTCTGAAATGTCCTTTTCAAAGTCCTTCAATTGTGTTATTAGTTTGCTAAGGTTGTTCCTCTTAACAGTAAACTCTCTGTAGTTATCTTGTGTTTTCTGGTGTAAGTACTTTTTCCAAGTTCTTGTCTTTTGTCACAAAAAAGTCATCGCTTCTCTGTTCATGTACAATTTTCTTCTCCCCTTCCTTGGTGTCCTTGATATTTTCACCTGAGGTATGTTTCTATTTACTACAAGCTGGATTTTACTTTTGAAGGTCTCCCACATCTCATTTACACTCTTGTTTTGAAATTCCTTTTTTAGAGTCAAATTCAGACATTTCCTTATTTATCATTTTGTAATTTCCTTCATCATATTTGTAGTGTTGTTTTTCATTTATCGATGTCTGTAATGTAGTATTTAACTTGACCAACATCATAACATGGTCACTACACCCTAGAGGAGGTCAATATTATATACTGTCCACCATTTGCTCTTCCACAGTGAATACCAAATCCAGAATTGATGATTCCTGATTAACTCTGTGTCTAGTAGGTCTGTCTACATGTTGATACATAAAACTCATGTACACTTTCCAGGAATTTTGTAGAAAGGGCATTTGGTCTCTATACTTCTCATATCCTCCCAATCTATTCTCTTGATGTTGAAATCTCCAACAATAGAAGTGAAGTTGTATCCAGTGTGAGATGCACTCCTAATTAATTTACACAATGCACTCAAATTTTCTATTGTTCTTTTTCCTTGATGGCCTGTATTATGTTTTGATGTCGTGTTGCCCAGTCTGTGTATGTTCACGTCAAGGTCTCGCAGATATTGGGTCAGTGTTTTGATCCATATATCTTTTCCATTATCTATGCTTCCAGTAGGTTTTTCCAACAGTGAGCCTGTTTGAGCTTCTCGCCACTACTGCTGCCGTCATGTTACACAGCTTCCTGGCTTCATTGATCTTATTTTTCTTGAAATTCATGAAACACTTCCTTTTATTTGTGATGGTTATTCCAAGGTACTTGATTTTGGTAGTGGTTTTGATGCCATGCAGGTTGTCCAGATTTGTGTCTTTGTTGTAAATCATTACAAAACTTTTGTCCTTGTTGACTTCTAAACCGCAAGTGTTGCGTGATTCTGTAAGGGTGTTGATCATGTCTCTGGCCTCTTCCTCACTTTGAGCCAGTAATATACCATCATCTGCATAGAACAGAGATGGTATATAGCAAATTTCATCTCCAGACTGAGTTTGGCTTATGTGAAGGATGATGAGGTATGTTAGCAGCAAGAAGTGATGTCGAGCAGTTGCAGCCTTGCCTGATGCCGCTGGTCACTTGAAGATTTGTTACTATTGCATTGTTTAGGTACAGGATGGTACTGTCATTTTGATAAATTTCAGTTCAGTTAATTATTTATAACATCCATAATTTGTTGTGAATGTGTTCCTCATTCTTGGTTCTTATTATTGCCATGAATAGTTTATAAGACGTGTTTAAGAGCGATAGTGGGTGGAGATCAGTGACGGTTGGTTGGTTTTTCTTTTCTATCATTACTGTTTTTGAGGTTTTCCAGTTTGGCGGATTAGTTTGTCTGCGAGTGTTTTGTTGAAGCATCTTTGCATGGTGTCAATGAAAGGTTTGGTGTCTGGTAGCATCTTGAATAGCTCTCCTTTCATGTTATCGGGACCAGTAGCCTTGTTGTTCTTTATGTTCCTTAGAGCTTGCATAACATCTTCGGCACTGAAGGTTGGCTGGTTGGCTTGGGATAGACTCAGTTGTTAGTGCGTGGTAGTGTTCTAGCAAGTGAGGTGGGAGGTGGTGAGTCTGGCCTTGTACAGAAGCAATATTAAATATCTCATCACCAACCAGCCTTTATTTAAATGCCTAACATGGCGTAGTAGTACAGGACCTACATCGCGGTGATAGCCATCACTGGTGGACAGTGGGCTGGATGTAATCGCCAGGCTGAGGCACAAACAGCTATTCAAACTGAGCAAGGGATCATCACAGTGTTTTAGCAAAACGGGCCAGCCATTGGAATGGGATGCATGGCCCTGAACTTGCCTGGGTTGGACAAGACATGGCCACTGCAGATTTCCGTTTCTGGCAGCGATCCATGGAGGACTGGATCCAGCTCAACACATTGATGGATGCAAACACTGTCCGTTTCATCCGTCTCCTCTGTGTCCCTGCATTCCATTCAATGGTGTGCTTTGACAGCCAGCGAGGCCATGGACGGTCTCATCCAGGCAGTGCGTTGGTCTGAGTTTTTCAGTGACGCTCAGGCCACAGGTGATTCAGTGGGTGAGTATTTCACGAGATGCAGCCAGAGAGTGTTAGATTATGGTTTTGAGTGCCCAGGTGCTGCTACAGTGATTTCAGTGAGTACATGCTGCTGCGTAAGCTGGTTGTCGGCTTGTGTGAGCCAGCCCTCAAGTGTGAAATGTTCCAAGGCTGTGACTGGTTCAAGAGTGTCAATAGCCTAAGGGATTATTGTGTGATGTTTGAGGCAGTGCAGAAGGATGCTCTCAGCCCAGGATATGAGCGTCAGCCCACCGTTGCAGCCACCAACACCACAGATGACATCAACGTGACAGCTCGGCCTGTGAAAGACCTCCCCAACCTGTGTGGCAGCTGTGGAGGCCACCATCAGCCTGGCAAAGTTGTGTACTGTGTGGGGAATGCCACATGCTGTGCCTGCACCAAATTGGACTGCTTACAGAGGGTGTGTAGAGGGAAAAAGAAGCAGGCAAGCAAGGACACTGTACCCATGACTAGTGCTGTGGTGGTGACGACCCAAGTGGTGAGCCAGCCACAGCTGTAGATATTGATTTCTAAAGTGGATGGCAGAGCACAGCACCCTGCCATGGCCATTGCTGACACGGGCACACAGGTTTGTGTGGCCGGCCCACTCTGATGAACACTCTTGGCCTCGCCCCTAAACAGCTACAAGGGTGGGCAGGACTACATTACCTGTCCTGAGGTCATCACCCGGCTATTTCAATCCACCCATCAACCACTCAACCCTACAGGACATCTACTTTGTCAAGTCCATGAACCAGATTTCTTTTTCCTCTCCACCTGCTGTGATTGTGGTCTGGTGCATGCGGACTTCCTTCACCCACCACCCTCAGCGGCCGTGGTAGACTGGGTGGAGTGTGAGTGAGTACAGTGTTAACTCACCACCCAGGCCGCTCTCACCACTGGTTTGATTTGTTTTTTGAGATTGCAAGGGCGTGTTGGCCCACTGCCCTTACCATCTTAGGTGGAGTTGTGGGAATTTTGCCTTAACCGCCAACTCTGGCTAACCAAGGGCAACGTGGGGTGTGGCCTCAACTGGGAGTTACCGCCAGTGTATGGAAGCCATGTTAAAGATCACGTCAACAACCTTTGAGTACATACCTAGCAATGTTCTTTGGCATAAAGCAATCTAAACACAGGCTAACGTGCCATCCAACAAATCCACCATCTCTTTACAGTTACGGATCCGTCTTTCATCAATCTTCCTCATAAGTCCAATAGTTGGTTTTCCTTTTTTATAACTAATTCTTGGTTTAACCTCGATCTGTTAACCAGTAATTCCTCATAGTTAGTCTATTACTCAACATGATGAAGTAGGTGCTGTTGATGGACTAGAGGGAGATCATTAAAGGTGTCATCAGCTTACTGAGAGGAGTTCTTAGGTCATTCTGAGGTTGTATTTAGCGCTAGTAAGACCCCACTTAGATTATGCAGCTCAGTTTTGGTCCCCTTATTATAGGAAAGATATAGGCTCCTTGGAGGCAGTCCAGAGAAGAATGACCAAGATGATTTCAGGGGCTGAGAAATTTACCCTACAAAGATAGGTTAAAACGTCTTAATCTCCACTCCCTAGAGAGAAGGAGGGCAAGAGGGGATTTGATTGAGGTTTTCAAATGGGTAAAAGGAATTAATAAGGGTAACATTGATCAGGTTTTAGAATTTAGTAGTCAGGATAGGACACGTGGAAATGGGTATAAGCTAGAAAAACTTAGATTCAGGACAGACCTAGGTAGATATTGGTTCACTAACAGAGTGGTGAACGATTGGAATAGGCTGGGTAGACACGTAGTAAGTGCTGAGTCAATAGATAGCTTTAAAAGACGGTTGGATCAGAGTATGGATAGGGATGACAGGTGGGATGGCTAAATATTGGATTATTCCAAGGGTGGGGGGCAAGGAGCTGCCTCGTGTAGGTCATTAACTGGCCTCTTGCAGTCTCCTCATTTCTTATGTTCTTATGTTCTATACCAAAATCCAAAATCCTTTCTCATCCTTTTGAAGCTATTCCAAGCATTGTTCTTTTTCATCAACAAATATCACAGTATAAATTCGTGCATATAATAAGATTTGGGCTTCAAAGATTACTGATTGAAAACATTACTTCATATTAATGTGGTTATCATGTGCTATCATAAGAAGCAACCTTGAAACTGCAGAAATTGACTTATGTACTGCTGTTGGAAAGAGAAGCCATGCTAGGTAAAGTCAGTGATAGAGATGTGACATGACTTACAAGTCACATATGCATTGATGGCTGCCCACATTACAGATGAGTTGGACTACAGCCTGCGAGCCAGTCACCCTGCAGCTCCTAGTACCTCCATAAAGCCTTGGCCTGCCTTGCATCTGTCTAGTCCCATCACACACTGGGGGAGGACACCATCTCTTGGTGCGTGACTGTCTTGAACCAGTGCTGCCATCTCATTCTGTTTGCTTCTAATGAATATTTGTATTCATAGTGTAGTATTAGGAGGATGGTCCACTTATTCTTATTGTAAGTTGAATACCAGTAGCATTCAAATAACTGTTCATGTTTTCACTATAGGAGTATGTGTACATGCTTTACCTGAAAGTTATTGTTCCCCACATGTTCTTGTGTGACAGGATTGTGAGGAATTCACAAAGTAGAGTAACTGAGGAAGTCATATCTCTACCTACTCTGAATTGGTATTTATTGAACTAATGGTCCTTGTGCGGGAGTAATGGTGTATTAGTGTTTTTTGCCACTATAGCCTTGTTACAACAGGTGGTCACCCATCCAGTTCCTGCTTACTGCAGTGTGCCTTGGCTGCTGCCTCTCAGTGGTTATGAAAGGAATTAAACCTAACCAATTACAGCCACTCAACATGATACTAGTGGTGGGAGAGTTAAGGTCAGACAAACTCTACTTGAACCATGGTAATCATGACTCGAATTGTAATGATTTATGTACCTTGAGTGTCTTGTCAGGGGTTATATTCTGGGCCTCAGTCCTCTCTCATGACTGCCCCTAAGATCAATATCTCAGTGTTTCAAAACACAAGGCATTACATTGGTTGGCAGCAGTAAAGATCTGCTGTGAAGATTATGATGTTTTAAGAAGAAAAATTGTATGTGCATCAAAACTGGTGCCCTATGCATTATTAAACAGAATCAGTATGTGGATCCAGTGGGGATTGACCTGCAACCTGGAATGGGTTTTGCGGACTAAAAGGTAGGTAAGGATGTAATGTTGGTGTACATGGCATCATGACATCATTATCAAAGTGATTCATGTATATTAAGGCTTAGCCAGGTTTTTGCTGAAGGCTCCACTAAAGGGACTGGTCACAGCAAAACAATTTGTACTGCTCTTGTTCATATGCCTCAACCTTAAAAAATTCTTCCCCTCATTAATGTTATGTCTGTTTGGTGTAATAGACTTAGATAGGCTACTTGATATCAATGAGTCCATTATTAGGCAGCAATTTTTTTCTTTTTCTTTATATCTTTCACCAAGGTTCTTACTACTTTCCCCATATGGATTTAACATCAACCAAGGAGCTGATGCTACATTCTTGAAAATTATGAAAGTGTTGGGGTTACAAGAATTATATCACCGTAATCCCTGTGGTTCATTAACCCCTAGAGTCTGGCTGACGGATATTTCCATTGGGACGTAGAGTCTAGCTGACAGAGGTAGGCCTATTTGGCTAAAAAGTAGCTACGACGGAAATATCCGTCAGCCGGACCCTAGAGGTTAAAGGTGACAAAAGGGACGGAGCGAGGGGTCTGGGAAGCCCCTTCTTTGTGTACTCTCCTACAGAAAGACAAGGTACAGAAGAGTAATGTCTCCATGAACCTTGATGTGCCTTGTCTTTAGGGCAGGGGTTCCCAACCGGAGGTGCAAGATAACATTTGAGGGGGTGTGAAACCTTGGACTTGGCAATTTTCGAATTACACTGACACCCCGTTTAACGTTTTTACGTTGTTAGCAAAAAATAATAAATAAATAGATAAATTTGGAGGAGTATTGGTGTTGAGCAATGAATATGTTTCCAAGACTTTGTGAAAAAGCACTAGGTCTCCTCATCTCATTTGCGACGACATACTTATGTGAGTCTGGATTCAGTTCTCTTTTGTCAATTAAGACAAAATCTAGAAATTGCCTAAATCTACAGGCAGATATGCGGATTGCTATCAGCAACAAAGTACCACGTTTTGAGAAAATCATAACCAAGAAATAGGAACAAAAAAGTCATTAGATTTAAATTCTACATTTCTAAAATTTTTGTTTTTAGTTTTTTGAAATTGTTTAATTTACACTTACACTGAATGAAAAGCTTAGTTTTTGTGTACTGTTTGTTCGTATTTGAATTTGTTATGTCAGTTTTCTTTTTTTATTTTCTTGCTTTCCATGTCATTCAAAAATTAAATAAAATATATTTTTTGCTCAAATTTAGTATAAGTTGCCTTCTTCATTTTCATATGAGATATTACTTTTGTAGGGGGTGCGAGAACATATTAAAAGTTTTCTAGGGGTGCGGGGCATAAAAAAGGGAACCCCTGCTTTAGGGGGATAACAGCCTCGTATATATAAATAGATGACTGAGAAAGAATAAGGTTAGAAAGTGCTCCATTGTCAGTCATTCTGGTGGCCTTGGGTATGAATCTTTATATACTGCACTATTGCCCTTTGATTAATGTGATGATGATTGAGTATAAAGTTGTTGTTCTCTTTCAGATGGAAAGCATGAGCCCATACAGAGTGTGAGGTGGAGTGGTGGCAGTGAGAGTCACATCACTAGAAAGGATCCTACTGAAGGAACCATCACCAATACTCTGCCTAGTCCAACCTGGATACATCACCCACCACAACAACCATTCATCAGTGCCCGTACAACACAGGACTACAACATGTCCTCGGATATACTCACACTTAATGGCCCTAACAGAATCAACTTTGCTAGGAGTCTACCCTCACCCTCCCCTCACTTCCTCTTTCATAGAGTGTTTATTGACAGAACCTTTGACACCCACACAAGACACCCCTACCAGCGGCCTGTGCTGGCTCTCACTGCACGTGAAACTGTGGCTGAACAATCCTCAGTAAACAAAGAGGACAGTTCATCTAGTGTTGCAAATCTTACTACACATCAGTCAGCTGACACCATTGATGCAAAGGAACCTACAAACAAATTTAATACTCTTTCACCACCAACAAAAGACCTTGGTGTATCAAGTGAAGGCAAAGAACTTTCACAGGCTGAGGAGTATGGTGGCATTAGTGACTTGCAGAATGTGCTACGCAATACACACCACCACCACCACCACCACCACCACAGAGACAGGTTACACACTTTCAAGGTAAGGATTTTGTAGTTTTCTCATTGTAATCCATTTTGAATAACAGTCATCCCCTTGAGGATCGTTTCCGGAGGGAATGAGGCATCAGAAACATAGATTGATAGATAGCACTCCTAACACAACATGATTTATTTAGCAATTAGTTAAACTAAAAAACGATATCACTTTCCATATAGAAACCCAATGTTGATTGTGTTTAACCTTCTGAAGCTTATGGAATACAGCATTACTGAAGGAATTATTGTAAATGTTCAGACACACTGTAATTAAACTGTACACTCATTAAGTGTAAAGCATGTTTGACCACGACCATAGTTGTTGTCACAATGCACCACCACTGATGGAGGGAGAGTGGAAGGAGGGTGTTGGTACACAGTACTGCTTTTCCCATGATTTATATTTACTTATTTCTTTGTATTGTACACAAATAAAAGTTAATGCATGTGGAATGGTTAATAATGTACACGTATGTATAAGAGTTTTATAGTTAGTCTAGTGGCCAGATAGGGTTCCCGTGCACCCCCTGGTGTTCTTGTCGAAACCTACTTTTTTAGATTCCTAAATAGGTCTAGAAAACAGAAATAAATGTCAACATTGCCAATGAATGTCGCATGGTTTTTTTTGGCAGCCATTTTGAATCGTGTCATAGGCAGCTGTAAAAATCAGTAATGATATCTTTTGAACCGGTCATCATATAGAGACAAATAATACCTCTTTTCCATATAATTTCAACATGAGGAATCAATTAAAATAGTTATTTTTATTATTCAACCACTTTTAAACCACCGTAAGTGAATATTATACCCCAAAATGCTTGATTTCAAGGAAATTTCAAGTTAAATATAGATACGCTTGAAAACAGAAATGGTAATTGAAACCTTTGGAAGTATTTGCTACTGGAAGATATTTCTAAGGCAATACACATGTGTCTGTGGTTAAACCTGATGCAGTAATCCCTAATTTGAAGTGCACCACTTAATGTTTTGTATAATGGCCTGTGGCAAAGTCTAGTCTGTGTAAGATACTCCTATGCATCATCATCAAGATATTCAAGCAACTCGTCATAGTCCATGTCATCTTCCTCACAGTCCTCATCCTCAAAAGTACCAGTTTCTAGCAGGTCAATGATAGTTTGAGGTAGGATGGGACCACATGACCACACAGGCTGCAAGGTTCCTTTCTCTGTCCTTTCCCATCCTTGCCCTGCATCCTATGGCCTTGGCTTCCAAAAGAGAGGCTCATTAGCTTGCTTGTAGCTGGCCACCCTGTAGTTTATGCGCTGTATGTGACTCCCCACCATCCTGTAGATGAGTCATGCATAGTATTCTTGCATGCTAGAATCATATAATTTGTAATTTTCCTCAGAGGGTGAGAAGGATGCTTCCTGTGGAAATTTTGGGCCAACTCTTGTGTATATGTTGACTTTAGGGATGGTTTCTGTTGTATTTACCTTGAAACTCCTCACATCTTTTGATCTCTCATACTGGGGCAAAGTTCTTCCTTAAGTTATTTCAAAGCCAGGATTTGTCTCCTGGATCATTATGCCCCCAGCACTGTTGACAACATTTGATCCATGGATGTTTATCATAATCTTGTTGAGGTTGTCTCACTCACAGTGAAAGATAGCATTGCCTTCACCTGTAATGATTTGAGGTGTAAGGTATGTGGACACCTCATCAATCAGGGTTTGAAAAACCCGGTTTTTTTTAATATATATAAAAAACTCTGGTTTTTTTTTTTATAAAAAACCCACCCACTGTTTTTTGGGTTTTTTTTCGGGGGGTTTTATTGGGTTTTTTGTTTATTCATATTTATATGTAAATCAGTTTAAACAAGCATTTAAAAAGTAATCTAGAGTGAAATAAAAGGTTTGAAGTGTTATCTGAAGTAGTGATGGAAATTCCGGCTCTTTTCAGGGAGCCGGTTCTTTCGGCTCCCAAACAGCTCTTTCGGCTCTCAAATACTTTTTTAAAGTAGTTTCACATGTTCTGTTTATAAACTTTATAATTTATTATATATATATATATATATATATATATATATATATATATATATATATATATATTATGTATGCAGTATGTCACACACACACACACACACACACACACACACACACATACTATCAATCTTCTTTCCTTATCCTTTATATCAAAGTAACAACTAAAACATAAGCAAATGAGACCATGAACTTCAGCTCAAGATTAAAAGAAAACCCCTGTTTGATGTTATTTATATAATTTATATATTTTCTTTTTTATGTTTTTTATGGTTTTTACGATGCCAACCCTGGTTTGTTCTAAGACTAATAATTACGCAGTAAAATGAAACTGTATCTTTTTCCAAAACATAACTTTCTTCCTCATTTTCTTGAAAGCTATTAGAGAAATTGGAAATATCATTGCAGCATCTGATAGACCAAATTAAACTCTAGAACTGTCATTATGAATATTTGTTCTATGACTTATAATTACGCAGTAAAATTAAACCGTCTCTTTTTTCCAAAACATGACTTTCTTCCTCAATTTCTCGAAAGCTATTAGAGATATTGGAAATATAATTGCAGCATCTGATAGACCTAATCAAACTTTACAACTGTCATTATAAATATTTGTTCTATGACTAATAATTACGCAGTAAAATTAAACACTTTTTTCCAAAACATAACTTTCCTCCTCATTTTCTCGAAAGCTATTAGAGATATTGGAATTGTCATTGCAGCATCTGATGGATCAAATTAAACTCTACAACTGTCATTATGAATATTTGTTTTAAGACTAATAATTACGCAGTAAAATTAAACCGTATCTTTTTTCCAAAACAAGACTTTCTTCCTCATTTTCTCGAAAGCTATTAGAGATATTGGAAATATCATTGCAACATCTGATAGACCTAATTATACTTTACAACTATCATTATGAATATTAGTTCTATGACTAATAATTACGCAGTAAAATTAATACGTATCTTTTTTCCAAAACAAAATTTCCTCCTTATTTTCTCAAAAACTATTAGAGATATTGGAAATAATAATACAGCATCTGATAGACCTAATTAAACTCTGCAACTGTCATTATGAATATTTGTTCTAAGACTAATAATTACTCAGAAAATTAAACCATATCATTTTTCCAAAACATGACTTTCTTCATTTTCTCAAAAGCTATTAGAGATATTGGAAATATCAATGCAGCATCTGATAGACCTAATTAAACTTTAGAACTGTCATTATGAATATTTGTTCTATGACTAATGATTACTCAGTAAAATTAAACCGTATCTTTTTTCCAAAACATGTCTTTCTTCCTCATTTTCTCGAAAGCTATTAGAGATATTGGATATATCATTGCAGCATCTGATAGACCTAATTAAACTCTACAACTGTCATTATGAATATTTGTTGTAAGACTAGTAATTATGCAGTAAAATTAAACCATAAATTTTTTCCAAAACATGACTTTCTTCCTCATTTTCTTGAAAGCTATTAGAGATATTGGAAATATCGTTGCATCTGATAGACTTAATTAAACTCTACAACTGTCATTATGAATATTTGTTCTATGACTAATAATTACGCAGTAAAATTAAACCGTATCTTTTTTCCAAAACATAACTTTCCCCCTCATTTTCTCGAAAGCTATTAGATATATTGGAAATATCATTGCAGCATCTGATAGACATGATTAATCTCTACAACTGTCATTATGAATATTTGTTCTAAGACTAATAATTACGCAGTAAAATTAAACCGTATTTTTTTTCCAAAACATGACTTTCTTCCTCATTTTCTCGAAAGATATTAGAGATATTGGATATATCCTTGCAGCATCTGATTTACCTAATTAAACTTTAGGACTGTCATTATGAATATTTGTTCTAAGACTAATAATTACGCAGTAAAATCAAACCGTATATTTTTTCGAAAACATTTATTTCTTCCTCATTTTCTCGAAAGCTATTAGAGATATTGGAAATATCATTGCAGCATCTGATAGACCTCATTTAACTCTTCAACCTTTATTATGAATATGTATTCTAAGACTAATAATTACGCAGTATAATTTAACCGTATCTTTTTTAAAAAACATGACTTTCTTCCTCATTTTCTCGAAAGCTATTAGATATTGGAAATATCTTTGCAGCATCTGATAGACCTAATTAAACTCTACAACTGTCGTTATGAATATTAGTTCTATGACTAATAATTACGCAGTAAAATTAAACCGTATCTTTTTTCCAAAACATAACTTTCCTCCTCATTTTCTTGAAAGCTATTAAAGATATTGGAAATATCATTGCAGCATCTGATAGACCTAATTAAACTCTACAATTGTCATTATGAATATTTGTTCTAAGACTAATAATTACGCAGTAAAATTAAACCGTATTTTTTTTCCAAAACATGACTTTCTTCCTCATTTTCTTGAAAGCTATTAGAGATATTGGAAATATCATTGCAGCATCTGATAGACCAAATTAAACTTTACCATAGTCATTATGAATATTTGTTCTAAAATTAATAATTATACAGTAAAATGAAACATGACTTTCTTCCTCATTTTCTCAAAAGCTATTAGATATTGGAAATATCATTGCAACATCTGATAGACCTAATTAAACTCTATAACTGTCATTATGAATATTTGTTCTAAGACTAATAATTTGAGTTCCTAACCCATAAACCAATCTTGAATGACAAGGATTTTCATGGGAGTTTTAAATAAAAAAGTCTATTGTATTAGTTGTTAAATATGGTAGTACACGTACATAATTGAATTTATAAATGTGATTCCTACAGGTTCTACTAAATGCGTGTCACTTTCATGCACCATTATAAAATAAAATGTTAATTTGGGGATCGTCTGTATTTTGGCAGTTGTATAAATTTCAAGCTCCCATTCGTAATTTTGTCTACACTAAAGGAGGTGCCACATCAACAGTTGCCAATAAGTAAGTGGTATACCTGTATATATAAGCATATTATTACTTTAATGTTTTTTTCAGAGCCAGCTGAAGTTTCTGCAGAGATGGGAGGGGAGACTGCGGCGTGAGGCTCACCTCTTGCCCCACCACCACACAGGACCACCATAGCAGCTGCTGATGGCTTCTCTGTCTCACATTAACTCCAGTTGTCAGGTTCCTACTTAACTATTACAATGGGTCTAGTTTTTGTGTGTTCTATTTTGTCCAATTAGAACAAGTAACACACTAATTGTAGACTAACTCACTTCATCATGACACTCGTATAAAGTTTTGTAATATATGTACTAACAAAAATCGCTCATCCTTATCCAGTTTGCATAATTTTGTATGGAAGACTTCAGGGTGAGAATTCGGGGGAAATTATGTTAAATTTTTCAGAGTTTATGATTAAACTTCAACATGTACCAGATTAAGGCAGTGAACCCGTGTCAATTGTTATGCCATTTTGTATATATATATATATATATATATATATATATATATATATATATATATATATATATATATAATGTTAGCAGTGTTTGAAACAATAAGGATGTGCAGCTGAGCCAGCCAAACCAGTGAAAATTTAATGTCATTACTGTAGATTTACCACTTACATCCTCTGGGGACCTAGGAGCTAAGTGAGAGGAGTGTATGTGTGTGTGTATGATGAACTTCTCAGTTGGGTATCAGGGGACACTGGGAAAGGTTTCCCATCAAGGTCTTTTAGGGTAAGCATAGCTGGAGCTTGGGATTCTGAATTAGCAATGACTAGACGATATCTCTCAGGTCTTTGGATGTATTTTTGAAATTGGAAAGTATTTTCTGAGTAGGGATCATGAGCAGGGATGTGGAAGTATTTGTTCCATCGGGGAGGACCAAAGAGGCTGGATAAAGGAAAGTGATTAGTGGATGGGCGTGGGCGAGCGTGAGAGGAGGAGGGGACAGTGGGTTATAGAGGAAGGAGAGGTCAGAATAAAGGGTTGGTGAGTGGTTTTAAGTTTTAGGGGAATATATGGTTCTAAGGTGGTTACAATAGTAGAAGGTGGTGTCGGTGCACAGATGGAAGAGACAAGGGAGTTGACAGGTCGGAGGTTAAGGGAGTTTTCAGAGCTGAGGTCAAATGTGTGTCCTTGTCAAAGCCAGGGAAGTCTGGGGGATTAATTTTTTGAGGTTCATTCCCCAAATGCACCTGTTAATTTTGGGTTTTCCTTACTGGCCATGGCATATAATACTAAATAATGATAGTAATGTGAAAGGAGAAAGTCCTGAACAAAAGAAAAGTTAATGAAAGTCTGAAACTTGATGAAGAGAACATTTAACATGCTGCATCTCTTTCTTTCTTTTTTTCTTGTGGTTATTTTGTTAGTTTTCTGAGTCGCAAATGTCACTTTCTTTCAAATGCACAATAAAATAGATATTATTTTTACAAATTTTAATGAGCTCCAAAACCATTAAACAATCTGCTGAAAATTAAAATAACATAAGTACTGTATAATTGCCAGTCGACGATGATTGTACGTTCCTTTTTCATTAATTATTTTTACCCAAATTGATTTACTTATGAAGAAATAAAGGAATGTGTTCATATATTCCTATGAGTGAACACAAGCTATAGGGGTGTTTTTGTGAGCGAAAATACCAACCTAGCTTGACTTACTTTGCTTCAGCTTGACAAAAGCCATTTTCGCAAGTGCCGGAGAGGCAACCATAGGTTGCCCTTTAACCAACCTAAGTCAACCCAGCTGTGCAGGAACTTTGCTCTCGCTTGGCTGCCACTTGCTGCTTTAAAGATGATGTCCACATCGAGAAATACCGTCTCATCAGATATGAAGTCCACTCAAATGTAAGTATTATTGAAGATTAAGGTCTTAAATGAGTTGAAATAAGTGTTTGAGGTTGGAGAAGATGCATACATCATATGAAAATAGCCGAGATAACATTATTTAAAAAAACTAAGGAGTTGAGAGCAAGCCAGGCTGTTTTCGCAATAGCATCAATCCAGAGCAACCCGAAGGAAGCTCAATCAAATCTAGCTTGATAACAAATTTTCAGCGAAAACACACCTTATATCAATTAATGTGGCTTTGGTCATAAAATTATTAATTTCCCTAAAGAATAAATTAAAGCCTTTGTATGTAACATTAATTAAGTAAAAAGAACTAGGATGATAACACTTCCTCTTATTTCTTAATCTATAACATAACAAAATAGCTTCTTTAAAAACTATAACACCTTACTGCAGAGCAAACTGTTAAGTACTTGGCCATGACAAACCCCTAAACCATTAGATGACATTGAGAATGAAGGCTTTAGCCACAGCAAGGATAAGGGCTCCAGTTGGAATGCCTGAGAAAGGTCCGGATCCGCCAGCAATATCCAGGTGAGTGTACTTGAGGGGCTGATTGCTGTCCTTTCCATGCTGGCAAAATGTAAAATATTTTAATATTAGAACCTAAGTTTTACTGAAAAACATACATGCTCTGGCAGCATAGAGGCTAAGTGAGAAAAGTGTGCATGGGTGTGTGTATGCATGCCTTGTCTTGGCTCTTGCAGCTGTTGGTTGTCAGGGTACGGAGCGATCACCTGATCCAAAGTAAACGAGAATTGCATCTCTACCTGAACAACAGTTGCAGTATGAATCCTACTGGTCTGTGACTACTGCACTAGTTCCCAATTGATATGAGCATACGATTCTGTACCAGCATTAGTGGTAGTCTATTATAGTATAGTATAGTATCCTCCTCTATTTGAATTTTTTTACTATTTCACACTTGCCTCGAAAATTCCATGTAGTTTTTCTATACTACATGGTGTCACTTATTTTCCTGCCAGCTTCAGCTGGAGGGATGGGTGGGAGGGGAGGAGCCTTCCACTGTACTATCCTTTCTCTAATTCAAGTAGTTAGTGTAGAGTAATATCAAACAGCCTTCGCAGGGACCCTAGGGTCTGTTGCTGTTTGTGTTCCCTTGTATTCCCTTGTATAACTTAGCAATATAAATGAAGGCATGTGCAACTATCAAACTTTTAAAGGCCCAGCCTCGGAATCCCCATTTGGGGAGGGGACCACAAATGTCTTCAGGTCGGATTGCCCCTCTGATGACAACCTTAGGTGTTTTGACACTTCCTCTAATACTTTTTCTATTAATTTCTGCAACATTCGTGGCTTTAGATCTGATTTTCAATCTGTGGAACACCATCACTCCTCCACTAAACCTCATTTGCTCTTCCTAACTGTAACATAGTTCTCTGTGGCTACTGATAGCTGTCAGAATATTTTCATTGATAGAAAATAATAAGATGTAACAAAATCAAATTATACATATTTTATGTATATCTATTCATTTATATACCTGGCTTATATCCCCATTAATAGGGGATAACCAAGACAAAGTGTTTAGGGTTCCAGGAGACATTACTCTTCCCTCCCTGTCTGTGCCTTGTCTATTTATAGGAAAAAATACAGGAGGGTCTTCCCAGACCCCTTGCTCTGTCCCTTTTGGTTGCATTTTACCACCTGCAGGGAATACAGTGGTAGTATTCTTGCAGCCACCACCACAGGGCTATGTACAATATGTACCATCGCTGAAAAAAGTATCTGAAAAAAATCTGAGGTAGCAATTAGACAAATCGGACGAAGGAAGTTTCTGGTAAATGGTAGAGGACAGGGCATGAAGTTGGCAGCCCTGCATGGTTGATATTAGTGATGAGCGAACCGAGTATTTGAGACTTTTGTAAACCTAGCGCCATATAACTCATTTACCATTTAGTGTGCACTGCTGGAGATTGGTATCGAACAGGAGACATCTTGTAGAATTTTTCTTTCAATCATATACCATACACATAGACCAGCAAGCGTAAAGCACCCTTGTCCCTAGACCACCAAGTTTGAAACACCCTTATTTGGGAACGGCAAGCTTTTCTCATTCTTTTCTCTAGGCCAGCAAGCTTAATTCAAAGGCCTTCCTCTTGAGACCAATAAATTCAAAACACCTTATTTAGACTAGCAAGCTTAAATGATGCTTATCAGCTCTATACACACAAAAGGATAATTGAATTACAGGAATCGAGTAAATCGAGTAGGAATCACCAAAACTCAAGTTCCGATTAAACCGACTAATGCAGAACCGAAACGCACATTCCTAACTAATATCCATAATTCCTATTATTGTAGGAGACGCCAGTTACTTTGAGATTTCTGTCCTGATGTAACCTTCACTGCATTGGGTAATAATCTCATGTTGTGTATTCTGTGTCGTTGCCATGGTGATGCTATGATCATGGCACACCAGTCTCTAAATCAACTCTGATGAAGTGTCACATGCATTTCGAAGCTTTGAATATCAGATCTGATCCACCATAAAGCATCTTCATGAAGAGCGTTTCCTTTCAAGATTGCTACATTTGATAACCAATGAAGATTACAGCTATATACTTTATTATTGAAAAAAAAACCTTTTTTCTTGAATGTCTGTCATATTACGAACCGAATCAGTGACACTGTTCAATTGGTAAGCGAGTGTGAACAGTGTTTGAGGTCAATGCCATTGTGACACATTTACCAAGTTGTTGATCTTGCGATCCATATCGAGCAACATATATGATGCGTATGATGATTGTACAGCTTTCAAACCAGTTGCAATATAAGAAACTTTACAGTAGAACATACATACATGACTTTCTTCCTCATTTTCTCAAAAGCTATTAAAGATATTTGAAATATCATTGCAGCATCTGATAGACCTAATTAAACTCTACAGCTGTCATTATGAATATTTCCTCCAAGACTAATAATTATGCAAAAAAATGAAACCGCATCTTTTTTCCAAAAACATGACTTTCTTCCTCATTTGCTCGAAAGCTATTAGAGATATTTGAAATATCATTGTAGCATCTGATAGACCTAATTAAACTCTACAGCTGTCATTATGAATATTTGCTCTAAAACTATTAATTACGCAGTAAAATGAAAACTTATCCTTTATCCAAAAACATGACTTTCTTCCTCATTTTCTCGAAAGCTATTAGAGATATTTGAAATATCATTGCAGCATCTGATAGATCTAATTAAACTCTACAACTGTTATTATGAATATTTGCTTTAAGACTAATAATTACGCAGTAAAATAAAACTGTATCCTTTTTCCAAAAACATGACTTTCTTCCTCATTTTCTCAAAAGCTATTAGAGATATTGGAAATATCATTGCAGCATCTGATAGACCTAATTAAACTCTACAACTGTCATTATGAATATTTGCTCTAAGACTAATAATTACGCAGTAAAATGAAACTATCATTTTTCAAAAAACATGACTTTCTTCCTCATTTTCTCGAAAGCTATTAGAGATATTGGAAATATCATTGCAGCATCTGATAGACCTAATTAAACTCTACAACTGTCATTATGAATATTTGCTCTAAGACTAATAATTACGCAGTAAAATGAAACCATATCCTTTTTCAAAACATGACTTGCTTCTTCATTTTCTTGAAAGCTATTAGAGATATTGGAAATATAATTGCAGCATCTCATAGACCTAATTAAACTCTATAAATACCATCATAATTACTGAGGATGTTTCACAAAGTCAATGTGAGTATAAAACAAAGCACCAATATGAAAACCAACATAACTTTTGACACACTTCATCTACCAATTACCTTTGATGCCGGTTCCTAAGAACTACCCAAGGGATGGCTATGACATTGGTCTCCATTTATCTATGCTTTTGTATTCCCTCCTTGCATACTATAATCCTTCCATTCTACTTTCTACAATTCTATTCACATTCCTGTCCTTGTATTCCCGTTTTGCATGTTCTAATCTTCCCATTCTCTCACATACTCTAGCACTCTGTCCTCCCATTCCACTGAGGTTCAGCTTCTTGCAACCACTACACAATTAACACTCATATACACTCAAAAAGTTGTATCCAAGTGATTGAAATCACTGAAAATTAATTTTCATAGCAAATTTCACTATTGAAACCCTCAGGATTTAGTGTCATTCTTGTAATTTGTGTAAAGTACTCTACACTTTTATTTTAACTATCAATTTCCACACACTATAAATAAATATACCTGCAATACTGTCATCCAAATTTTCATGATAGTCCTCACTGAAACACTGAGTGGCTTCCAAATTGTGTTGTGCAATTTGTATGTGCTGCTTCCTGGGGCTCCAAGCTTCTTGCTGCTGTGAGACTGACTGTAACGAGATATGGTCATTTTCAGATTCAATTCTCTTTGGCTTGCTTTTCAATAGAAATCTCAGCACTTGACTGTATTTTGGATGACCTCTCAGCGGAAATTGAATCATCATCACAGTCAAGTAAAGGTACATTTCCACTATTCTTTCTATGAGGCAAGTCTTGAGTGCATACAGGAACTTGGCTTCTATAAGAGCATTACAGTAAGTGGATGTATTATATATAAACTTCGTATCAATAAACATTTTTCTTTATGAAGTTAAAAAGAATGAGATAGAATAGTGCAATTCATTACAGCTAGTGCTCAAGGATGAAAATGTGTATCCCAGTTAATCCCCAACACAACTTGAACTGACTCCATAGACGCAGAAGTTAAATAACACTTACATTTAAGTCAAGATAAACAATGTGAATTAACGCTTATATGTTAAAACAGTACAATGACGTAATATATGAACTTAACAAAAATTGCATGACCTAACCAAACCTAAGCCTGACCCAACACAAATACAAGTGAGTTTCTGGTGGTAGGTCGAGGTACTTATGCACAAAAAGGTTGAATGAAAGTCAAAGTGTACAATATTAATTTTATTGTGCGTATTCAACAATATGAGCAATTGACAACTTGCAATAATAACCTAACGAAGAGAATGTTCTAGATGAAACATCATCCATTAACCCTAGACAAGATCCCTAATAATAGAAAATGCATGTATTTACCTAGTTGTGTCTGGGAAACTCTAGAATGCATACGGGGAGACATCAATTACACGTCAGTCCTTGAAATTCGCCCTCTTCCTCTAATTTTACCAGTTACATAATATGGTTGTTCTTTAATCAACATATTGATAGCAAAAGTCTGCTGATGAAAAGTCCATATAATTGTCATGCCTTGTTCATAGTTTAACATAACAATACAGCTCTATTTCATTACAAAAATTTTATTTTTCAAATGTAGCTACTATGACAAAACAAGGTAATACTTTTATCATGCAAAACAATAATAAAAATTTTTTAGGAAATCTAACTCTGACTCTTGTAATGTTTGCACAATGATAAACATGAAGGCAGACTGTTATAGTAGTTCAGTGAAATTGATTAATCTGTCCTGAACAATGCTTCACTAAGGTATAAGGTATAAAAAATATCAACAAAATATTTATAAGGAATGGTTAATATTAAGTTCGCAGTATTATGGAGAACAGGCCCAAGGAATACTAATATTTAGAGGGTATGGTCACTGAAATGAGGATAGTTTGGAAATGTATACTTATGACGCGTTAACAAAATTTCCATGACAGCCTTAGCTAAGTAAGATAAGGGAATTATCCGACCCATTGAATTATATACTATCATATTAATGATGTGCATGAAATAAAGAAGAAAGAAAAATGAGAGATTATGAGGACAAGAAAAGATGACTAAAGAATGCATCAAGATTGAAAACAAAGGAAAACAACCATTATTGGTTATCTAGGAGTAAGGAATTTGCATTTAGAACAATAATTTTATTTGTTATTTGTATTATGATCTTTTATCAATATCAAAAATTTTGTTACCAATATCAACCGTAAATAATTCCATATAACCAATGCTAACAATATATAATTCCTAAATATATTTGGTATGAAATCACAATTATGCTACAATTAGTGATTCTCACATAGCATAAGCATAAACATTTACACTGACATTATTAAGATATATTCCTGGATATATTCCAATACTCCTTCCTCAGTATTGAGAAATTTAAAACTTCAGACACTATCACACAAGAATTATCCAAGTTACCACAGGTATATGCATTTTTACCCTTTATCTGCCACTTATATTTATAATCATCTCTAATTCTTCTGTTTGATATTTTTCCAGTGGTTTGTCCTTACATGTGGGAGGGAGGCATGACAGCCAAGTGGTAAACTCCATTCATAATACTTCCAATAAAGTCCTTGAATTGATCATCTATATGCTGACCTACAAATTCCAGGTAAGTTCTGATGTTCATCACATGTCCAGGAATCGAAAATTCCTGTAAAATGCTCTCAATGGTATTCTTTGTGTGATGAAGACAATTCTCTTTGGAAAGGTGACATTCCTTTTTAGGTTTGCCTTGAGGGAGAGGTTTTTTGACATGATCAGTTCCATCACAAGAGCAAATCATGCAATTATAGGTAATGGCAAGAGGTTTATTGGATTTGCCTTCTACTCTCTCAATTCTATGGTGATTATAACATGTCTTGCAATATAAGACATCTGGTTCCTTCCTTACAGGAATGTTTTGTAATTCACCAGTTATTGTCTGAGCATAGATGGTTCCCATGAACTCAATTATTTTTTTCCCTGCTTCAAGAAGACCTCGTGATGGACAGAGAGAGAGTAACATTACACAATCCTTAGGAGGAAATGAAGTTTCTTTGGCCACTTCATCAACATATTTCACAAGGACACTCTCAATATCTGAAAAAGAGCAATCACTTAATGATGTGAGATGATATAAAGCCATTGCTAACTGCCATACTTGTTCTGAATTTTCTTGTATTGGTTGTGTCAGACTGTTTTTTTCTTTAAAGGACAAAATAAATCTCTTCAATTCATTCTTCAACTTATCTTCAGCTGAATTAACCAAATATGATGAGTAAATCTGCTTCTGCTTCACTTTAAGAGTTTTAATGGCCAGAGGTGGTAGTACTTTTAGAATTTTAATACACTTTTTCCAGCTCTTAATCCCCAATTTCCAATAATATTGATCAAAATCATCTACTACTTTAATGCTAAGGGCAGTGTTATTAAAATTCAGAGCTTTAGATTTAATGCCATAGCTTTGAAAAATATCACCGACTTTATTAACTTTTTGCATGTCAGCAAATGTTGTAAATGTAATGAAATTTGTTGAAATTCTTTGCCCATAGTGTTCAATAAGGAAATCAATCATGTGGCGTTCTGACGAAGTTAAGTCAACTGCACTAGAGGAGATTACATAGCCAATTGCATGAATATGTATGTTGGAATTATTGCTGGTGAAGAAGGTCTTCAGAATTTGGAGAGGATTGTTTTTCTCTGTTCCTCTAATGTCTGTCAGTCCAGGCGTGTCAATGATAGTAATAGGTATATCACCCTTAGCAAAGCAGAATGTGTAAGCAGTCATTGATAAAGTGTGGGAATGTTCATTTATTTGGTTCATAATAACACACAAGAGTTCATCATCTACAGCTTCAATTCCTTTCAAGAAATTTGCTGCAGAGTTTATCAAAGTTGTCTTTCCACTTCCTTCATTTCCAATCAAAATGATTACTTTTTCATCTTCTGAAGTACTTTTAAAACCAAAGTATTTTCTTCTCAATCCAGAACAATCTTCCTCAAATATTGCTCCCATATTGCAAAATTGAGTATATTTGCTTTTGGGTTCTGTAGGAATGTGCGCATACTGTTCCTTGACTGAACACTTATATGATGTTAATGTACTCTGATTTTCCAAGGTTAGTGTATCATTATTTTTGAGACAAGCACTGTATTGTGAATCACACACTGTATTCAATGGCTCCTCTTTTTGGTCAAGCACACTCCTCATGTTTGAATGATGACAAAATTGGACCACATCTCCATGCGAGTCTTTAACACTACTTCCCAAAGTGCAATGGTTTCCTTGACTTCCAAATTCAGCAGTTAAGTGTTCCTCTTTGTGAGACTGTCTCATTCCATGGACATCACTGGGGAAATCCTGATTTCGCAAAGTTTTGACACTTTTCTGTCCATTTTTTTGTGATTCTGAGTCTTTCACATTATCACTCTGTGAACCAGAGTTCAGCGTCTTGGCTTTAACTTCAACACTAGGCATAGTGTGATTCATAACAACATTAAAAGAACAATAAGTATCCCCAACCCTGGTGCTGTTGAGGTTGCCATGGTCTGTTGGATGTTTTTGGTACACTAAAT
>JAPQNM010000002.1:5838266-5853266 GCA_029783475.1 Metacarcinus magister
AATGAGGAAATGTAATCCATGACTAGGCGCTCTGATGAAGTTAGTCGCACTATATGTGCCTGGGCTACAAAACCTATGGCATGTATTTTCAGGTTTTGTGAATCGGCGTTTGCCAAGAAGGTTTTGAGAGACTGGACATGGTCATGCATTTCAGCCCCTGAGGAGTCATTGAGGCCTGGAGTGTCTATAACTGTCAATGGATTATCCTTACTCACACAGAAAGTATAGCCAGTTATCTGTGTGGTATGTCCTTGAAAGTCATTAGAATTTGTTATAACTTTAATTAGTTTACCAGCAGCTGACTTGTTATCACTAAAATAATTTGCTATGAAATTAACCAATGTAGTTTTACCACTGCCAGATGCACCTAAGAGAATTATAGTTTTTCCTTCAGCTTCAGGGATGGCTCCATAATATTTCCTTTTTATCCCACACACCTCTGATTCTTTCACTGGCATTAGTGTTGATGAAGATTCATCATTGCTATTGTTGAATTGATATAGATTTGCTTTAACCTGTTGAGACTTTTCAGACATAATCTGACCATTTACAGTCTTATCCTTAAATTTAGATTGACTTTCCTCTAATTTACTTTCATGCTTTTCTGAATTACTGATGTCACCAGCAACATGTAATAAACGAGGAGGAGTAGGTTTTACCTGAAATTGTTTTTCTTGCACATTAGAATATTTTGACTTTGGTTTGCAATTGTTTTTATTTTCGCTTTCATAAAAATGTTTATTCAACTCCACACATTCAGAGTTTCTCGTTAGGTTTTGGCTAGACTGAAGACTTATGTCTTCTCTTGAACAATGAATGGATGCATCATCCAGAGAAACCTCACAACCCTTGTCATGACATGATTTTCTATCACTAACTTGGCAATCAAATAATTGCTGCTCTCCACTTTTATCAACTGGCATTCTGGAAAAAGTCTTTGCTGTCATTCGCTGATGAGCATATTTGCTGTCTTTGCTTACTTTGTTCTGTTCCAACCCCTTCCCTGGTACATCCCATTGCTGACTAAGAGAGGTAATGTTACTGTCTTTTAACGTTGTATTCCTCATTGTATTGTGTGTGACTGGTAACTCAATTTCTTCTCTTGGTTTCACTGTGTGTGCATCTCTATTACACAATCCATCAATACAATATGACTGACCAGTGAGTACATTATCATGAACAATAACTGCAGGTTCATTTCTAACCACAGATGCATAAGAAGCTTGAGGAATAAGCAGAGGGTACTTAACTTTACAAATCACTGGAAACCTGCTTCTTTCTGAGTTTACTAAATAATGACAGAACTCATCTATCCCATACTTAATTGATGATACTTCAGTTCTTTTATCATTTTCATAAAAATATCCAAAAGAAAAGGCATGCTGGATGTTAGGTGGTAAAAAAGCTGTGGTAGTATTTGGCTCAAGTCTTTTAAAACTTCTACCTTCATTTTGATTTAGGATATTGTCTTGACTCATTTTCATTTCTTTGACACAATCAATGTAGTCTTTTAAGTCTTTAATATCTTTCTCTTCAATCTTACTATTAAAACAAATCAGCATTTCAATATATGACTTGTGATAAATTGAAGATACAACACTGAGCGTATTATGAGGTTTTACATTGCCTCTATATTCAAAAATTTTCTCCCCTTTCAGAAGAATACAGTCTGAAAATCTTGTGTTATCAAAATCTTGAGTCCAAAGAGCAATCTTAATCACTTTCGAATCTTTTACTGACCTCAAATCTTCTTTTGACCTTATCTTAATTTTATATTCTGGGATGGATTCTTCTACGTTTATGGTATGCATTGCGTCACCAGGAGAGTATTTTCTTGTTGAGGAATCATAAAAATACCCAGGAGATACATCCTTGTCGTAGGCACATACCATTTCTTCCTTATCTGGTTTTCTATAAAAAAATAAATAAATCAAAAATCAAAAAAAAAGAGAGAAACAAAATGAATAAATGAATAAATAAATAAATAACTATAAATAACCTTAATTGGTTAGAATTAGTGTAGCAAATTGATTTAAGAATTGCAAATCACATACAAATTTAACATGGAAGATACAATAATTAAGTTGATTTGCAACATCATTAGACTTGTGTACTAAGTAACATATTTGTGTTAATATTCAAGTTGTTTAAAAGAATATACATAATTCATATTTAACCCTTTCCCTGCGAACTAGTTTAAAATTAATTAACACCTCAGGGCGGAGCATTTTCGAAAAAAATAAAATTAAAAAATTAAAAAATTAAAAAATTTTCCTCAATGAATAAAATTTTGTTTCCTGAACACAATTATATTAATATGATTTATGCTTGGAAACACTGTATCAGAACCACATATCGATTTCCACTTAATTTCCACGTGAAAGAATTGGCACGGGACTTTTAAATCATCCTGGCCCATGTATATGGGACACTCGCAGGCAACAGCACCAAAGTCTGTGTCCCATATATGGGACACTCGCAGTGAAAGGGTTAAAATCTAATATGGAAACTAAGTTGTATATGCTAGAAAATAAATAAATAAATAAATAAAATCCGATAATCCAGAAAGCAGCGGAAATCACAAACTCCAGATTATCAGATTTTCCGGACTGGTGGACGTGACACCTAAAAATGCCCTAAAAGCTTGAACAAAAAAATCATTAAATTAAAAAAATTAAAATACAGTATTGTGATTGTGTTTATATTTACTTTTGAAGTGTAGTACAGTTGCAGGTCAATTGTAGGTACAGTGTAGGTGCAGTATTTTTTCACAATATTGGCTATTGGGTGAATAAAAGGACAAAATAATACCTGAATACTGAACACAACACTAAGTGCTAAGTGGCACAATGTTTATCTCAGCTTTGTTTATCTGGGACCTCTGAAACCGGCCAGCTGATAGTGATGTTAATTCGTCTAAGATTTAATATAAAATAATTAACTTGAATAATTTTAAATGTTATAAATATTCAATTAATTAATTGTAATTTTGTTATTTCAATTATCCTAAATTCATTCCTGTCATCATTTTCATATCTTTACATCTCTTTCTCGAGACGTTTTGCAGAAATAGTACTGGGAGATTTTCAACATTTCCGTTCTGACATGGTTTGAGACATGGTCAAGATTTTTGGTGATTTGTGAAAAAACCTGGGAAGGTTTTGTGGTGCTGGTTAGTGCTTTAGTTACTATAGTCTCGACTCATTACTCCTTTCTCTAATGTTCCTAGTTACCCCTCTGTGTATTTATTCTAACCACTTGCAATAACATTGTTTATTTAATTATTTTTTTCAATAAGAGCTATTGAGTGAATAAAAAGACAAAATTATGGCTGAATTCGGCTCAAAATTTCCAAACGATCCGACTTTCCGAACCATCTGCCTCCTGCACAAAATTTCCGAACCATCAGACTCTAGATTATCGGAGTTTCACTGTACATGGATTTAACCATATATGATAATAAAAGATCAACCTTTGTGCGTATATCGGGCCAGCCAGCATGGTTTGCTGCTAGAGACTGTGGTAGTGAGAGAACCTATTGTTAGTGAGACCTGTAGTGAGAGAACCGGTTCTAAAAAAAATTTTGAATCCCACCGCTGATGTGACCATTCATTGTGGCTAAATGTACTATACTTATATATCGTTAATGACTGGGACAAGTAGCCTCACTGAAGAGGAGGAGGAGGAGGAATCCCACATCTGAAGCTTTAGGATGTTGAGTTCTTTAAAGGAGAGAGAGAGAGAGAGAGAGAGAGAGAGAGAAAAAAAAAGAGAGAGACAGAGAGAGAGAGAGAGAGAGAGAGAGAGAGAGAGAGAGAGAGAGAGAGCTGACGTCATCACAACATGGCCGCTCAAAAAAAGCACAGAGTTCCGTCACTGCACGCTTTGAATTTTTTGCACCCTTTGAATATAAGTGTCGCACCAGTACTGCCCGCACCCTTGGGTGGCCGACTGTACAGTATTAGTGGAATTATTCAATGAGAATCAATTTCTTCCATATAGTGTGTCATGGCATCTTCCTCACGTTATAGTATTAGTGGAATTATTCAATGAAAATCTATGAGAATCATGAGAAATCGGATTGGTATACAAGCTAGATGAGTTAGATGACGGGACTGTGAGAATAGGGAGTAAGTTAGATGACATAAATGGCTCCCAACGTGTTTGAAAAAGAGCTAAGGTAGAGGCAGGTGCTAGTTACACTAGTGTAGTGACGAGAAATAGATTCCAGGTACTGGAAGACGAGGTTTGTGACGAGCCTAGCATCGTACTTATTAGAGATGGTTTGATTAGGCATTAAGATGAGTTGTTTTGCAGGAAAGCACCTAGGTGGAAACATGCTCACTGTCCGGGAAAAAAGGTGGAGGATATAACCAAGAAAATTCATTACTTAGTCGTTAATTCCTCAGAAGGGATGATGTTATGTATCATGTTAGCACAAACGCCAAGACAGGTATGTCTAAAGAGGTTTACATAAAATATAAGGCTGTGATTAGAAAGATCAGGGATAGCCGCAGGCAGTCTGTGGATTGATTCTTTTATATGCTGTCAATTCCAGCATTCTACGTAGAATGCTGGGAATCAACATTCGTATGGAGTACTAATGTAGGAGAGAGGACGTGATGTTTGTTGATGTATTTACCTAGTTGTAATATACAGCGCCTGAGCTACACTCGTGTGGTCGTCTCCATATCTATATTTGTCCAGTTTTCTTTCAGTTCATGTACATTTTGTGCCATTATCAGCACGCCTTTCAGTCCATTCCAGGTATCTATACTACTTTGGGGATAATTTATTTTTTTGTATCGTTCTAGCAAATTCCTTTTTGAAATTTTTTCTTGTACTTTTAAATATCTAGTGGATTATTCTAGCCTCTCGTTTTCTTCTCAATATTTGATTTTTTCTATCTGTTTCCTCCACGTTGTTCATCAATTTATATATTATAATTAAGTCTTCTCTTGCTCTTCATTTTTTAGGGTTGTTAGATGCATTTCTTTTAATCTGTCTTCACAAGTTAGTTCTTCCGAATCTGGCACCATCTTAGTTGCTATTCTCTGTATTCTTTCCAGTTTCAAGACATGTTTTTCTTGTTCGGAGAGCATATTAATTCTGCATATTTTAATTTTGGTCTTATCATTGTACGTAATTAAAATTTTCTCATCATATCTTTATCTAGAAAGTGAAAAGCATCCCTATATTTCTTAACATCCTGAATGTGTCACCAAATATTATATGTTTATGTTTCTCATGTTTTACCATTATCAAATTTTCATCATCTTTTACTATTGATATAATATTTTGTCCTAACTTAGGTATTCGTCTCATTGCACTCTTTCATATTTCTGATACATGACATTTTTTTTCATTAACTTTCATTTTCCATGTCCATTTATACATGTATCTTGTTTATGTAATTTTGTAACTCCTCACAATCCTTGAGGTTTTCTTACCTTTCTTAGTAATTTTGCATCATCTGCAAACAGACTTATGTAACTGCTTATTCTTCTGTCATGTCATTTACATTTACTAAAAATATTATTGGTGCCAAAACTGATCCCTGAGGTACTCCACTTTTCACTTCTTTCCATTCTGATTTTTCATCCTTTACTACATTTTCCTTCCTTTCAGGTAGTTTTCTATCCAGTTCTTTAATGTTCCTTTCAATCCTCCAATGTGTTCCAGCTTCCATAGTAATCTCTTGTGCGGAACCTTATCAAATGCCTTTATAAGTCTAAATAAATGCAATCCACCCATCCATATCTTTCTTATGTTATATCTATTACTCTTGAATAAAACTTAATAAATTTGTGACACATGATCTTCCTGTTTTGAATCCAAATTGTCTATCTGTTATTATTCCTTATCTTTCGAAGTATCCAGTCCATTGTTTCTTGATGACCTTCTCACATATTTTAGATTATTCTGGTCAATGACACTGGTCTATAATTAAGTGGTTCTTCTTTTATTCCATTTTTTATAAATAGGCATTATATCAGCTCTTTTCCATTCTTTAGCGACTTTTCTTGTTTTAATAGAACAGTCAATTATATCATGAATTGGCTCAGCCATTTCTTGTCTACACTCCTTCAATACGTATCCTTATACCCCATTTGGTCCTATTGCTTTTCTTTCATTCAATTTCTTCATAATTTCTTCTATCTCCTCTCTACTTATCCTGATTTCTCACATCTCATTATTTTCTCAATTTTCCTTGTGGGTTTTTAAAGCCAGATTCAGTTGTAAATACTTTTTTAAAATTCTTATTAAGCACTTTACTCATTTCTTTTGGGTCCTCATATACTTCCTTATTTTCTTTCAATCTAGTTTTGTTTTCTTTATGTTTTATTTTTCCATTAATAAATCTTTTTTTAAATTCTTATTTAGCACTTTACTCATTTCTTTTGGGTCCTCATATACTTCCTTATTTTCTTTCAATCTAGTTTTGTTTTCTTTATGTTTTATTTTTCCATTAATAAATCTATAAAACAGCTTTGGTTCTTCCTTGCATTTGTCAACTATATCTTTTTCATATCTCTTCTCTTCTTACCCTTACATATTCATTCCTTTCTAGTTTATATTTTTCTTTCCTTTCCTGGATCAGTTTTCTTTTCATTCTCCTCCATACTTCATCTCTTCTCTTTTTAGCTCTTTCACATTTTCTGTTAAAACTCTTTTTTACCTTTTTATTTTATTTTATAAAATGGAACGTATTCCTTTACTCCTTGTTCGTATATCATCAGGAAGAGATCATATTTCTTTTGTACGTCCTTTAATTCCTTAATTTTCGTCGTGTCAGTTTCATTGAAAAACCTCTTCATTGCAGTATAGTTTGCTTTAGCATAATTTCTTCTTTTCTTTTTGTATGATTCCTCCTGTTTGTCTTCTATATCTCCCTTAATCTCAATTTCCAGGGTCACATGATCACTCCTTCCAAAGGGACATTCATAATTAATATCTGTTTCTATATTTATTCCTTTGGTAAATAATAGATCTAATCTTGATGGTTTATCTTCGCCTCTAAATCTTGTATTTTCAGTTACCCATTGAATCATTGTATTACTCATCGTTAGTCTCAATAATTTATTTCCCCATGTATTTTCACCTCCGCTTTCAAATGTCTCCCAATTTACTTCACTGCAGTTAAAATCTCCCACCAGTGTTAACCTTTGACTGCTTTTAATAATCTTTTCTAAGCTCTCTAAGGTATCTTCTATTATTTCCTCATGTTCTTCCTTAGTATAATTTTTTTTGTTTTTGGGGGTACATATGCAACAATTATTTTTTGGTTTTCTCCATATCTTTCCTTAATCTGTGCACTTATCAATTCTGCTTTCCCTTTTCCATACTCTACATTTTTAACTTTTATCTTAGATTTTATCATTAACATCACACCGCAACCTTTTTTGTCTTTTCTATCCTTCCTCCATATATTATAATTATCATTCTCAATGTTAGTCTGGATTTCTTCACATAGTTTTGTTTCTGTTAGGCATACAAAATCTGGTTTCTTCTCTTTTAGATAATCTACTAACTCTAGTTTTCTTGAAATGATTCCATCTATGTTAGTATACATTACTTTTATTTCATCACTTCTTTTTGTAACTGCTCCATTCATTTAATTTTCTTTTCTTTCTAATATCTGTTGTTTATGTACCATTTCATTATCTTGTTCTTTACTCTCCAAAAAAACTTTGTTTTCTCCTCTGTTGTTTTCATAATTTTTTCTGGTTTGCCTCTTCCTTCAATTATTTAGATTGTTGTCTCTCTTCTTCATTCATACTCTTTTTAATGAACACATCTTTATATTCTGCAATGTCCCTGAGCTTGTAAGTCCTAACTAAGATCTCTTCTGTTGCAGTCTGAGTTTTAAGTCTCAGTCTGTTGCAGTCTGAGTTTTAAGTCTCAGTTTGATTGGTCTAACACCTCCTTCAATGTATGGACCTAACCTCATTACTTCCTCCTCAAATTTAGTATTCTCATCCTCACCATTTAATTGTTTTAGTATTTCCTTTATGCATTTAGTTTCTTCTTTTTCTCTCTTTATTCTCATAGGTATAACCTTTTCTTTCAATCCGTATATCATTACATTCTTTTTCTTCTCTGCTGCGTCTCTGACAATGTTTTCATTAGTTTTTAATACTTTAATTACTTCTTTTTCCATTCTCACTTTGCTTTCCATTTCTTGTTGTTCAAATATTTCTTTGAAGCTAATTTTATCCTTTTCTTTTTCTTCTTTCCAGACTTTCACTTCATTGCTAACAAAATCTTTAAATTCCTCTGTAATCTCTTGTTTTGAAAATCCTTGGGTGTTCTTTAGAGCTACATTTTCACTTGTTAGTTTCTCAATCACCTTTACCCTCTCATCATTTACTTTCTTGAGGTTGTCTATTTCATTTTTCAAATGACTTTTTTCCTTACACAATTCATAGAAATTTGACTCATTAGTGTTAATCCTCTCCAATAAATTTTCAAGTGATTTTTCACATTCACTCACTTCTTCCCTTACTCCCTTGTTTTCACACTTCAACTTTTCAATTTCCTTTACTTTCTCATAATTTACCTTCTTGAGGTTATCTATTTCCTTCTTCAAATCCTTTCTTTCCATGTGCCATTCATTGAAAGTTGACTCAGCGGCATTCATCAGGAAAGATATGAAAGAAAATGCATAAAAGAAGTCACGCTAGGAAACTTGAATTTCTACAGCCCAGACATAAATTGGGAAGAAATTAGAGCAGGAATTCAGGAAATAAACTGGGAAATCCTGCTCAAGAACAAGGACACCAAGGAAATGCTGGTAGACATCATCAAAGATGCCAGGCAATCTGCACCAATCACGTTCTCGAGAAATTGACAAGGAACAATAAAAACCAGATCCCCCGTGACTGCAGAATCCTCATGAGAAGAAGTCTTACAGCTAAAACTAAGGAAAACAACATTCCACTCAGCTCAAGAAAAAATACAAGCTAAAATCAAGAATATAGAAAATGTGCTCATCGCATCACATGAAGAACAACATAAAAGAGAGGAAAGGAAAGTAGTGGCAAATATAAAAGACAACTCTAAATACTTCTTCTCATACGAAAAAAATAAATTGAAGAACAGGTCTACTGTAGGTCCCCTCGTCAAGGAAAATGGAGAAGTGACTGGCATTGGGGAGGCGGTGGTACAGTGGTCTAGCGCTCGGGTGAGCGAGCCTAGGGTCCCAGATTCGAATCCTTGATATTCGCTGACCACTTTTCATTCTTTGATATCACCGCCGAGTGGCCAAAGACTACCCAAATTGCTGCCATACTGTCTTCAGACGGGACTTACAACGTTATATGCATCTGAGGCTGTAGCAGCGATTAGCCTCGCACATTCTCAACATATTCAAGAGAGAACGTAAACATTTGAGGCGTCACTATAAAAAATCTGATAACCTACGCCAAATAACAGGCGAGGCAAGTCCATCTGTGCCTCAATAAGCCTACTGGCGCCAACGGTTAATGATATAGAAAAAAAAAAGAAAAAAAAAACCTAAAAGAAATGACTGAAATCTTAAATGATCAGTACGACAGTGTCTTCAGCACACCCAGTATTTTAAAAATTATACATGACCCCCAGTCCTTCTTCACAGACAATAGAGGTGACCCAGAAAAACTGTGCAGCGTCGTCATCACGGAGGCAACATTGCAGCTGCTATTGATGCCATCGCCAACAATGCAGCAGCTGGCCCTGATGGCTTCTGTGTCAAATTACTAAAAAACTGCAAGAAAGAACTGGCTAAACCTCTTCAGATTCTATGGAGTTCCTCACTGAAGACCTTGTGGAAAGCCCTTGTGGTGCCCAGACTGAAGTATTGCTGCCAACTCTGGTCTCCATATACCATCAGAGAAATGGTTACCCTGGAAGCTCTCCAGAGATCATTCACTGCCAAAATCTATGAAGTGCAGCACCTCAACTATTGGGAGACACTAAAACAGCTCAATATGTACTCCATGCAGAGGAGAAGAGAATGGTACATCACCCTCTAGGTATGGAAAATGATAGAAGGCAGAGTACCGTCTTGGCATCACAGTGACCCTAAACCCAAGACGGGACAGACTGTGTTACATCCGAGGGACCAGCGGCAACATACAGCGAGTGAAGACAGCAACGCTAACACACAACTCCTCCACTGACAATGGACCTCGATTGTTCAACTGCCTCACACACTGAGAGACCTAAGTGGAATCAATGGCTCTTTGAACTGCCAGACCAGCCACCTACACCAGGATACACCAGCCGCCATCACAACACCCTGCCTCAAATTATCCAGGACAGGATGAAACAAGATGGAAAAACAGGTGAGGGGAGACCGATCTCAGCTTCGTCGTTAATGGACAGAGTTACCAAAAGTAACAAAAGTAAGTATCATCCTTGCAGATAATTTCTCTACTGAATAATTACATTCACTCACCTCCAACTGTACTCCTTTCATCTCAATCCTTGTTTTATCCTCGTCTGCCTCAATGTAATATAATCTCACCATGGATTTGGCGATATTCACATCATCCTCAGTGAACCCTTTAAATCCTGGGCTCCATAACGGCCGTTTTGGCGGTTGGAACTTGTTTTCATCAATTACCACTTCACATAATGGACTTTCCATGGTTATGACCTTCCCAGATCACCTAGACAGGACCACAATACTGTACCAAACTCAGACCTTATATAACTATAACTAAGCCTGTTTTGAAGAGAGCGCCCCTGGAAGGTGTCCTTTGTGAGCTGTGGGTTGTGGGTTGTGTATTGTGTGTGTGTGTGTGTGTGTGTGTGTGTGTGTGTGTGTGTGTGTGTGTGTGTGTGTGTGTGTGTGTGTGTGTGTGTGTGTGTGTGCGTTGAAATGCAATACTTACAGCGCCATAGTTTGGATGAGCTGAGACTTGTCATAGGTAGTTCTAAACACAGCAAGAGAGGTGAAACATTTTCACTTTATGATGTTCAAGCAGGTCTTCTAAATGATAGCCATCAGCTCTGAAATGTTACAAAAATACAATACAGAGTAGTGCAATTTAATGAGGATAAAGAGTTATTCCTAGCTTATGGAGTATATGAGTTATAAATGCTGATTATCTCAGCATGGTGATAGTGTTTGATTAAAGATGTTAAGGGACAACAATTTTTCTTCCTTCACTCCCTCTGCTTTGGAGTGGAGTGTAGTATGTAGATCAGGGTGACGTTACTGTATGGAAAACGTTAAATGTTATAGAACACTTCTCTTCTCACTTTATTAAGGCATATAATTATGTAAACTGATAGTTACATAGTATCAATCAAAAAATATAAAAATTGTGAATATTGAAAGATAGAAGATGAGAGAGGAAGAAGTCATTAGAATAAAGCTGTTACTACACATTATGGCAAGGGTGTGTTGCATTCAAACTAAGGGTCATACATTTATATCTTCCGTGGTCTGAACAGACGAGTGTTAGGTAGCAAGCCTGAAAGAAGGAATCACTCCCTACTAACCTCCCAGGGACTGACGTATATAGCTGTGTATACTGTATTTAAGAAGACTTGTATAAAGAAAACCTGAGTAAAGAGATGGTTGAAGTGAAATGCAAATAAGAGTAATGAGTAAGGATAGAGTATGAAGTGTGGAAACAACATGTAAACCACCTTTGAAATGCAGTGAAGCTAGGAGATGAAATATATAATTATGAACCCCGATATCAAAGCAGTTGGCACTAGAGCAGCTAAGACAGCTGAGTGCTGGGCTGAGGGATTTAGAACATAATTGGGTAACCACCAGGAACATCTGACCACTAGTGTAATAACTAAACACTCCCATACCTCTGTTCTAATCCTAGGAACTGCCACCAGGTAAGAGTGGAAGTTCACCATAGAGCCATCCTCCCTCTTAAGTACACTTGTCCCCCAATATTTGTAAGCATTTGACGAGACCTCATGAAAATGTGACATTCACAAATAATAGGTTCCACCTCTCATGGCCAACAATTACATAAATTACATAAAACACAGTAGTTTCAATTTACCTGTTTTGAATAATACATACATAAAAGATATGATAGTCTTTGCCCTATGCCCAATGATGGTTACTAAAAATGTTCCTGAAATTCTATCAGTCGTTTTGAGAATTTATAAATGTTGAAAAAAATCTGTTTCTAGCATACCAAGTTCTTTGTGTAAAGTTAAGTCAGCAGGTGTATGTTGCATAGTTTCCAGAATTAGTAACCTTTGCCAATCGTCTCATCCAATTCCTTTATTTCCTTTATCTCTTCTCTATTTATCCTGATTTCCCACACCTGATCTTTTCAGTTTTGTTCGGGTGGCTTCTTAAAGTCAGATTCTGTTGTAAATACTTTCAGAAATTTTTTATTAAGTACTTCACTCATTTCGTTTGAGTCCTCGTATAATTCCTTATTTTCATTCTATCTAGTTATACTTTGTTTTTTTCTTCTTCATTACTGTATGTCTTTCCCAAACCATTAATGCAGCACTTGCTTTCACTAACATTTTAACATAGGCACCAAATTCTGCATGGCCTTCATGTATGAAGAATATTTATGACTGAAGGACAGTAACCAAAGTTAAAGAAAAAGGTCATCAAGTTATGGTATTTATTAGTCGAACAAACTTTGAGGCACAATAAAAAAATATTTAGATATAAGTCACCTTAGGTACTGTAGGTGCACAACCTAACATTACACATCAATTTTCTTGTCTAGAATTGACATAATAGTATATAATGATATGGTACTTGAAAAGTTGCAAGTTCACCTGCCACAAGTAATGAATTGACAAAAGTCTGTTAAACCTACTAATAACCATCAACATGAAATATATACATCAAGCAGATACCTGGCATAAACTCGGTTCTCAATCATGTGTATTCTATATAGACATATGTGATATACTAGGTACATACATTTGCATATAATTATTGTACACGGGTAAAGAAGCAACTAAAGATTTACCTGTCCCTGTGCCTCATTATTCTAGGCTCCGTACATACTATTATCTGTCTTCAAGATGCTCCATGAAAAGAAAGGAAAATAAAAATATTAGCGTATTCAGTGGAATACCACATTAAATTGTTTATGAAAAATGGAAATAATTTCCTTTTTGACACCAGAGGATGCCACTTATACAACTCTAGCCTAGCACATAATATTTCTCTTGAGGTCAACTATCAGACCAATTTAGAGATTTCAATTTCTGTGGCATACAATCAAACTTGAGAAGATGCACACGATAAGGCTAACGTAAGCTGAAAGCTACAATTCACAAGCTTATGGAAATTAGTAATATAGATAGAACAAAAATATTAATCAAGACAGTTTAACAAAATAAAACTTGTGAGAATACCGTCACCAAGGAAGTACTATTAAACAGTAGCACAAGTAACACCTTCCATCTTCATTACAACTATTGATTTGAATGTCTGAATGCTGATTTTCTTTTCAGTATTATTACATGAATAAGATAACAAGATTCACAATTTGATGAAACCAAAGATCCTATATAGCATTATGATTCCTGCACTACTATGTCATGTACACTATATCTAATTAGTCAAAACATTTATTTTTTACATATCTATAAAAATGTGAAAGATGGTTATGGAGTTTTAATGAAGCTACTGCAACACTCGATTATGTGTTGCTGTAAAACCATTATTGGAAGTTCACTAGTTTTGTAAAAAAAATTGTCATTCAGTTTATAGTTTTATGACAATATGAATGAACAGATTTACATATTTCAAATAGCTCAAATTACTTAAATCAAACCATTTTTAAATGGAATACATTTATCATAGTTTTAAGCAATATATAATAGTTTTGCAGCCAGTTTTGCTTCTCAATGATCCATACCCGTAAAAAAAAATAATACTGATCAAATAATAAATAAAAAAATAAATAAATAAAACTTCCATAACTATAATTTTTACCGTAACATTAGATCATGAAAATATTTCAACAAGCCTTCCCCAGATTGATTTGTGCAGTTTCCTCTCACTCCCTGAATCACACTAACTTCATCTTTAATTTTCTGCAGCATTTGGATCCTTTTGTCAAAATTATGGCGCTTCTGCATCTTCTCTGATTCAATCATCAGGTCAATATACTCTTTGGTTGATAGAGGATTGGGTTTTAATGCTATCTCATCTAGATGTTCAACATGGCTCTGTGCTTCTTTAATCATTTCTAAAAGTTTATTAGCATGTTTATTTATATCTTCCTCAATACACTTGATAATACTTTCTTTATCATGTTTACCTTTTTGAGCATTTTCATATCGGTCCAACAGTTCTTGTACTGTTCGCTCTTCTTTTTTCCATTTGGTGTCAAATCTAAAGCCCATATTTCTGTGAGATTCCCAAGAGCACTTTGCTGGGCAGATCCTGCAGTGCCCTTCTGTCATTGCCCAACAGTTAGCTTTATCTGCATCATTAGGAATGTAACATGGATAGTGACAAGTGGTGTTGCACTTAATACAATTTGTCACATGCTCTTTAGTGTTTAGATCTATTCTAATTATTTCAGGAACTTCAACTATCTCCTTATGGTTTGCAGATCCTGCCATGTCATCATCTAAGCGGGCCAACATGTCCCGTTCTTGGTTCAAATTGGAGAGTTTAATCAATCCCAAGTGTATCTGATTTTGTAGTCCAATTACTACTAACTGAAGGCGATTTCTTTCTTCAAGAACCTGCTTAGTTAGAGTCAGACTTGCAGGATAGGTCTTTCCAAGTTTCATGAAAAAATTTGTCATACTGCGATATCCCATTTCCCAGAAAAGTTTGCAAATATATGCAGAATCATCATCAGAATCAGAATCATCACTTTCCTCTTTTCCTTTATTGCTGGCAAACAAGGCACTGTTGTTGAATTTGTAAAACCCAGTATAATGTACACCTGCCTCCTCTAGGGCAGCAAGAACAGGTGGACTTTTAGCATCGGCAAATGTAGCCATAATATAAATGTTATCCTTTATATCTTTGCCAAACATTGATGA
>JAPQNM010000002.1:5857254-5864754 GCA_029783475.1 Metacarcinus magister
ACATACATATACATAAATCAAAGCCTATGTAAGGATTACGATCCAGCAAGTTAATGCACAACATATAAACGAATGTGAATAATCATTGACAAGAATACGTTCGTTGCTCAAGGCTCCCTGGATTCTGTACATGATCCTTGGTCTGACCCTAGCTTAAAAAGACTACCATAATCGCACAAACACAACAATTTTATTGTGAAAATAAAATGTACATGTATGTGACGAATCTTAGCCGCCATCTGAGGTGATTTTTCTTGAAACACTTTATTAGTCTTTTTCTTTGTGGTGTAATGATGGGATCTTTAAAGTTATACAAATAGATAAATCCCACAATCTAGACACCAGTGAAATAATGGAATTTTTTCAAGGATGAAATAAAATAATAGCGTGGAAAGTGAAAATATACCAATGCTTATGACACTATAGTGTAATGCTGGGAATATTTTTGGAGATATGAGGTAATAGGAATAATAAAAATATTGTGCCACCAATCCTGGATCAATACTATTACTTTGTACAGCTTGAGGACATCATTGATTTTTTTTTTTTTTTTTTTTTCTGATCACTTATTTAATTGATGCTATGGCAGAGTTGATTGGGACATGGGAAATGGTATTATTTTTCAGCACACCTTGAGGGATACTTAATCACATTAATTTACGAGAGGCAAGTATATTTATTCAGAATTTATGAGGGGGATTAACTAACCATAATTATCAGACGTAAGTTGGTACATAAATTTACTAAGAGAGAGTGACAGCAAACAAATGTGATCAAATCTTCGAACTAGATAACTATAGATCATACATAACAGAAGAGAGTTGGAGGTATTAATATTTCCACCCTAACTGATCATGAAAAAATATCCATCACCAATCTAACACGAAAACTACCGATAACAACGTAACATGCCACAAACAGCGATGTTTTGTCCTTAATGGACTTTCTCTGCTCATGTCCTCTATATCAGTTGTTCTGAAACTAGGGGTCACGAGAATTGTACAGGATGTGTCAAATGCTTCAGAAAACAATTTGAATTTCAAAATTTAATCATAACTTTATAGATCAATTGTCAAATAATGGAAAAAAAATAAATAAAAATAAATAATAATAATAAAATTATCTGTACGAGAAATGCCATTATTTAGAAAAATCCGTTTGGCACAAGTATCTTAACTGATACCGGTGTGAAGATGTACCAGTATTATTCTCTAAAACTGGTATCTTATTGATACCACGCATCCCTACCCCAAGTCAAGCATACTGTTTAATTTAAAATGCTTCATCATTTTGGGTGGTTTTGTGATGTGCAGAGGAAATATGAATAGTTTGCAGTCCCAACCCCAGGACACTGCCCGCATTCGAGCCACTTTTCTGTGGGCAGTGGCCGCCACCAAAAATGGTCACCACGAAAAGTGGTCGGTAATTACACCCCACACATGAGCCACCCTATGGCTGCCAATAATGACACAATTAATGCAATATCTTAATTTTTTCACTATATAAAAAAAATATTAAATTGATATAAAATCTTAGTAGGCTTGTAAATTTATAAAATTTTAAAAATGACATACAAGTCATACAAACTGACTGACAGTGATGATCAACAATTAATAATGTACTTAATCAACCAAACAGACTAAAAGATTAACATGAAATATAATGTTGATTACTAACCTGCTTACGTCAATGCAACGGTGATCTTTTTTACAGCATCAGCTTACAGTACTTGTCAGCATCCTGTAAAATAAGTGGTCTTAATATTCTTGTAACGCTGTTTATTCATTAAAATTGCATACTCGAATATTATATGGCAATGCTTTGTATATATATATATATATATATATATATATATATATATATATATATATATATATATAATATACATATAAATACATATAAATAAATACATATGTATACATATAAATACACACACACATATATATATATATATATATATATATATATATATATATATATATATATATATATTTTAAAAAGAGCAAAGACAATGTAATAATTTAATTCCTTTAAATTTAATATCACCCTTGCTGAGCCATCTTTCTTGATGATGGAAAAAGGTTGGAGTAAAAGGTTTGATCAGTTTTCAAATCATTACACTTTTCCACTATACGGAAACCAATAAATTCCCGCATAGCTACGTCTAAGGCTCGTTGATCAGCTTTTGATAGAACTAAAGGTCTAGGTAATTTGTCCTGAACCAGTAAAGACTCCAGTTCAATTACATTGCTAGTCACAATGTCATGAGTAAGCTGATTTCCCGTCAAAGGACGCCAGTTATTTCTATTGGAATAAATTTTACCTCCCAAAAAATTTTAAGGAGTGTTAACTGGCTGGAATAAGACCTAAACTCACCTGAGAGGGTCTTATTGTGGAAGTTTCCTGTGTAGCCCCCTTCCCTGGGGATGTCTCTGCCCTAAAAAAGGCTTTGAGTGGTTAGGATACCTTGAAGGGGGATTATCTTCCCTGTATATCTGACTCTTATAAAAAGGCTTGAACCTCTTCTGATCACTTCGGGAAAACTTGTGTTTGTAATGAGGCTTCCCAGTTTCCGAGTTTTATGAAGCTCATCACACTTCTTGGCTCCATCAAACGGGAACAGTTCAGCCGTACCCACTTCACACTCCCATTTGCACAACTGTGCTAAGGCGGAGTCATTACACGAATCCGGGCAACTTCTTTCCTTATCTGATTCAAGTAATTGAATGCGGCTGTCAAAAGTCTTAAACTGGATTTTAAACCCGTCAGATAGTACTCCGTAGGATGGCTTTCTTTTCTCCAACATCACTCAAGAGTCTGGCTATCAGCACAATAGCCTGAGAGGATTCCATTCGTTCTTGCCAATCTAGCATCAAGAAGTTTACCGCCGGTAGTCATGGCTTTTGTGATGTCAATGTTTGTCACAGGTACTTTGAAAATTTACCACATTGTTAGGTAGTTTAACCTTTGCCGAAGTGGCCTTCACATTATCATCACTAGGGCGGCGCCGCAAGCTTTGATTTAAAATGCGAGCTAATTTATCCAACAACGGATCTCCCTTTTCCTCTTCACCCAGAAAAGAACCTGCTAAATCAGCCAGAGCATTTTGGAAAACATCCTCCTGCTGATCAATGCAGGCGCCGGGAAACTGTTGAGCAGAGGAGATTAGCTCATCCAACCCATCCATAGGATCACTGACGTCATCTGGTAATTCGTCCGAAGTCGAACAATCATGAAAATCTCGAAAGCACTGCTTCCATAATCTCCTTCCCCCGAGACCCACGTTCCTTAGAACTGGTCTTGCCCGCCGTGGCGAGACATCCCTCTTGCCGCCGCCCCGCTCCGACATATCAGGGAATTGCAACGTAAACTTATGGCGAGGCACCGGTGTGGCGGGTAAAAGTGACGACCGTCTCAAAAGTGGCGTCATCACTTCTGCGCATGCGCTGCCAGCCGCATGACTCAAACATTGCAGTGACTGCTAGCCTCACTCTCCGTCTGTCTCCCTTGCCTCTGTCCCGCTCCGCCCTCCCCTGTCTGTCGGACTGTCCCGCTCTCCCCGCTATCAGGCTGAAACTTGTCGGCCTCCGAGATGCGTAACTATATATATATATATATATATATATATATATATATATATATATATATATATATATATATATATATATATATATATTGTTACGGCACACCCCCCTTTTTCACTTCCCCTCCAAGGCAGGGTGTCGCCAAAACACGTTACCTCTCCTTAACTGAGGTAACGCTCTCCTGGGGCTCGTGTAGCGGGGGTTGGCGGGACGGGAAAAAGGGTGTTTTTACACAAATCACACACAGACAACACTATTCCTTTCCTGGTATATTTACAAACAGCACGCTTACAGGGTACAGCACAATAGTACAGCCTCAGGGCACAGAGTTCCCCCACAAGAGGTTCACCCAGAACACACAGCCTCCACAAGTCCACACACAGCAGCCTCCACACAGTCATGCTGGCCACCCACAGCAACCTCCACACAGCCATGCACTCCCTTAGCGAGGGCAGGCCCTAAGGAAGCCAGGGATGCCATTTCTCCGGCCACCCTGTCCGCTTCCATCCAAGGCCCTGCCCTTCACTCGCCCAGGATGCACACAACAACCTCCACACAGCCAGTCAGCCACTCCCTTAGTGAGGACAGGCCTAAGGAAGCCAGGGATGCCATTTCTCCGGCCACCCTGTCCACTTCCATCCAAGGCCCTGCCCTTCACTCGCCCAGGATCGGCCTTCCTCCGCTGTGTCCCTCTGTCTCTGTCTCTGTCTCTCTCACACTCCTCACTCTCTCACTCCCTCGCTCCTTCTCCTGCCAACAACCAGCCACGTCTCTCAAACACACCCCACCACGACTCCGTATCGCCGAAAACACAGATACGTAGGTCACCGTATCTTGACACCTGTCAACCCTCACTCCCCAGGGAGGCCTGAGTGACCCACCGCTCCCTGCCTCCACACAACTACACTACACAATAACTACATCGCTACAACACTATTTACATGCTAAATGCGTCGCCGCAACAATATATATATGTATGTATGTATGTATGTATATATATATATATATATATATATATATATATATATATATATATATATATATCAAATGAAATAGAGCATGCATATTTGCACAACTTTATTAATGACAGACTCCTCATTCTATCGCGTTCAGCGAGCGACTGTATTGGCAAATCGTCACGCGTGCTGCCGCCCGCCATAATAACTGGAAACAATATAGCCTTAACGTATCATCGCGTTAATAATGACTACCTTGGCAAGTCATCACGCAAGCTACCAACCAAGAACAGAAGAAACTTACCCAAACTAGACTCTTCCTTAAACTGGTTGACCATCCGGCGCCCATGGAGTCGGCCAAAACCGAGAACATGTTGACTGTGCCCAAAGCTTTGACTGCGCGGTCTAGCTGCGCGGGACATCTCATTGGTTGCCAAGTACGCAATCAAATTAGTGAAGTGAAATATGCATCATTTGTTGTATTGATGTATAAGGTCTGTATAAAAAATTTTAAAAAATACAAAAACACTGAACAGAACTCGCGTAATTCTCTTAACTGGGGGGGCAAGCCCCCATACCCCACCAACTTGACCTATCACTCCCGCTGGTCACTAGGATAGAGCTTCGCACCGAACATAATATAAAAAAAACCTAACCTATACCTAACCATACCCTTTACAGCGCAGAGCTTCATCCCCTGTAACCACTCCTTAATTAATTAGAAATCAAAATTGAGGGAAGAGGAGGGAGAAAATGTCTCGGGAAGGTGTTCAACCTTGTGATGATGGGGAAGTTACCGAAGTAATGAGTTTTACATCCAGCACAGACAGACAAGCCAGACATTGTCCACAGAACTGATTCAAATTAACCAGTATATTCCTCGGGTATGGAAAAACGTTGATTGACTGCTCGGGTAAAATTTTACATCTTCACCATAATGGCGTGTTTACGAAATAAAATCGCATCTGCGTCTCGTCCAACTCCCTACTTTTGGTCATAGAGAACATTTGATAGATTCTATATTAATATAACCTAACATAACATAACATAACCAAACCTTATTAATCTATAATGACAATTAACAACCTTGTTCAAACCAAACTAAACTTTACTTTTCGAAGTGGTCTCACAGAAAACATTGAATATCTCATAAACTAAGAATTTGCGACGGAAATGTAATTAAGAAAAACTTCTCAAAATCCATCAGGTGATGCAAAAATATAACCCACAAATCTCTAGAGCATTCCGGTGAAGATGTAAAATAATACCACTGGTAGCTATTGTTTTAGCCAAACAGATTCATCTATTTCACGCAGACGCATAAAATATTACCATACGCATGTATGAACACAGTCAACACAGTCACATTTACCCTATTGACCTATTCAGGTTCAGTTATGGCTGAGACACACACAACGAGGCGGGTATGACTGGGGCCTATATTTCGGAGGCCACTGAACAACCATCAGATTCATTCAAAACATCAAAATCTACCAAAAAAAAATAGTTTTGTGTATTTCTTAATATTTACCAAAGAATGGGTATTCAAAAATAGGAGTATTTTCAATAACAGCTAGGGAGTTATCAATAGTGTGTTGTTCAGGATGATACTAGAATTTACCTTTGTTCTCAAGTAGTGTTAACGAAACTTCAATAACTTACCAGTCAATCACCAAAGACCAGTAATATAGCTTCCTCGGAAGTTCCTCCACCCTCAGAATCTAGTGAGTGAATGAAATCAGATTATCTGCGATCATGCGATGTTAGAGGCGGGCGCCGAGTTGGGGAGTGATGCTCCTCCTCTTTCATCCCACCAATCGCAGGACGACCAATGAGAGCGGAGAGAAGGAGCAGATGGTTGGTGAGGGAAATACTGGACACTAACGTGTATATGTCCTGAACATGATTCATGAACGTGTATAGTAAGTAATACGACGGTTGGTGAGGGAAAAACTTGATACCTACGTGTATGTGTCCTGAACATGAGTCATGAACGTGTGTAGCCTATAGTACTGTTGTATTATTCCAAGTAAATTGTACACTCGTGTGTACAACATCCATATGCTTGCGTAAAATACCTATTACGTATATATTGTTAGGGTGTCATGCAGGGCCGGCCCTAGGCCAATGCAACCTATGCAACTGCATCGGGCCCCGCGCCTCTAAAGGCCCCGCGGGGATGACGTCACTCATACGTCATGAGGTCTGTAACACTTGCTCTTCAGCGAGGGAAGCGGGGGTGGGGAGGAATGAGAAGGGAGGATTGGGAGGAGGGAATAAGGGAGGAGAGGACAGGAGAGAATAGGAAGTGTGGAGTGGATGAGAAGGGAGGTTGTAAGATATTCCAATAAAATTAGCATTTTTCATCAAAACTGTGACAACTACATTGGCAACATTTCTCATTTATGTACCTCACTTTATATTGTTTTGTATTTGTTTGACTGCAATAAGTGGCAGTAAGATGGATTTTTGCATTGGGCCCCGCACCTGCTAGGGCCGGCCCTGGTGTCATGAATGCATCTATCTACATTCTACAGTAGCTACTAAAAAATTTTTTTCTCTCTCTCTCTCTCTCTCTCTCTCTCTCTCTCTATATATATATATATATATATATATATATATATATATATATATATATATATATATATATATGTATATATATATATATATATATATATATATATATATATATATATATATACACACACATACATATATATATATATATATAATTTTGAATGTCATATAATTAAGTGGTAGACAGCCGCGTTTGTCTAAGCTGTAAACTGTTGTGCCTCTCTAGCAGATGGTAGGGAACCTGCTGTAAGCCTCTTGTAAATGGGTTGAACAACCTCTCATGTTGAACCACCTCAAACACCCCCACTACCACAAACACACCAAGCACCACCACCACCACACACACCAAGCACCACCACCACCACGCACACCAAGCACCACCA
>JAPQNM010000002.1:5874754-5877254 GCA_029783475.1 Metacarcinus magister
TCTTGCGAACTTTCGACAGAGACAGCTTGCGGGCAACAAGGAGTCTGTCTATTATGTTGCTGTAGGCGAGGCTGCAGACCCACATCACTAAGTAAGGCAGAGCCGACACAAGGCCATTCTGGAAAATCAATAAGTGACAACTGGATAAATGAAGTTCAACAATAAACAAATTCATTTAACGTTAACATTGCACATAAATGTTCCAATCTCAAGCTATGACCGTATCTGAGTATGTGAAATGTAAGAAAGTTTCAGATAAATACAAGGGTTGAAAATGTTTTTTCATGAAATAAAAAAAAACACTTATATTGACTTACACTCTTCATGTCAAAATGCTGAATGTTCTTGAGGTAAGTAGGAAGTTCAGTGAGAAGAGTGTAGAAGCCCCAGTTCTGTCCGAAGTGCACCACTGCCACAGACCACAACGGCAAAGACGTTGCTAGAGATTTCCATGGAATGGACACTGGCTGCGCCAACAGAAACTCTATTAATGTTTACTGTACCGCACAATGTGGATGAGTTGGTGTGAGACTCTTGACAACCGTAAAACAGAAATCCTTAATTATCATGAAAAGTTGATAGATTCCACTCCATAAATTTGATACTTGAAATATGAATAAATGCAAAGCAATTATGCATGCATGAAAATAACAAAAATACTCATTGTGTATATTCTGTAAATCTCACAATAAAATTCCCTTCCAAAGCGATTACATTGAATACAAGTGTTGCGATCAATACCTGTTTTTTCCTTGCTGGACAGTTCTTTAGAATATATTTTTTTTCCTCTTGAGAGATTCTAGGATGAGTATCTGGATGGTCAAACACGAGGAAGAACCAGGCTATGCTCCAGAGTAGACCAAGACCCCCGAACACATAGAAAACTGATGGCCAGCCTCCTAGGAAGTCACTGTCACAGAGCCACCCACTCACTGGCAAAGTCACCACTGTGCCGAACTGTGCTCCTGTCATTTTCCAAATAATCAAAAATATTTTAAAATGTCACTTTTACGCCGGCACAATGACTAACTAATATTCTGACACGATAACAGTCATGCATATTTTTAGTAGCTCCCGGTAAACCATGCAGTTTGTACAACTGTCACAGTGGCTTACCTGCAAACACCAGTGAAGAAAATTTTGATCGTTCCATGGGCGGGATCCAAGTCGCAAGGAGGATATTCATGGCAGGAAAGGTGACGCCCTGCAAACAATCACCAGCAGAGTGGTGCGACATTGATTAAGATAAGAAACTACTCAAATGAAGGTATACTTAATCATAGTGGACTTGGAATTTTCTAAATACTGTTTTACATCAATACGAAACAATCTTATTATATAGAAAATATATATCATGAAAGTAGTATTAAACTGGTGTTCAAGACTCCAGTTCAAGAACTATTGGAAGATAAAGTCAGGATTGGAGTATGGGGTTTTGATCTATTATTGACAGACAAAGGAACATTTATAACAAGTGTGATGAAGAGATAAAGTGATACTTTATGTGTGTGTAAGAAGTAAGCTAGAAGGAAAGCCGTGTTACAGAGCTGGTCAGGTGTACACAATGTACTACAATGGATCATAGAGAGGGAGGGATGGAGTGTTTGATCAAAGAAAAGTTAATAACAGTGGCGTATATGATTGTCCATTAAGGCATTACATCAACACACTCTCTACCTCAAAAAGTCCTTCAATAATTCTGACGGCGATGAAGAGACCCGTTGACAGTCTGGCGCACACTGGAGACAGGATGGTGAAGATCGCGGTCATCAGGATTCCAATACCGACTACTATCTTGCCGCCGAAGTACTCGGCTGCACGACCCCCGGGAATGTTGGTTAAAAGGTACCCGTAGAAAAAAGAGCCCAGCACTAGACCTTGTGTGGTTACGTTCCAGTCAAACTCACCATTCTGAAAGATTTTTTTTTTGCATAATTTCAGTAAGCTTAGAGCACTTCATTTACAATTATTATTGGTAATATATTTTTTTAGTGGATTGCATTACTTATGAATACGGCAAGTACTTTTTTCCTTTACAACTATGCTATATAGCCTGCATTACATGCATTATTTACAGACAGACACACACACACACACACACACACACACACACACACACGCACACACCCACACACACACACACACACTCACACACACACACACACACACACACACACACACACATACACACCCACACCCACACCCACACCCACACACACACACACACACACACACACACACGCACACACACACACACACACACACACACACACACACACACACACACACACACACACACACACACAAGTGTTTGATAGAGGAACGTACCATAAATATAATTTTGAGATACCTTCTTTTGGCGGTGCCAGTCACTGGAAATCCAAACAGATATATAGCGTTCCAAAATAATATTCTTCTAAAGTGACACTAAAACTATATATCACCATAAATTATGTCAGAGGTGAAGTTAATGCCACAACCCGGGCCCCCGCACACACTA
>JAPQNM010000002.1:5879754-5882254 GCA_029783475.1 Metacarcinus magister
GTGTGTGTGTGTGTGTGTGTGTGTGTGTGTGTGTGTGTGTGTGTGTGGTGTGTGTGTGTGTGTGTGTGTGTGTGTGTGTGTGTGTGTGTGTGTGGTGTGTGTGTGTGTGTGTGTGTGTGTGTGTGTGTGTGTGTGTGTGTGTGTGTGTGTGTGTGTGTGTGTGTGTGTGTGGTGTGTGTGTGTGTGTGTGTGTGTGTGTGTGTGTGTGTGTGTGTGTGTGTGTGTGTGTGTGTGTGTGTGTGTGTGTGTGTGTGTGTGTGTGTGTGTGTGTGTGTGTGTGTGTGTGTGTGTGTGTGTGTGTGTGTGTGTGTGTGGTGTGTGTGTGTGTGTGTGTGTGTGTGTGTGTGTGTGTGGTGTGTGTGTGTGTGTGTGTGTGTGTGTGTGTGTGTGTGTGTGTGTGTGTGTGTGTGTGTGTGTGTGTGTGTGTGTGTGTGTGTGTGTGTGTGTGTGTGGTGTGTGTGTGTGTGTGTGTGTGTGTGTGTGTGTGTGTGTGTGTGTGTGTGTGTGTGTGTGTGTGTGTGTGTGTGTGTGTGTGTGTGTGTGTGTGTGTGTGTGTGTGTGTGTGTGTGTGTGTGGTGTGTGTGTGTGTGTGTGTGTGTGTGTGTGTGTGTGTGTGTGTGTGTGTGTGTGTGTGTGTGTGTGTGTGTGTGTGTGTGTGTGTGTGTGTGGTGTGTGTGTGTGTGTGTGTGTGTGTGTGTGTGTGTGTGTGTGTGTGTGTGTGTGGTGTGTGTGTGTGTGTGTGTGTGTGTGTGTGTGTGTGTGTGTGTGTGTGTGTGTGTGTGTGTGTGTGTGTGTGTGTGTGTGTGTGTGTGTGTGTGTGTGTGTGTGTGTGTGTGGTGTGTGTGTGTGTGTGTGTGTGTGTGTGTGTGTGTGTGTGTGTGTGTGTGTGTGTGTGTGTGTGTGTGTGTGTGTGTGTGTGTGTGTGTGTGTGTGTGTGTGTGTGTGTGTGTGTGTGTGTGTGTGTGTGTGTGTGGTGTGTGTGTGTGTGTGTGTGTGTGTGTGTGTGTGTGTGTGTGTGTGTGTGTGTGTGTGTGTGTGGTGTGTGTGTGTGTGTGTGTGTGTGTGTGTGTGTGTGTGTGGTGTGTGTGTGTGTGTGTGTGTGTGTGTGTGTGTGTGTGTGTGTGTGTGTGTGTGTGTGTGTGTGTGTGTGTGTGTGTGTGTGTGTGTGTGTGTGTGTGGTGTGTGTGTGTGTGTGTGTGTGTGTGTGTGTGTGTGTGTGTGTGTGTGTGTGTGTGTGTGTGTGTGTGTGTGTGTGTGTGTGTGTGTGTGTGTGTGTGTGTGTGTGTGTGTGGTGTGTGTGTGTGTGTGTGTGTGTGTGTGTGTGTGTGTGTGTGTGTGTGTGTGTGTGTGTGTGTGTGTGTGTGTGTGTGTGTGTGTGTGTGTGTGTGTGTGTGTGTGTGTGTGTGTGTGTGTGTGTGTGTGTGTGTGTGTGTGTGTGTGTGTGTGTGTGTGTGTGTGTGTGTGTGTGGTGTGTGTGTGTGTGTGTGTGTGTGTGTGTGTGTGTGTGTGTGTGTGTGTGTGTGTGTGTGTGTGTGTGTGTGTGTGTGTGTGTGTGTGTGTGTGTGTGTGTGTGTGTAAAAGGATCGGGAATGAAGCAGTCTCTTGCGACTGAGCCGCCGCGCCTTGCTAGTCTTGCTAATAATGAGTGTGGTAATGGCTTTCATAGATCTGTTCCAAGAGCCCCTTCACGACGAGGACTGAGTGGGCAGGGGGAGCTTTGAATTGCAGTCGCAAAAATTAGAGTGATGGATTATTATGGTATTTCACAGCTTATCACTCCATCCCCGGTCCTCACTGATACAAATGGTTATAATCATGTTGTCAATGGCGTAGCGCACTGAGGAGGGTGGTAGTAGTACCGTGTTGTTTTTGTGTTTTCAAGATCTAGCAATGAATCCACTATGCATCCAATATACAAGTTATCAGGACACCAGCTTTCACTCAAGAACAACACGCCAGCAGGATTTTAAGTGATGACTACATCATGACTACTGTGGTTTGTCATGCTTGGTAATACTTAGTGACTGCTTCTGCTGAAAAACAACAACTTGTGGACTCATTTTTCTCATGAGTCCGGTTCTTATAGAAATAATAAAATAAGAAATAAATAAATGAAGAATAAATAAACTATCAAATAGATACAAAAAAAAAACATTGGCAACGTGTAGCCTCACACACCTTTACGTCGCTGCTGGCAGGGTCTTCCCAATCGTCGGGCAGAGGACAGGTGTCGGAGTTGGAATTGTTGGTCTTGTTTTCATACGATGATTCGACCATGGCAACTATGGCTACCGAAAGGTTGACTCTCATGGCGTAAACGGCCGAGAAGCCCAGGAAGCCGAGGAAGGATAGAGTGTGTCTTGCACCCCACCAAGCACGAGGTCCTGGTATGGTGAGGGAGAGAAGTTCATGGGAATGTAACCACAACGACATGACAAAACGGAAACTTTAGTCATCATATGTTTCAATCATGTTTTTTTTTCACTCAGCACACACACAC
>JAPQNM010000002.1:5884754-5939754 GCA_029783475.1 Metacarcinus magister
ACGTTAGTATAATCTTTAAAGATTTAGAAAACTGCAATTAATCTCCTCTTAGCCTTCGTTTCGTTAGGGAAAATAAATTTTGTTCTGTGAGTTGTTCCTCGTATAGTTTGTTACGTAATCTTTGTATCATTTTGGTTACACGTCGCTGTATTCTCTCTAGTCTTTCTATGTCCTTTCTAAAATAAGGTGACCAAATTGTACACAGTATTCTAAATGGTGACGCACCAGTGAGCTTCATAATGTAAGTATATTTTTTTCTGATTTGAAATTGAAAGTTCTTCCAACGAAACCGACAAGTTTGTTTGCAGTCTTTACTACTTCAGTACATTGGCTGCCCGGTTTTAGATCACTTGTAATAATAACGCCTGTCTTTTTCTTTATTTGCAGTTTTGAGTTAAACATCTTTGATCGAGTAACTTGTAAGAGAGTTGTAATTTCCGTTATGAAGTACATGGCATTTATCGAAGCTAAATTTTGCCAGTTTTCAGACCAATCTAGTAAAGAACTTAAATCCTTTTGTATCAGAGGATTGGAGCAAACTTAGCAAACATGTGGTAAGGGAAGGCGGTGGCCTATTGGCTAGCGTGCTGGTAGACTAGCTTAAAAAAAAAAAGAAGGTAAGGTTGCATGGGTTTCAGTTTCGGTATCCATCAATGAAGATGCTCTCCAGAACGTCAGCCGGGCAAGCCCAACCCCCCACTGTGGTGCCCGACCACAGCAATTCCTCCCCAGTAAACAGCTTAAGCATCACAAGCCCGGGCGGGTACTCGATCTGCCGACCAAGCGAATGCAAGGCCAGCGCGCTACCACTGTACTATCCAGGAGGCCCAAGTTCGAGTCCCGTGACGAGCTAGCCATTTTTCTTTGAAAAAACCGCCGAGTGGCCAAAGATCACCCACACGCTGCCAACAATATCCTCGACTGTAACGTTATATGCAACGAGGAGCTTCCGCAGGCAGCATGAGCCTCTCAACAAGAAACGAAGCGTCACTTAAAAAATTTAATCTACGCTACTAACGGGCGGAGGCCGACCATTTAACAAAGCCTCCATCAAGCCTACTGGCGCCATAGGTTAAAGAAAAAAAGTGCAAAGATGGTATAATTTTTTAAAGAAAAGGTTAAACACATATATGGATGAAGAAAACATATGGTAATTGTTAGGCGCACAGAAGCTGCCATGAGTCGGTCAACTCCGTCCCTCCCTATTTTCTTATGTTTTTATGTTCTTAAATCCCCCGTTCAAGTTCTGTCGAAGCGTGGCTATAATTATTTTGTCTGTGGTCGAGTAGTCTAAAAACTGCCACCTTGCTGCCATAAACCCTTGTGGCAGTGGACAAATGGAACAGGGGTCAGTAGGAGCTCTCATGTTACCACCACTTCTATCTAATTGTGTCTACGCCAACACAGCTGCCCACAATGGCCGAACGCCATGTATGAATCTCAGAAAATATATAAAAATATATGGAATAATAGATAAGTATATAGATAATAGTAAGATTAGTTTGATAAGATATCTTCAATACCAGCGTCTTGTGGTCAAATTATAGGTTCTGAAGCATTTTTTCTGCCTCTATAACAGCCTTTGAGAATTTTCATCATGATGTAAATTTCAGCATGAATTGCATATTCAATCCTGGTTAATACATAAATAATTCTGCATTCTAAGATTGGAAAGCACATCTAAGTTAGCATGTGAAAATTTGTTTATGATTGTTATGTAACTAGGTTTTCTTTGCTCTATAATCCTGCTTTAGAATTTGAAAGCTGTCGCTTACCCAAATATTTCCTTCACACTCTGTGCGGTAGGCTAACGTATATCTCAGGGTAAGAAACATTGCTCTAAACCCTCGTACATGGTATGTAATCTACTATTTACACTTCTTAATATACCACCATGAGTTAATATTTTCTGTTGCACAAAAATATGACGACGAAACATTCAGTCGGTTTTAACAAGATGAAGACACCTTCGTTTATATAATCTTCCTCATACGTACCTCCTGGTGAGTGACTGCAGTATGTAGTGACAGCGTAGTGGGTGGGAGATAGAGCCACTTCTCACTATCACGAACACATAATTACCACATCCAATGATCTAGCACGTATTAAGGCAATAATTTACCAAACTGTTGTTCTGCCGCATTCTTTATTTTTGATTCGGCAGTTTAAGTATACAGAATGCATGGTTTGAATGTTTTTTTTAATCATTCACATACATTTTGTAATCAACGAATTTTACTTTTTTTCCGATCATATGTGCGGTTAGAACTAAACTATACTGATATAAGTGCTGCAAAATGGTTAGTAAGGTAATTGAGTATATCATATCATTGTATGTGTACCGTAGTGCTGTTGGCAAAATTAAGTAACTCTTCATTCGGAAAACGCAATCTTGAATTTATCTATTATTTATCAACACAAATTATAATGGACACAAAGATAAAGTCATCGATAAACGAGTGTCGATTGAACTTGGTAAAATTCACGAATATGGACCGTATAGGTAAGCAAAATCATCAAAGAGCATCAGACGCTATCTCATTCCAGCGGTGTGAAAAAAGGTTTAAGAGTAATTGTTGATTAATTGATAGAGTGAGTGAGTTTTAATGAATTGAGTGCAGTAATATCATAGTTTGCTATGATTTAAAACTTAAAAGACAGTGTAAATAACATAAAAGAAAATTAAAGAAACTGGCAATTTTGAAAGTCAACCTTTCAAACTTATACTTGTACAAATTAAGTATAAGGTCCAATAAAAACACCCACCATGAAAAAGGCTAACCTTCCCGGAAAAAGTATTTCTCATTTCCCAGTGAGAGAGAGAGAGAGAGAGAGAGAGAGAGAGAGAGAGAGAGAGAGAGAGAGAGAGAGAGAGAGAGAGAGAGAGAGAGAGAGAGAGAGAGAGAGAGGAGAGAGAGAGAGAGAGGAGAGAGAGAGAGAGAGAGAGAGAGAGAGAGAGAGGAGAGAGAGAGAGAGAGAGAGAGAGAGGAGAGAGAGAGAGAGAGAGAGAGAGAGAGAGAGAGAGAGGAGAGGAGAGAGAGAGAGAGAGAGGAGAGAGAGGGGGGGGGGAGGGGTGTGTGTGTGTGTGTGTGTGTGAGTTAAGGAGTGGGGAGGAACTCTTATCTCCATACCGGCGACTAGAGAGAGGGGGTGTGGTGTGTGTGTGTGTGTGTGTGTGTGTGTGTGAGTTAAGGAGTGGGGAGGAACTCTTATCTCCATACCGGCGACTAGAGAGGTAAGTACTCATACACAAATCCACTAAACTGAAGCACTCAACAAGTGCGTCACAGCATGGCACCTTGCAAGGATCTTAGAATGGCCTATCTCCCAAGCTTACGACGAGGAAGATAAGTGTATAGACTTGAGATTCCGTCTAGGAGCTCATAGTTGTGGTTGCTCCCATTTTGACTTATTGAATATAATTAACACGGCGCCGGAACATCAAAAGTCATATGGAATGACAAAAACAGCATCCAAACAAAACTCATCAGGAAGGAATGTGAACACCATAGAAGTAGATGCAACGCAAAATCTAAAATATTTAAAGATTAGAAAGATATCAAAACATTGAGTAACTTAAAAAAGGTGCATGATAATTGGAACCAATGGGTGGAACAACCTTTCCATTAAGGAGCTGAAGATGATAATGTCTCTTGGTATTAATTAGGCTATGCAAATCAGGCACTATGATAGCGGTGATGTTCTGGGAAAGGGATTTATGTGAGTATACCGGTTCATGTAGAAGGCATATTCCTGATACTCTGATAAATGGGTGCTGGTGAGACTTATTAATGCGACTGGCGCTCAAGCTCCTGCTTCTGGATGATGTTCTGAGAATGTTGAATAGCCAATCTACAGTTATCATTGAGAATAATTATGACTTGCATGTGGTCACTTGATAAGTGCTAATGTAATGCAATAACATTTGATAAATCCAAGAAATACTCAGGATAAGAGTAAAGTGTTCTCCTCTGATTAAGGTCAAAGATATGGTTGCATAATTACATAATCAGTGATTAGATATGATTAAACTGTGATTTTAAAATAATTCAAGCTAATGGGTAAAAAAAACATGTCATAGTCTGCACAAAAGGCTGGAAATATTACATAATCATAATATCATCACAATCATATATGTAATCCCTAAATACGGTGTGATTAATGTTTGAAAAGTTCTGAATATTTCTGCTAGAACACATTTTTGTAATTCATTAGCACAAAAACAGCATACCAAACAACAGTCAGTGGATATTCCAGATTCCTAATACAGCTTTTCGTAGAGTTTCATAGATATACCAAATTGCTAGTGTTTACATAATAGCTACATGCAAGTTAGCAGCATGGGGTGGTGTTGCTGAGACGCCAGTCTAGGCGAAATCCTGCCTTCATGGTGATCCTAAGTGGCTGGCTTTTATAATCTTTCCTTATCTTTCATCACTCTCATGGACATACTCCAAATGCAAAAAATTAATATGTTAACACTGTGAACAGATTGTCGGTTGGCATGCTCCCTTCAATTCAACCTTACAAATATGCACGATAAATGCGAGATCAACTAGGAGTTTAGGACAAGTAGAGTATCCCATGTGGGCTATCTTAACTATCTTCTGTAAAAAGCTATATATATATATGTATATATATACACACACACACACACACACACACACACACACACACACACACACACACACACACACACACACACACACACACACACACACATATATATATATATATATATATATATATATATATATATATATATATATATATATATATATACAAGACAGCAAGACAGATGAGAACATCTCTAGGAGACAATTCACTGTCATCGTGGGGCAGTGTAGTGAAATGGATGCCACACGTCAGTCAATCAGTCTTTTATCCTCAAAATGTGTAAATGGACTGAATAATCTTAAGATAATACTTGACACGATTCCAAGCTAATGGAAACATCTACTCAGTGTCGACTAATGTAGGGAATTGGAGCAATATGTCTGGTATTTACACTGGCATGCAGTGAATCTTGAAAAACAAGAATAGTATAGTGGACTATATTCCTTACGCTGCCCACTCTTTGAATCTACGTGTAGCTGGTCAGTCAGCTGTGGATTGTTGCGTTGAAGCAGTTTCAATTTTTGAGTTATTACAGCGCCTGTATACATTTTTTGTTGCATCAACACATCGTTGGGGTGTCCTGATGACCTATGTTAAAGAGCAACCCATTGGATACTCGATGGTCAGCTCGAGCTGATGCCACATAAGCAGTTTTCAGGCGGTTTCAAAGTGCTCTCCGGGAAATCTCTGGGGATGCTACTCAGAATGGCAGCATATGAAATGAAGCAGATGAATTGCCCAAACACTTGGACACCATTGTAGTTGCCTTAATGTGTGAACTTTGAAATGACATTTTGCAGCGCTTCAACCGCAGTACCAAGTTGCTGCAAAGTCCCACCATCGAATTAACACCAGCTATTGCTCTACTGAAGAGCTTGGATAAATTCTTGGATGAATGCCGAGAGAAGTTTGACTATTATGAGCAGCAGGCACGTGATCGCTGTGGTAGCAGCACATACAAATCTGAAAGTCAGTGAGTACCCAAGCGTAAGAAGCATGTCAGTGATGGAGATGCCACAGATGCTGTGGAAGGGATGTCGGGCCAGCAAAAGTTTAAAGTCAACACCTTTTATGTCATCATCGATCAACTGAAGAGTGCACTACAAAAACGTATTGAGGCATATTCCATGGTGCTGCAGAGGTTTGGTGTTTTGACGGAGTATGACTCTATGAGTCTGATGAAGATATCCATGTTGGTATTTCAACATTTGCTGGTGTGTATTCGAAGGACTTGTCTTCCAATTACCCAGCAGAATTTCGTCAATTTATATGCTAGTATAAAGAGCCGAGACCCGATTAAATAGCATTAACTGGAAGTGTTCAGGTGATGTTTCAAATGCTGCACACTACTGCAGTTCATCATGCATTTCCGAACACGGAACTTGCATTCCGAATTTATTTATCTCTAATGGCTACGAATTGCTCAAGGGAACGCTCTTTTTCACATTTAAAAAGAATTAAAGATGTTAAACGATCAATGATGGGTCAACAACGTCTTGGTATACTGTCACTTCTCTGCATTGAAAATGACTTGCTTCATAAAATTGACTTACAAAAACTAACTGACGAATTTGCAATCGCAAAAGCGCGCAAAGTTGTAATATATAGCTACTGTAATCTTATAGTAATTACAGCACCGTTAAAAAAAAAATTCTGAATTTTTTTGTAATAAATTTTTTGTTGTTTTTATTGCACTGTCTTCCTTTTATCAGTGATTCCAAAATATCTGTAATTTTCAGGTCATCTATCAAAATGTGCCTTGGGGCCAGCAGAACCTTAATTAATCCGACACTAGCATTACCGTATCGACAATAATTAAACAATGTCACTACAAGTATATATATCACCACGTTAGTTTTATATCTATTATTATAGAAGATAAACAATATCAATGTACCTGCAAGCACATTTGTTACGAGAACAAAGCACTGACTCCAGCGCCAGACTTCAAGCCAAGTGCTGCCGCCTGCCACCCATCTGTGTAGAGCCGCTAGAGCGGGAGAGAAAGCGACGCAAACACGGATTATGGCGTGGTAGAGGCGCTAGTATTTATCTATCCCAGCGTATCCATGCAGCATTATTGACAGCTATTTAACTTAGCCAAATCCTTATGCAGTGCAGAGTTGTCTTCAATTTGAAATTCACTCATCATTCCACGTCTAAAGGTAGGTATTGTCCAAGCAGTAGCCTACTAATGCCTGGTGAGTGATTGTGATTATTATTATTATTATTATTATTATTATTATTATTATTATTATTATTATTATTATTATAATTATCATCATTATTATTAATAATATTATTATTATTGTTATTACTAATATTACTATTAGTATAATTATTAATGGTATTATTTTACATCTTCACCACAATGCTCTAGATAATTCAGGGTTACATTTTTGCATTACCTGATGCATTTTGAGAAGATTTTCTTCAATTACATTTCCGTCGCAAATTCTTAGTTTGTGAGATATTCAATGTTTTCTGTGAGACCTCATCCTCGAAAAATAAAGTTTAGTTTTGTTTGAACAAGGTTCTGTTATTTGTCAATGTAGGTTAAGGTTTGGTTAATATAGGTTATGTTAGGTTAGATTAATATAGAAGCTATCAAATGTTCTCTATGACCAAAAGTATGGTGTTGGACGAGGTGCAGTCCCAAGATCGAGACGTAAACAAACGCCATTATGGTGAAGATGTAAAATTTTATCTTATTAATTTATATTATGCATCATTATCATTATTACTATTACTATTATTATTATTATTATTATTATTATTATTATTATTATAGCCATGAGGTGGGGGCCGCACGTTTAAATCTAACTAATAGCATCTCCTCACGGATCACCAAAATATTCACATAGTTGATGAGGTATGTAATGTACAACACGTTTGTGGTGGTTTTTCATTTTGGGGACGGCTTTAGTTTGTCCACAGAGCCTCTTTAAAAATCTGGTAGGTGCTTCCAATTCTAAGTCCAAACAGATTAAGCCAATGCACAACATCATTATTTTGGACTTACAGATGATTATATATCATTATTTAGGACATTTTTTACTATATACATACCCCGGGGAAAATTGATATTAACGCCGCTAAGCATCTTTGAAATTAGGTGCCTCGAAAATCTTTCCACCAGACACCTTTGCGTCTGGGCAGGTGCTACAACTGTGTGTGTTCCGTTAGGAGATGCTGTTAGTAAGATTTACCAGTTTTTTCCCTGAAGACTTCGATATTCTAAATAGGTTAGGTTAGGTTAGATTAGCTGGTGGGAAAGTGGGGTTTTAGGGTGGGGTGGACCAAGCAAGCAATTTTTTTGCTGCTTAATCTGTGTGGACTTAGAATTTGAGGCACCTACCAGATTTTTAAAGAGCCTCTGTGGACAAACTAAGGCCGTCCCCCAAATAAAACCACCACAAACGTGTTGTACATTACGTACCTCATCACCTATGTCAATATTTTGGTGATCTGTGAGGAGATGCTATTAGTTAGATAGCATTCGTAAGGTATATGAATGCTATCACGGTAATATCTGCGGTTCGTAAAAGGGCGACAAAAGTGACGGAGCGAGGTGCCTTGGAAGCCCCTCCTCTCTATACTCTTCTACATAATGACGGGGCACAAAGGGGGAGGGGGGGGAATTAAGTCACCCTAAATGCCTTTTCTTGGCTATCCTCTTTTAATGATTATATAAGACAGGTACATAGATAGTTGTATTATTATTTTTTTATTGTCATTACTATTATTATTATTATTGTTATTATTATTATTATTATGCTACCTCTATTCCTATGGTTCTTAAAAGGCTACAAAAAAGTATGGCGCGAGGAATCTGGAAAGCCCCTCTGTATTTTCTCTAATGAAAATACAGGGTATAGAATGGAAGGGGAGAAGAAAGTCTCCCTGATCCCTAAAAAGTTTTTCTTGACTACCCTCTTCTAATGGGGATGAAAGTTAAGTGTATAGATTGATAGAATAGACTATTATTATTATTATTATTATGGGATGAAATACATAGGAATTTATGCATGTGAATACCTTGTTTCAACTACTTCCCCTAAAGATGATTTCTGATAAATGAATAGACAGATAGATAGATTATCATGACATATTTAGTGTAAACGGCATAATTTGAGTTTGTTCCTCTCCTTTGTGTTTCTAATATACATAGGCATCTTGCTATTTTCAGGATGAAACCTTTTTTCTTATAGATTTAAATGTTTTTAATTAATCTGATTATCGTTTCTCAGCAAAAAAGTACTCTTTTTTTTCCCTCACTAGATGACGAAATTATACCATTATTTTTCATCAAAATTCTTTCACAAACATGCAAGTACGAAAAAGAGAAAAGTCTTTAAAATTCTAAACAAATTTGATAAAATCAAACCAGATTAATAATGTGACAGTAACAAGAGGTAACAGCATGAAATTGATAGTATTAGTTATAATTGAATGTGTAATGGTATTAAAATTACTTGTAATTCGTAAGTTCTTATCTGGTACTGAGGAGGTAACTTCATATCAGAGGTAGATTTCAGTTCCTAACCTCTAAGCCAATCACATACCTTCATCTTGGACAATGCATGAGGATTTTTCAGAAAATGAATGAGTCATATTAATCATCAAAACCAGTAATTCAGATTCTATGTAATAAGGTTACTGACATTGATTTCTAGTTTCTACCAAATGCATATAGTTTTGTGCACTATCTTAAAGTTGAAAAGTTGTAAATTGGTGACCATCGTTTGGCAGTCATTTCAAAATTTTGTTTGGACTAAAAGATATGCCGGACCATCAGTTGTTAGTAAATCGTTGGTATACCTCTATCATTCTAGTGGGACATGTCTTTCTGGGGGTATGACAATCTCAAACAATAGAATACCAATTAGAAGTGATGGTGCATTCAGATTTTTTTTTTTTTTTCAGATGGAAGAAACAAAGAATGAGAAGATTCTTTTGGTTTTTGACTTTGACCACACACTCATTGACAACAACTGTGATACTTATATCTACAAACTAGCCCCTGGTGGAAAGATTCCTGACAGATTGAAGGCATTGTACCGAAAAGATGGATGGACACAATATATGGCAGAAATATTCAAATATTTGTATGAAAATGGCATAACTAAAGAAGATCTATTTCAATGTTTAAGTGAAATTCAGTTGACAAATGGAATGAAAAATCTACTGAATAGTATGCCTAAAGAAAAGAATGAATGTATAATTATATCAGATGCTAATTCTGTTTTCATTGATCATATCTTGAATAATTTAGGTTTACAGCACCATTTTAAAAAAGTGTTTACAAACCCAGCAAAATTTAATGAAGAAGGTTGTCTTACCATAGAAATGTACCATCACCAAAACTGGTGTACCCTAAGTACAAAGAATCTGTGTAAAGGACACATTCTTGCAAACTATATAAAATCTAGGGAAAAAGAAAATGTAACCTTTTCAAATATTGCATATGTAGGTGATGGTACAAACGACTTTTGCCCCAGCCTGAGACTGCAGGAATGTGATTTAGTGTTTCCTCGTCGTGGGTTCAGTTTGGTGCAGTATATTGAAAAAATGGAGACTGAACAAAACCTCAAAATAAAAGCTAATATTTGTCCATGGGATACAGGTAAGGACATTCTGGATAGAATATTATTGAGTTTTGATAGTCTGGACTCCACACAAATACCAGTGCCAAGGCTTTCTATCCCTACTGATTTTTCATAAGTTAACTTGCCTTTATTTGGGAAATTTTCAGATTCAGATATAGATATTTAAAAAAAAAATTTTGTCTGTTCTGATGTCTGCCCTCACAATTCATTCTTGTACACTCTAGTACTCTCACCCTCCCTTATACCACAAGGACTGTAACTCTAGTTTAATTTCACGGTGTTGTTGCCGTGCACCTGCAATATCTATCTTACTTTTGTATATTCTTGTCATCTCATTATCACATCTCCAGTTTGGACTACCTTCCTTTGATACTCTCCTTACTCTCACTATATATTCTGTTCATACCACATGAATTTGTCATATTGCTACTACGTATTTAGAACGTATATTTTTTGGTAACTGTTTCCTTTCCAAGTCATTCATCTATGTGTTGATGTTGTGCCATTTCATAATGCTTATTCGTACAAGCTTAGTGGCTTTTGTTTCATTATATCAGGCCTACTTTCTTATATCCATGTTCGCTTTAGGATTGAATTCATTCATTTGAAGTTGTCCACCTCTCCCATTACTTGTCCTAATCTAACAATGCTCATTACACTTAGTTATAATTTTATGAATCTGTAAAGTCAACTTCTTGATTTGTTAGAAATCATTACCTTACTTGATTTCAACTTTCTGCTCCTATAAATAAGTATTAAAGCCCTGTGGTGGGGGCTGCAAGAATACTACCACCATAATCCATGCGGCTCGGAAAAGGTAACGGAAAAGGTAACCAAAAAGGACGTAGCAAGGGATCTGGGAAGCTCCTCTATATTCTTTTCTATGAAAAGACAGGATGCAAAGGGTGAGGGGAGAGTTATGTCTCCCTAAAACCAAAATGCCTTATCTTGGCTACCCGATTTTGATGGGGATTAAAATGATTAAGCAATCCCCTTGAGCTATGTAGCTATGACCACATAGCTCTGGTAGGATTAACAAGAAGCTACCATGAAATTTAGGAAGCCCCTCCTCTGTATTTTTTCCTTCAAAAAGACTGAGTGCAGAGAGGGAGGGGAGATTAATGACTCCCTGAACCCAAAATGCCTCGTCTTGGCTACCCCCTCTTATTGTGGATGTAAACTTTGTATTTAGATAGACTGAACTCATTGCCAAGTTTTGCAATTTTCTGAATTCTCTGCATTCACATTATATATGCATATTACCACTCCAGCATTATCAATTTTTACTTACTAAATTTTTTTAAAATTCCATCTACATACAAATTGAATAACACTCATATTCCAAGCCTCAGTGGTTAGCACGTTTGACTACAAATCCGCTGGCCCGAGTTCAATCCCGGGCGAGGGCAGTTGACGTGTGGCTCGCCCAGCTGTTCATCCTCTCAAATGGGTTGGTCGATAAATGGATACTTAGGAGAAAGTAAACTGTGGAAACTCGATGTCACAGTGCCCTTTGTGTCCCAGGGCAATGGATTAATTTCTACCACAGGCTCAAAGGCCAATGTGACGGGAGATGAGCGCCCACAGCTATGTGCAGCTACAGCTTGTTCCCCCTTTTCCTTACCTTTTGCCATTTTCTATTACATTAATACATGCATTAAGATATTTAGTCGATCACCCATTCCTATTCAACCTCTGTGCCTCTTCTCTTGATTCCCATGTAACTTTTACCCATCACTATGTTTACAAAGAAATTTGGTAATCTAGATATGAACATTACATGATTTTTGGTTTGACTGCTGGTGAATTTTTAATTTTTATTTTGGTTCCATGTACAAGGTCTCATTCTATATGATTTTTCTTGGAAAGCATCTGTAAGGAGATTTTTTATCACATTTCCAAGATAATTTTTTACAACATTTATTTCAAGTACTTCATTAAATTGGAGTTATTGCTATTTCTACTTATGACAGGGAGCAAAAAGGTAAATATAGATTAGCAAGGATACTAATTTTAAATGTGTTTATGTACTTAAGAAAAAATGTTTCAGAAAAAGATTGATATTTCATTCCTTAGGCCATTTTCCACACTACTGGAGCATCTTCAGGAAATAGATTCCTTAGCTCTTATCTTGAAGTGAAATGACTAAATGTTGAAAGACAAGTTCCATTTTTGCATGAGATAGCCTTTATCACATGCTGGCAACTTGCCAAGCAAGATACACTTGCAGTTTACCTTCCTCTTCAAGGTGTTAACACACTTTACCCATCATGTCAAATATATGTAAAAAATTTACAGTAGTAGTTTAGGCAATTTTTTTATCGCCATCAGCATGTGCTGATAAAGTAATTATTACCATTACCTAGTGACAATCTGGCTGTCATGTCACACATTATAAGTCAGTTTAACATTGTTTTGTTTTTAGTCCCGAAATGGAATTATAGAACATGCTTCTGTTCAGGGAATATGGCAGGTATTCCTTTGATATGGGTAACTTTGTAATTTTGTTACATACTGTACTAGTTTTCAAGTAATGTCATTGTAGTCAGATCTTTAAGTTGTTATCTATTGCTTACAATTATCTTATCGTCAAATATGATGGTGTATCTTATAATGCTGAAGCATCTATGTGACAAGCTAAAGGAATACAAACTGTTGAATGAACAAATTTAAAATGATATTAAAAGCATTGTCTTCAGATGTCTCCGTCATGTAGTATAACTGATACTAAATGCTTTCTTCTTGATGTACTGGAAATTATTGCTCTGAGAAATATCTTTGGCTCAAAAGAAGACATTTAATAAAGAGTTGACAATATTTGACTTATAAGAAAACTTAATGACCTTGATACATAGTGTAAAAACTGTGTGGCACTATGTAAAAGTGAGTCACAAGTTCCTGGATTGTCTACTTGGGGTACTTTTTGTCAAGGTCTGGATTTGTAGTTTCCTGGAGATGACATATTAAGGAGCTGTACATTTACATTAAGATTTGCTCAAAGTCAACAAAATTCTCAAAAATATTTGGTGAAGAATGTAGACAGAAGTACGTATTGAATTTTCTCACTATTCAAATATGGGACAAACATAATAAGAAAGCAGCTGTTACTCTGATAAGCCCTCATCAAACAAAATTCATAAACATATTGAAAAAGGAATAAAATCTTTCATTTGGATCACTGGAAATCTATAGAGGTGACTCATGCAGCATCATTAGTCTATCATAAAGTTCAAGCCAATGCATTGAAATGGAGAAATTCAGCAGCTAAAAGTACTGGTTCAGTGTGTGAAAGAAATGCCAGGAAGAAGTAAAAAATATATATAATATATTCAATCATCATTGGGGGCATACGCTGAGAGGTGCGTCGCCTCGCCAACCTTCTGATGCCAGCTCTGCTGATCACCCCATGCAAGCCCCCTTCCCATACCAATTAACTCCCAACAGGAAGCATCGACTTGCCCCAGCCATGAACTTTGTGGGCGCCCCCTTGGCCTCCTCCACTCTGGATTATCTCTTTCAGAAATAACCCAAGAAGCAGGATCAGCTTCTGGGTAATGTGCCACATGCCCGTATAGCCGGAGTTGAAGTTGGCGGACTATGATGGTAATAAGCCTTGATTCAGTCTCACGGAGCAGTCGCTGATTTGACACAAAGTCATTCCAATGATACCCCATGATACTGCGAAGTCATTTATTACCAAAGACATCAATTTGCCTCTTCAAATCGGTGTTCAGTGTCCATGTCTCACAGCCATACAGTAAGACAGGGATCACCAGCGATTTGAATCTTTGTCTGTCTACACAGCTCCCGACAATGCCAGATACTCGTGCTGAGCGAGTCCATAACACCATGGGCCAGGCCAATCCACTGTAAGACTTCTTGACGTGACCCACCATTGTTATGGATCACGCTACCAAGGTACATATTTGAATCTATCCAAGATATCGATATCCTCGCCACATGCATGAATAGACTGTGTACTGTTTCTTCTAGCAAGCCTCCAAACACCTGAACCTTAGGCCGGGAGGAGACAAGCGACAAGAGACATAGCATGGCGTCAGTGTGTGGCGGGGATGTGGCTTCCCATAGGTTTCCATTGTTTAGAGGCCGCGCACACAACCGTCTGTGGCGTTGGACCATGGTGGGCTGTCGCTGATCCCCGCCACAGCATGGCGTGGCTTTGTGTCGAGGACCCGCGCACACGAGCGCCTGCAGCTGAACAACAGGCACGTGGCTTCACTGACATCTGACAGACTGCCTGGCAGTCACATACCAAACATTGGTGAAGCAACAAGTCACATTTTTCTCTTCGCCACACTGACCATGTCTACACTAGATCTAGATCACTTTATTATTGAAATTGAAGACCGACCAGCGATATGGGACGTACGCTGCAATGACTACAGTAATAAGATATCATAAGCCAAGGCATGGGAGATGTTAGGACCAAGTAAGCTAAAGAGCCCATTAAAACTTTCTTGAGACATCCTGAAGTAGTTGAAGAATTTTGCACTCTGCCTCAAATCACCCATTAGGCTGGGAGACCTGAAGTCCTAAAGGTTTCACCTCCTCGTGCACTGCTTCAAGAGCCATCACTAGAACCTCCAGCGACTTGGCAAAGATTAGTGCATCGTCAGCAAAAACAAGATCAGTGATCTTGGTGTTGCCAACAGATGCTTCACAGTGACTTTGGTCCACAACTCTGCACAGTACCCAGTCTATACATGTATTGAAAGGTGATGGACCAAGGACGCATCCCTGCCTCACTCCCGTATGCACAGGAAAGAAGCTGGACACGCCCCTGCCACACTTCACAGCACTCTCAGTCCCGGAGTACAGGCCAGATAGTAGTCTAGTAATCCCCGCAGGAATCCCGCTGAGGCGCAGAAGATCCCAGAGTGCCTCGCGATGCACTGAATCAAACACCTTTTTGAGATCGACATAGGCTGTGAGCATCCCCTGTCGAAACTCACGTCAGCGTTCCACCAGTACGCCAAGCCCTAGGATATGGTCAGTTGTTGACTTACCAGGTGTGAACCATGACTGTTTAGGTCTCTGATACTTCAGCAAATGACTGCGAACTCGCATCAGTAGCAGATGGGCGAGCACCTTGCCTGGTACACTGAGCAGCGTTATCCCACGATAGTTGTTGCAATCCTGACGGTTCCCTTTACCTTTCCAGATAGGGACGACTAACCCCCTTTTCCAGTCAGGAAGAATGGTACCTGAATGCCATACAGCAGTCAAGACAGCATGCAACCCACGGGTCATGGCCTTGACTCTAGCTTTGAGCAACTCTGCTCTGATCTTACAAATGCCAGCTGCTTTTCCACCCCTCAACTTTGCCACAGCCTCTTTGACCTCATCAATAGAGGGTACAGCTTAGTTAATGGGCGGATCAGCATCCATCACCTGTAACCCAGTGGTTTGAAGCCGTCCACTTGGAGGGTTAACCGTGAACAACTGCTCAAAGTACTCAGCCCAACGAGCCATCTGCCCATCCACGTCTGATACGAGGCAACCATCTGCTGTTCGGATAGCACTCACCCAAGATGTAGACTTGGAGCGGAGCTTCTTCAGGGCTCGATAAGCAAGTTTAAGGTCATTAGCATTTAAATGACCCTTAACATCCTCAGCGAGATTCCTGACATACCTCTCCTTGTCTCTCCTCAGAAGAGTTCTAGTCTTACGAGACAGAGCCCTGTCAACAGCGGTAGTGAAGTACAGTTGATAAGGTTCTTCATGAGGAGGCACAAATTCTTAATGGAATGCAGCATTTATTTGTTGTTCATTATTTCTTGCCAAATGTTCATTCCTACCTCCTTTCTCTGAAGTATATAATAATTAACAGAACATAAATAAGTGAGTGAAAAGTGTTCTGCAGTGAGGGTTTAGGTGGGAGAGGATGCATCCAATTTCCAAGCTCATAGCAGCAACCAAAAAAATAGCAAGAAGCAACATTATGGTTGAGCATAATATACTAAAAACAGCTTGTAAAGGAGGGAAATTGATGAGACCAGCAACTCTCAACTCCATCTTGCTTGATAGTGCTGTTTGGTGAACACTCAGAAGAAAATATCAATAAAATAATACTCACAAGATACTTGATTAACAGAGATAGTAAAACTAAATGGTTGATCCAATACATATTGGAATACCTGAGAAAGGGATAGGAAGTTGAGGGAGATGGAGTGTGAAAATGTCTAATGACAGAAATGAATGGAGACTTCTGTTGTGGCTATCCCCTTCAAGGAGTTCCAAGGAATGGGTGCCAACAATAGATTATTTAGTTCATGATGTTAAATACGATGATATTATTCTTTGTAAACACAAACTTACCAGCATTTCATAAAAAAATTATGGAGTTGGTTGCATAAGCCTCTACAATCCTACGCAACAAACTGCTTCTTTTTCATGATGAATATAGACGATATGTCATACATCACCCATGAGCTATGTTGGCTCTATTACCTGACCTATTACTATAGCCATTCAAGTAAAGATACTCTAAGTCAATCCAGGATAATGCATTGACATTCACTCACATGAAAAGAAAATGCAAAAATAGGAATATACCAATTAATTAAACTAAATATTTCTCTCTAATAAAAAATAAGTGCTTAAAAATTATATATATACACACACACACACACACACATATATATAATATATATATATATATATATATATATATATATATATATATATATATATATATATATATATACATATATATATATATACTATATATATATATATATATATATATATATATATATATATATATATATATAATTATATACAAAGTTTAACTTTCCACTAGATTTTTTCACTCCTTCTTGTGCATATAACCATTTCTTTGTGTTGCAGCTCGCTTCTTCATGATGCGAGTGATTAAGGTTGGGGACAGGGCGCGGAGGATGATTGCCAGATGGTGCAACACTGGAGCAAGTAGCAGCTCCTCATTCCCATTAATCAAGCATCCTACTATGCTGTCAGCAACATATTCAGGACTCATGCCACCACTTGTTGTTTCATCCATTTCTATAAAGACAATTCACATTTACTTATTAATTCTGAATCAATCTCTCTCTCTCTCTCTCTCTCTCTCTCTCCTCTCTCTCTCTCCTCTCTCTCTCTCTCTCTCTCTCTCTCTCTCTCATACATTTGAATGATACAAAAAAGTACAGTTTTTCCCAAAGAAATATAGATACTTGGAATGAACTAAAGGAAGAGGTGACAATGGCAAAGAATGTATATCAACTGAAAGAAAAACTGGACCAATATAGATATGGAGACAAGATCACACAAGCGTGGTTCAGGCCCTTTATATTACTAGGTAAAAAAAACTAAGTAAATACACACACACACACCTGCTCTCATGGGTCAGTGGTTATCGTCCCTGTCTTCAGCCAGCAAGGCCGGCAGGCGAGGGTTCAAATCTTACTCAGATCACTAAGGATTTTTCACTGACAGGGAGTGATTACTGTTCCCCTGAGCAAGGGGATGGGAGTGTGTGATGTGTGAGAAGTCTCACCCTTACCCATAGATCCATCTCTATGATCTCTGAGCTCCTACCGGGAGGGTAATGGCTGACGATCACAAGTACAGCATGTGATTATCCAGACCATGGTGAATAACATAAGATGGCAGAAACGACAACTGTCAGACGTAAACAAACTTGCCTAGTGTTGTAAATAGAGGGTCTGAGCTTCACTGCCCTCTAATTACAAATAAGTAAAATCAACTAGCTAAATACATGTACGAACACAGGCACACAAACACAAGGAAATATTATTATTATTATTATTATTATTATTATTAAAAAAATATAATTAAATTAAAAAATTAAAAAAAGATAAGATAAGATAAGGATGAGGAAACTAAATTTGAGATAGAAGTAGAGGAAGTCATGAGGTTAGGTTCATACATAGGAAGTACTAGACCTATAAAGCTTAGACTAGAACCTCAGTCTGCAACATGATATGATTTATTAGCTGCCTAGCTGAGAGGATTACTTATCTCCTTTTTTTCTCCAACTAGCAGTCACACTTTTCTACACTACAAAATTAAAATTGTCTGACCAACCAATTTGTTATTACAGAAATCTATTCATCAGAAATCTATAAATTTTGTGATACAAGACATTTTGTAATGTGTCCCACTGACTGAGGACTTACCTCCATATACTGATCCATTACCAGTGACTGCATTGACAGAAAGATTGGTAGCAATGTATCCTGGACTAATTACTGTCACTTTCACTTTGCTTTCAGCAATTTCAGCTCTAAGTGAATCAAAAAACCCTTGGAGGGCATGCTTTGAGGCAGTATAACATGACCTGTCAGAAATGGAAAGAACATCAGGAAATATACAAATTATATTTAAAAGATGATGCTAAGTACAAAAGTTGGACAACATATTACATAATTCTACAATTGTTTAAAGTATGGTCTGAAAGATTATACCTATTCAGTGTATATAGATACAGTACATAAATAATACATAAATTACAAGTTATATTTGAATGATTCATGATAGTGATGAAATACAACACTTAAAGCACATTAATGATACATTTCAACACAATAATACTACTTAAAGCCAATTTCATGATACCAGTAACCAGAGGGTTTGTTTTACTCCAATCATATAAACAGTTGGAACCTAATGATACATCAATAGAGTATCAGTTTTAAAGGTACTGCACCAGTTGTACTTCCCATAGAACCAGCTTATCAGTGAAACAAATGAAGAAATTATAATATTGGGTAACTCTTGCTTTAGCAGTGGAGAGAATAGAGTTGAGAATCAGTAAATATTCTTGTTTGTGTCACAAAGCTGCTGAAGGGAGGAAGGTATGCAGTCAGTAAGTTCAGAAGAGCAATCACCATGAAAACAGTTGTATGAGATGGCAAGAGATGCAACACTGTAGTGAACTGTGAAAGATTGAATACAGCAAAAGAAGACTAGTTGCTAAGATGAACAGGGTTTGAATTCAACTTATTTATAAGTGCTGTATAAGTGGAGGTTCCTACATGAGAGGCATACTCCATACATGGAGAGACAAGTCCCTTATATAATCAGCATTTGAGATGGGAGAAGAATGAACAAAGACTACACAGAATCACTAACTACGTGGAAGCTGATTTGGCAAGAGGCGAAATATAAAATTTCTAGCTATAATCTCAAATTTATTAACAATGAATGCAACTCCAGGTTATGCATTCAATACCAACATCTACTCAAGCCTATCATCCATCACTTCTATATTTCTCTTATTTCCTGTCCATTCTTTCCAAAAAGTCTCTTTACATCTTCCCAAGAAACTTTCGTATTTAGTCACCATCAATGGTGATCTTACTAATTTCCTTTCTTTACCATACCAACTTAGTACACTTCTATATTCTTGTCACAGTTCACAAGCATCACATACTAATATGTACTTGATCAGTCTTCATCATGTCTATCTAATATATGCCTAAAATATTACTCAACACATTCAATATTTCTAACTTATAGATAAAACTTTCATGCAAACATCACCACGCATACAAAGTCACAAAATTTTTTAAGGACTTACCTATATGGAATGGCAAGTTTACCTTGGACACTACTGACTGCCACTATGTGACCCATCTTCCTCTTGATCATCAATGGAAGAATTGCTGCAGAAGGAATGAATATCAACATTAACAAACTAAAATTAAAGGTGCTAAATGAGAAGTAGCAGTGAATGGTGGATGGAGAAGTGAGACAGCTGGTCAAGGAGGAAAGGGAATATGACCACACCTGTAGGGAAGGGAAGATGGACGGTCGGAGGAGCACAGGAGGAGTTAGGTTATGAAAGGACGGTTTGTGAAGCAAAAAAGGCTAATGAAATTAAAAGACTTCAACATTTTAAGAAAAACAAGAAGCTATCCTTGAGGGATGAATAACGCTCAGATGATAAGAGAGCAGTTACCTGAGGTGGTCCATAAGTACATAAAAATAGAGAGGTATTTAAGGGTAAAGGTGCAGTGGAAAGGATTTACGAATGAAGGGTTTTTAAATCAGAACACCGTAGGGAGAGATGCAGTAAAAGTGCTAAGATAGGAGGCTGTTAAGAGTGCACAGGTTGAATAATACAGGTAAATGTTGATTAAACAAACTTGGTTAATGAATTTTTGAAGCTATGAGAAACAAATATAGTCATTACCGAAAAATTCATATTCATAAAACTAGACCAATTGAGACAAATTATGCAATAATTATATAATGGTCAGGATGATTTAAGTTATTATATAACAGGAAACACAGTAAATATGTACACATGAACTATATATATATATATATATATATATATATATATATATATATATATATATATATATATATATATATATATACATATATACACACACACACACACACAGAGGAACCCTTGTTATCCAATATCTAACCATCTAGAATGTTCAATCAATCAATATTCTTTAAAGGAAAAAATAGTTTTAAAATAAAAATGGTTTGAATTTGTCCCCATATTTGCCATTTTCAGTTACTTTATGATACCTGCTAGTGTTTGTTTTCCACTGAAAATTTGGTTCAGTGTTGATTGGTCAAGACTGTCGCTCAAGACTGAAATATCTGACAAAGTGAAACATAAATATAAAGGAGTTGTGGTACCATAAAAAAAAGAAAATGTATGCAGATGTCTAGAGAAAATTAAATGTTTATAATCTAATGCAGAAGCACAACATAAAGTTGTTTACTTTTGACCGCGTTTTGTACTGGTAACAGTAATCATTCATCTGGCAAATGCAGTTGATTATCTAACAAATGAGAGTATACAAATGGAAAAAACATATGAGGCTGGTAGACTATTTGTTACTTAGAAGGATAACATCACAACACATATGCCAGCTGTTACACAAGGAGAGTTGTTTTCAGTTATTTAAACAGTCTACAGATCAAGCTGCATGCTATACAATGTCACTCCATGGCAGTAAATATACGACGCTGATCATTATCTTCCTTCAATTAGAATAGTGAATGATATGATACACACATAATTTTGAAATAACTAGTAACTCCTGGTGTGGTCTTTCAACTGGCTTTCTCCATAAAATATTTGAATACAGAGACCATTGCGCAAGTCTTAACTTTTTTTGTGGCATACATGATTGTTGGTTTACATTTTCCATTGTTTTGACCTCTTGATGTCAGGGATGGTACTGTTCTACATCATACAGGATATTGAGGATTTCCAGGTGCATGCCTAGTCATTCAGTACTAGCCACCCAGATGATTAGTCTTGCATGCCAAATAATTGATTGCTGTTGACAATAGGAACACGGTAAATGTGCGTAAATCAAAGTTCAACTACTGTATTTTTCGGTGTATAAGACGACCCCCAAATTTCTATTTAAAATATAGGTTTTGGACTATACTTGCTGTATAAGACTACCCCTATCCATTGCAGCAGTACAGTTGTTATGTTCCTTGGCAAAGTTTACGACTTTCAGCTTGAAACTTGCTTCATATTTCCTTCTTTTTGCTGGTGGAGCCATGATGGGGTCTTGTGATAGCTGAATTCAAATACATGTACTGTAATGTTACCCTGGAGAATACTGGTAACAAAGTGAGAGCTTAGACCTTCCACACCCATGGCCAGCAGTTGTTTGTTTACATCAGCTTAGTTTTTGCAAATGGTGACGTTGTAGTGACTTGCAACAGATACATACTACGATAGAGATGCAAGTCTACGTCCAGGTGTAAACAAACCCACGCGACTTCCTCTCTTGCCTACCATTAATTCATATACCACTCATGTATATTCTCGGCGTATAAATATAGGACGACTGTGGCACATAACACTCCTCAACACATATCATACTGGTTGTAACCATACACATACAGTTACATTACATGTCCTGATCAACTCATCGAGCATCACTGTACAAAATCTGGTGAGTAATACTATGTGGTATATAATAGTAACTATATCTACCTTCATCAACGTGACAGTTAAGGATTGTTATTGAAAAAATTTATTTATTGTAGTTGTGCAAACATACCACATGTCATATAAGATAAGAGTACTTTTATTACATTACACTTTTATTATTCTATTAAAATAATGTGAATTACAGTATGCGATTTCAGTAGAAAATATTTGTGTTGTTACCAAGGCAGGGTAAGCCTACCATCAATCATTACATGCGCTAACAGCGTCCCGTACACCACAGGATTTAAGGTTCAGATTTTATACCAGGGTGTATAAGACGACCCCCAATTTTGGGGGTATTTTTTAAAGTTAAAAGGCCGTCTTATACACTGACATATACGGTAACTAGAAAATTCAATTTACAGGAACATGCAGTTTCCCATGGGTGTCTGATAACTAGGGTCTCTATATATCAGAAAAGATACCATACAAAGCAAAAGAATCTGGACGAGTGAATTAAGGATTCAAATAGGTAACAGTGTACAGCAATACTTAATACTTTGCAGAATTTTGAAATGCTTTTACGGACAATGCTAATGTGAGGTTATTGAACTTACTAAATTAATGCAATATCCACACACAGCACAAAGGAAACTAAAGCAAAATAGTATCTATTAGAAAAAATAATAACCTGGACACAAACAAGTCTGGAACTTAAAGAGTTATCAAAGTATAATGAAACTAAAATATGTATCATTGAACTTACCCTTTGTTAATGCCACTTGTCCAAAATAATTGACTACCATCAATTTTATGTCAACACTTATATCAGTTTCTGCAGCTACTCCTCGGTAAGAGATGCCAGCATTGTTGATGAGAATATCAATGTGTCCATGGGAAGAAAAAATTTCTTCAACTACAGCTGGGATGGTATTCAAATCTTCCAAGTCCAACTTAATAATGGTGGGAACATGAAGTTCTGGAGGCTGAAACAAAATTACAGCAAATTGCCCAATATGCATAAAATTTTAAAAATCTTTCTTACAATAGGCTTTGTAAGCTTATCTCGCTTCTGATGTGTATCTAAACAATAATAACAAAAATCAAGCTAAAAGAAACATTACATATACATAATAAAACTAACTCACCTTGTATGTCTTTAGAAGAGTTTCCTTGATGTTCTCCAACTTTTCTGTATTACGTGAAGCTAAAATCAAACGAACACCTCGTTTGTATAATTCATGTGCAAGAGCCTCACCCAATCCAGAACTTGCACCAGTGACTAATACAACCTGAAATTATATATATGAATAGAAATATAAAACTGTTTCTTGACAGTATAATTGCCTGTAAACTTTTGAGTGGATGAAGCAAAATTACCTAAAATAGCTTACTGACTTAGCATATGATTCAAAATACAAGATATTTGGTGAGTCAGCCTTCAAATGCCTTTTTGGAATGGTCACTTACTTAATTAAATTGAGTTAGAGATCTGACTTAGTTGGTAGGTTTTAGTGAGGAGAACCTCAAAGAGGATGTTAGAGATCATGCAGCATAGCGAGCTGCCATTAGGTGAACAAGGCTGACACAAGCATGTAAGGAGACTTTCAAAATGATAATAATGATGATGATGATGATGATGATGATGATGATGATGATGATGATGATGATGATGATGATGATGGCTTATCCATATAAATCACAATATTTATCCCAAAAAAAATTTGAAAAGTTAAGTGATAATGCCTATGTGACACAACAATATAAGTAAATAATCATTGCAAATGTATGTACATAATCAAACCACAAAAACACAAATAGTCATTGCAAACATATATAATCATATAAGTTACATAGCAAATTCTTAAATATGTTGATGATGGTGATGTTATGACATAGAAGAGAAAACCAACATATAATACAAGTCTCAGAGTAGCCATGCCTTCATATAATCTTCCAGTAATTCCATTCCGAGGTTGTAACATTGATAGTGAAGTTGAGTTCAAGGCGGTTTTACTGGGGAGAGATGGGAGGAGAGGCATAGCATGTGTTGGGGGTTTATAAGTGGGAGATATAACTTTTTATGTACTACAATTATCCTAAGCCTCAATGTCATAAGTTTAGTAGTAGCCACCTGTTTGATATAGCATACAACACACTGGTAGGCACCTTCTCTAATATTTTGTAATGGGTAAAATAAATACCTACTGAATATTGGTTACTTCGCTGTTCTATATACCAACCTTTCCACATAGAGCTTTTTTGCTTGAAAATGCCCGTGACAGCATAACTTGCAAAGTTCGATACGCAACTTTGGCAGCAATTACTGGACCCATAACTGTTAAAGTTACCCAACCTGTAAAGGTAAACAATTATGTCAGTCATGGTTATGAGAGAGAGAGAGAGAGAGAGAGAGAGAGAGAGAGAGAGAGAGAGAGAGAGAGAGAGAGAGAGAGAGAGAGAGAGAGAGAGAGAGAGAGAGAGAGAGAGAGTAGAAATTACAGTAAAACCTTTTTGTGGGTGACTGACTGACAGGAAAGTATCTGAAGAAAAAAAAGCTCTTTATATAACAGTCGTAGCTCATGTTTGCTAACCAACACGCTTTGCTTTTTTTTTTATTGGCAAGAGTCCTTCATTTCACAAACAACTCCTGTGTTCCCGTGGATTTCTTTGTTCTAGACCAAGTGTGCCTTGTAACCTGAGTGAAACAATGCCTTAAGTGCAAGAAAAATTTATATTTCTAAAATGAACAAATCCTTTAAATCGGGCTTGTACTGTAAATCAAAATTATCCTGTTACCAAAATTTGGCAATGTCCACATACATACATTTTATGAAATTTCATAAACTTGGGTATTCCAACACTGTAAATTATTAAAGAAAGATAATAATCAACATAAACAAAATTTTATGATAAAAACTAAAACTAGCAGAAGATTGACAGGTGTATATATGTTATCGGAGGCAGAAAGGAATGACAGAAAACCAGTCAATAAACACTCAACTTGCTTTTAGTCTTCCGTTTCATAAATTAACACTTATCAATGAAAAATGAAGAAGTAAATAGTGCTCATGATATAATACGAGCTATGCAGCAAAATCCAACTTGATTTACATACTATACATTTGGTCTCACAACAAGATAGAGATGATAATACATTAAACTTTAACTTTATGAAATTTTACATTTTTATACATACCGAGAATCCATGGCAGAGAATTCCATGACGCCAGACTGCATGTATTCTTGATAGCTCTATAAAAATGAATGACTAAACTGGGCCATCCATCTGCAGTACCTTTTCCATCAGCCATAGTGAACTCCTCCCTGGTCTTGGTACATTCCGTCTGTAGAAATAATTAAGCCAGATGCAAACTATAATGGCCACAGTCTTTCTCCCTTCAAGGTTAATTCTCACTCCACTTAAATACTACTGTACTACATGCATGTCAATGGGAGTATGTACACTGTTGCTCATGGCCCAATCTCACATGCAAATAACAGTCATCCAAAAGATATTTCAACTACAGTAAGAGCGGACCATTAGTACATTGAGAGCGACAGTGTAGTACATTACCAACGGTCTCACTCCAGTCTCTGCCTCATCATCATATATTAGGTGGGAAGCCATGTTTCTTCATTTTTCCCTTTCATATTTTCTATTGTGATAATGAGCTCCAAGAAACCAACCATGTGGAATAATGATTAAGTTTTATTATCTTTTCAAGTACAATGGTTCATATTCAATAAGCAAGGTTTGTAATAATTTGCATTCATCATCAATCAGATAAGGATGGAGGGCATGCAATTCCTCCTCAATTATCTTCTTTAAAACTGGATGGAACCAAGTTCTCCCTTCCCTATTTAGTTTGATTTTTTTGTTCATCTTTGTCCAAGGATATGGTGATCATGGTCAGCTCAGACAAAGAAAAATACATGTTCTCCCTAGGCTAGATAAACGGACACTAGACAGCACAGAGCACAGAGTAAACTGCGAGCAAAGTGAGACTGGAGCTAAAGTTTGCAACAGGCCTAACATTAAACACAGTAATTCTTAAGAACAGGGCCTCCACACTGAGCTTACCAAAATTATGCCTCTATGTATTATACTAACTGTCCTTAACACATATGTGAAGATACTAATGAGTGCTGATCCTTACTTCACCCTCACGACCGATATCAAATTGGCCTACAATGGGTTATTTATTGCAAAAAGATAACTCAAGTATCTTCTTCCTAGAGCCAACAAGCTCAGGGACCTGTTGGGAAACCATTTTTTTCTTTTTTTTGGGGGGAGACAGTCCACATATAAGGAAAAAATGGTTCTCCCAAAAAATCCCTAAACTAGGGATAAAACTAGGGTAATCATTTTTTTTTTTTTATCAAATCTAATCTTTCCAAACTAAGAACCTAAAAATTAAATTTAGCCTTTCCTACCCTAACCTTTGAAACCTACCCACCCCCCCCACCCACCCCGTAAAGCCAACATTTGGGTGAGATCAGTGTGGAACCCATGTTCTTAAGATCTTCAATAAAAACATTATTTAGTAGTTTTAAAAAAATCTTATTCATAAATTGACTTATAAACAACTTCCATCTCTAATGGAGCTACTTACCAACATATTTCCTAAAAATATCACATTCTTAATAAGCTGATTAATCTGGTCCTTCTCATCCTTCATACCAGTGATTAGTGCATACATATTCTATTCACCGTAAGTACTAACCACCACGTTTAGCATATTAAAACCTAACTGCTTCTACTCTTTTAGTCCCTCCTTGTTTACTAACCTTACCTCACCATAACCTCCTGTACTTCTTCTAGAGTTATCTGCTACAAAAATGCAGGTATTATTGCAGTTTCAACCAATACACCACACGTAACTATAAACTATCTCAGGGTCTAGATGACACTGTTAGGAGCATTTCTAGCCCCATATTACACTGTCGGAAATTAATAATTAATAATAGGAAATTTCTTTGACTTCTAGGGAAATTTCCTTAGATTTTTTAGTCCATATTAGTGAATGTTTTGTTATATTATTGTCATTATTATGAAGTATTATTGCAGTTATGAAGGTTAGGTTAGGATATTGAACCAGGTTTCTGGTTGTGTTTCAATAGTGTCCTAGCGGGGGTGTCTAGTGGGGCGCAGCCCCCCCGGTTAGAATAGGTTTGTCGTGTTTGCTACATTTAGGGAAATTTCCCTAGATTTTCGAAGTCCATATATCACTCATATATGCCTCCCCCCAAAAAAAAACCCGATTCCCCACAGGGGTTGGGGGGGGTGTGGGTAGAGATAGGGAATATTGGTTGAAACTGCAAATTTACCAAAATGCAATATAATAGGTACCTTAAAAATACGTATAGATGTCCTATTCAATGAGATGGTGTAATTCTGAAATAAAAACAATACTAATACTACACTGGAATCTGTGGTGTCTGACTGCCCCGTTTGATTGACCAAGTTATCTCGAAGATAACGCTTATCATCGTTTGCTAACACTGATTTGTATTCGTTAATACTATTCTGGCATGTACAAAAAAATCTATTTCCTATGTTATGACTTTTCCTTTGGGACAGATAATGGCAGTTAATTATGCACAAAGCTACTCATAAGGTATTACCAAGTATATAGTTTTCAACCAAATCAACACTCATTACTACACATTAACCAATTTCCTACCAAGATAGCCAAAAATGTTGCCTGTTTGTTTGAATCCCTTGACTGAATAGCTACTCACCTGTCAAAACTACAGTGGAGCACAGCAGACAATGGAATACAAGTTAAAGTTGTCTTGCTACATGAACCAGGCCATCCAGCGCTGATTACATCCTAAGGTGACTGTGGCGGAGGTTTCATTCGATCACCCCACGTAAATAAGTGGGGAAAACTGTATTCATTTCTTTTATTGCCGTTTGTTTAACAGGCAATCTTACATACACAATTGATTTGTGATATTTGTGCATGTCTGTATTATTTCTTTTTTTGTATGTGCAAACGAAAATAGAACTTTAACAGTTTTGTGACGAACCAATAATTATATCAGCCCGTGATGACTGAACCGGATGTAATATTAAAAATGTGGTTGAAAGAACTTGAAGGTGTTTCTGATCAGATGTTGGGCGTGTTGCCTACTTGCCTTTGCAACGGCACTCCTCTGTCGTCTCTTTCAATTTTCACGACTGTATTAATTTTACTTTCTTCTTTTCTGTTTTCTTTTTAATTAGTCACTGTGCTCATGTTATTTATTTATTTATTTTCTTTCACTTTCCTGCCTATAGTTTATATCAGTCCTCTTGCTTTCTTTTTTTGTTCTCTCTCTTTTTCTCCAAATTTGATGTAGGTATTCCTTTGTTCTGTCTATGTTTTTCTCTTGGAATAATAACTCTCTTAAGATGTTATTTTCATATTTTGAATATGGACGTTGTAAGTTTACATTTTCTTTCTTTCTTCCTGGAAAAAAAGACACCACCACATTTCACTTTACTTCTACTAAATCTTTTTATATTATTTAATTGTAAATTATTTGTCCTTCCCCTATAAAGAATCACTAATGACATGTCATTGTCATATAGTCTAATTCCTCTTTTACTTCTATTTTTGATGATTTATATATTTCTAAACTTGATTTTTCATTTGTCTGTGTCCCATTTTGTAATTTCTTCTTTTATTTCCTTGAAACTTGTTTTTGATTGATTTTCTTCCTTAGTTGAGTTGAAGAACAATAGGCCAATTGCTTTTGTGAACACAGTAGGCAAAGTATAACTTGTGGAAGACGTGACTTTGTGTGTTTATTTGTGCTTAAGCCTGTCACTTTTTTGTCTTTTACTATCTCGCCCAGCTTCCATTCACGCACGAACCCTAAGAAGACAGGAAATCCGATTACAGCCCACAGTATACTACGAAGCAGTAGGAGTGGGAGGTTGTAATAGTACTAGCTAATGAATATGCAGGCCCGTCGCAACAGGGCAAGCAAACCAAGCAATTGCCTGGGGCCCCGAGCTACCTTGGGGCCCCAGACAACGACTGGTTATGAATTGAATGCAACAAATTGTGTGAGCGCCCCTTGAAATTCTGTGATGATCCATGCATAATGTGAGTTATTTTTTAAATGTAAAAGCGGGACATCACACACACACACACACACACACACACGTAAACGCTGAGTTAATTGCATTGTATGTTTGTTTGTTTTTATGTTGATTAAATATACTTGTTAAATGACTTGCCTCAGTTTTGTTGCTCCCAAGCTAAATTCAGTGTCTTAAGTACAATTAAACCTCCCTACACTCGGCCTGTAGTTAGTTAACCTACCATCAACTAAGTACTAACACCAACAAAGCTACAGTGAAAGGGAGTTGCATTACAAAATGATGAAGAGGGGAGAAGGAAGGAAGAGGAAAAAAGACGCCTCTCCTATTTATTTACTTTGACTATTTTTTCTTATTTAATATGATTTTTTTTCTCTCTCTCTCTTTCTCTCGAATCTTGGCAGTTCTTCTTCTTCTTCTTGGACCTGTTTGACTTCTTATCGCTTGTAGGTCCTGTGTGCTACTGCAGTGTGGTTTCTCCAAACTTTAACTTGTAATGTAAAGCACACATCAACACGTCTTGAGACGTGCGAACACTGCCAATCCGATCTTGTTCTTTTAAATCAGTTTTAAGCGGATAGAATGTACAAAACTTTTAAATCTCTAAATAGACAACGAAAATTTAATGTAATTACATATTATGAACGTTTAAAAAGGATATTATAAATTGGTTTAAGTACAAACGGGCTGTATTGTTGTGAATATACCAAATAATTAAAGTTAAAGGATCGCCTGTTGCATCCAAGGGGCGGAGGAGGCGTAAAGGAGGGACGCTCGAGAACGTAGTGGAAGGCTACTGCTGGACCCTTACAGATTATAACGAAATTTATAGTCCACGTCGTCATCATATCAAGGTACAAGGGAGATATTTTAATTCAGATCGGTGATCATTGTTCGCTATTTGATTGGTTTTGCGTAGTAATGGTAGTGTCAAGGCTTGGTGGTGTGTTGGTGTAAGAAGGGGCAGCTAGGTTGGCTAGTTGGTAGTACCTGTTGCTTCGGTCACTTCTCAGTGTTGAACAATTTTGAAGTTGAGAAGGAATGAAAAAACAAGGTAAATCTGAATATCTACTGCTCGGACGATATCGATATAGATATGAAGTCTTACATACTATACGGAGTGTACTTAACACATCTGTAAAGGTTACAGCAGGCGGTGCTCGTTATTATTTACCTCGCAAAGTGTCTTTGAAGTTATGTTATGTTATGTTTGGTTAGGTTAGATAGGCTATTGTTAGGTTAAGGTTAGGTTAGATTAGGTTAGGTTAGGCTCGGTTATATAAGCATTCTTTATTAAAGTACCCAAAAGTTATGTTTTTAATCTTAGATTTTTCCGGATTGTCATATATGGCCTATATTTGCTTATGATGACGAGCACCGTCTGAAACCTTCACAGATGTGTTGAGTACACTATATATAGTATGTAGGACACTCAGTAATTTGTTGCTTCTATTTTTTTTGTTTATGATTGATTTTTTTTTTCTTCTTATGTTCGTTTTTTTGCTACTTAATTGTGTGGAAAGCCCTATGGTAGGAGTTGCAAAAATACTACCACCATATTTCCTGCATGTTGTAAAAGGTGTCCTAAAAGGATGGAGCAACGAGTATGGGAACCCCCTCCTCTGTCTTGTGTCCTACAAAAGAAAAGGCACAGAAGGGAGGGGAGAGTAATGTCTTCCCAAACCCTAATCATCTTGTCTTAGCTAAACCCCTTTGATGGGGATAAAAGTCAGGTCTGTAGATATGATAGATAGTTTAATAGATAAATGTGTGTGGAAAGGGATTGGAGATGTACAATAATAACCATTATTGTCATTTTACTTTATAGACGTGTCATGGAAAACATAAAAGATGGATTGGAGGAAGGGTGCATAGAGGCAGGGAGTACATCTGAAGATCATGATACGCACAGCCTGAAATCTGGATCTTCAGATGATGAATTCCTAAGATCAAACATTTCAATTAGACAACATCTGTTACGATATTTGCAGTCCACTCCTTGTCAGGTAAGATGTAAACTGATGCCATTGTCATATGTGATGAAACAAATAAATTTAGAAGAAATATGTTATTGATGATTAGATACTATAAAAGTAAGTTAGTAATTACTTATTTACATGATAAACTAATGTATGTAGCACCAAATCTAAATATGTATTAAAGATTGATAATCATGTAGTATGACCCTCAAAGCTTATATGTATGTATGTATGTATATATTTTTTCGTATTTGTAAGAGGTGTATCATATATGCATGTATGCATACATTTAACCTATGAAAATGCTTAAATGTGAATAGTAGATACCAAAAACAGAACTATAAAATGGAGGAGGTGCTTGAACCTGAATGTTTTGGTACTTGTGTAAGGTTATTTATAGTTAGTGTCATGTTTCATTAAGTTCCTTAAAATTGTTACCTTTTTTTCAAATTTATTAAATTCTTTGAAACACTTTTCCTTGAAAGTCACCACACTTGTGTGAGGAACAGCCAATTATTAAAATTTTTTTTTATGTAATCATCAACTTTAGAACCTTTCTGTCCATAAAGTTCAAGGTGTCTTGTTTAAGGGGAATCATGACTTTCCTATTCTTATAGTAAGACAAATACATAATTGTTATTTTGAATCATCAGGTATTACTGATTGGCTTAGTGGTCGTAGACATACTACTTGTCATCACAGAGCTGATGTTGGACCTGGGATTAAAGGATGCAGATTCACCTTTGCCATTCCTCTTCCATGCATTGTCACTAAGTGTGATGAGTCTTTTTGTCATGGAAATTATACTCAAGATTTATGCATACCAGTTGGATTTTTTCACTCAAAAGGTAAAGATTGTATCATGATGGTACTTTCTGATGGACTTATTTTTTCTTTCATGATCATATTCTAAAGGCTTAATATTTCAGAGTGATTTTAAAAAACTTTAATGTTTTCAGGGGGATGTGTTTGATGCAGTTGTTGTGATTGTGTGTTTTTGTCTGGATGCTGCCTACCTCCACTCCCATGATGCTCACGCTGGCACTGGCTTCATGATTGTGCTGCGACTATGGAGGGTTGTCCACATCCAGCGAGGTAGGTTCTATGTATCCTAGTGTGGAATTACAAATTTTCATATTTCTGGTTTTGGATATTTGGCTTATTTTTTTTTTTTTTTCAAGGTTAAAAATATTAAGTAATATGATAAAAGTGGAACCCAATACCTATTATGTACACTATATCAACTATATCACTATAAATAACCAGGATTTCACTTTTTTATCCCTCCTCCTAAAATACTCTCATATACCATATTCTATTTTTCCTATCTCTTATACCTTAAAGACCATCAAGAGAAGAATATTCAGGAAATATCAGGAACAAAATTGACCAAATTGATCATAACCGTCTCGCAGGGTTGGAAAAAACCCAACCCACTGGGATTTTTTGTTTTTTTGGGGTTTTATTTGTTTTTTTGTTTATTCTTCATATTTATATGTAAATCAGTTTAAACAAGCATTTAAAAAGTAATCTAGAGTGAAATAAAAGGTTTGAAGTGTTATCTGAAATAGTGATGGAAATTCCGGCTCTTTTCAGGGAGCCGGTTCTTTGTTCACTCACTCATAGAGCCGTTCTTTTGTTCACATTCAATAGCCGTTCTTTGTTCACATTCACTCAATAGAGCCGGTTCTTTCGTCATCATGAGCGTCTTTCGTCACGTTCACTCAATAGAGCCGGTTCTTTCGTTCACGTTCACTCAATAGAGCCGGTTCTTTCGGCTCCCCAACAGTTCTTTCGGCTCTCAAATACTTTTTTTTTTTAAAGTAGTTTCACATATTCTGTTTAACCTTCATAATTTATTATATATATATATATATATATATATATATATATATATATATATATATATATATATATATATGCAGTATGTCTCACACACACACACACACACACACACCACACACACACACACACACACACACACACACACACACACACACACACACACACACACACACACACATACACACACACATACACATACACATACACACACACACACATACACACACACACACACATACACATACACACACACACACACACACATACACACATACTATCAATCTTCTTTCCTTATCCTTTATATCAAAGTAACAACTAGAACATAAGCAAATGAGACCATGAACTTAAGCTCAAGATTAAAAGAAAATCCCTGTTTGATGTTATTTATATAATTTATATATTTTCTATTTTATGCTAAATATATATAAAGTAAAAAAACCCCCACTTGGACCGGGTTATTTTTAGTATTTTGTGGGGGGGGGTGGGTTTTTTCAATGGCAACCCTGCCGTCTAGTGACTCTTTAATTATCTTTGTTTTCAGGAGCAGCAATTAATGTTTTTAGTTATGATTTCTTTCTTTCTACCTTAGCCACTCATCTTTCATGTATAGAAATTACCTTACTAAAATGTTGTAGGGATGTATCGGATAAATATTCTCTTTTTGAAATGATGTCCCTATTTTGTGATCTCATTTCCAGCTATGGTGGCACATATAAAAACAGCAGGAGACAAAAAATTGCTACTTGAAGAAGAGAAGAGGTATGAAGTAGAACAGGAAGTTGAAAGGTATCGTATCCATAGCTTTGCCCTGGAGTCATATATTAAACACCTTCAAGAGCTTCTGAGGAAAAACAACATTTCCTTTGCAGAATACAGAAGTCCTTCGGAAGTTGCAAGGTATTTTTTTGTGTATGTCTGTAAAAATGGTAATGAGATTTGTGATGAGGTTAATGTCTGCATGTATTTGTTTTCCTAGGGGATTCTTCCGAGTTTAAATTATCAACTTTACAAGAGGAAGAGCTGAATAGTCTGTGTGGCATCCGCATGTAAGAGAGAGTGTGTGTGTGTGCATTTATTATTATTATTATTATTATTTTGTTATTGTTATCATTATTATTATTGTTATTATTATTATTATCATTATTATTATTATTATTATTATTATTATTATTATTATTATTATTATTATTATTATTATTATTATTTGGCTTCTGATTTGAAATGAGGGTTGTGCATTTGTATGTAGGCACAAAAACAACTGTACTGTGGAAGTGCTGTATAAGAAGGACCTTCAGATATTCTTCTTATTTTTTCTTCCTCCTCAAGTATGTATTAGGAGAAAATGAGTGTGATTTTATATATTCTCCACTGCTCAGTTCAATAATTGTGTCAAAAGTGTGTCATATTTATATATTTATGTTTATTAATTTTATTCTCTCTTTTTTTTTATTATCTATAGCATTCAGTTTGGTGTTGAAGTGACTCCTGAATAAGACACTGCCTTCCAAGTGATCAGCTGATATAATCAAATTCAAAGAGTGCAAATTATTGGTCAACCAATACCTTCTGTGAAGGATACTTATTTGATCAAGTAGCTAAAAGCCAAAGTAAGTAACTTTATTGTATCATATATGAAATAATTTCTTATGAATTTATATATTATATATTATATATATATATATATATATATATATATATATATATATATATATATATGCATACATACATTTTAAAAATTTTTATCTTGTTATATCAACTCCATTTCTGTTAATTATTTTTGTTTTTACAATACTTTGAGTTGCTTCAATTTACAGAACATTTGGAACATACCGAGTGTATATCTTTCAATTTTATATATGGAAAATCTGTCTGTTTTGGTGCTTGTTCTGTGGAATCTCAAAGGATTAGCCACTGCAAAAGTTTCCACATTCACTTGTTCGTATGTTTCAACTTTGCTAACTCCATTTCTCTCATTCTTCCACCCTCTTCTCTCAGGTATTGTATTTCTTCTTTGTCTCACTTTGTATGGAGAATTCTTCTTGCACATATAACTTTTCCCTTACTCATTTTTACATTTTTATCATCTTATTCTTTTCCATTCTCAAAAGACTAAGTAATCTCAGCCTTTGACCAGCTGTGCCACTGTATAGTTCATTCCTTCGCCTATAATAAACATATCAACACTTACATATACATAACTTTTGTGATCCCTACATTTTTTTCACATTGCAGGCAACCCCTCGATTAACTCATACTATTTCCTCGGATCCTAAGTCTTTCATTCTCATTTTATGTTCATCTTTCATTGTGTTAGAGGGGCTGCCATGCACTTTTTTTTTTAATTCATCCAGCTTTACCTATATAATTATGACCTCTTTATTACCCATTGTACCATTTATCTATTTTTCAATAGTTTATTACTAGTGCATATCAGGCATATTTGAGTCAAAAGTGTAGGATAGGAAGGGGAGGCTCAAAATAACTAATGTATATGGTTGAACTTTGAACATGAGTCAAGCAAAGTGGTAGAATTTCGAGCTGGAATGAATAGTGGTGGTGCCATTTGAATTAAATCAGAATGGAAAGATAGAGTTGAAAACATTGGAGATCATTTTGGCTACAAGAAGAATTGGATTTAGTATGGTTTTGGCACCTTATCAATGCAAGAATTATCAATAAGTTATCAAATAAATTAGGCATATTTACAGACAGAAATATGATTATGATGGCATAAGTCCCATATATTTCTATAAGCCATCTAAATCTTTATTAGTATGTGTGTAAGCAGAGTTGAACCAAACCTTCCACTTTTAGGATTAGAGAATGAGTGACTGTTACAATAACATATAATATACCGGGCACCAGGCAGTGTCTCGTGTATAGAAACCATAGTCAGATTAGTACAACGTCATGTTCTCCAACTTAGTAAAGGCATAATGCCAGAACATCTATGCATAAGTGTGTTCATAGGCTTCATAGGGATGACAAGACATAATGCAGAATGTGGTTATTATCAGAGGTGCTAAAGTGATAAGAAAAGGTCTAGTGTTGCTTGTGTCTCCAAGTTGGTGTGAAATATAAGTGAAGGGTTGTTCCAACTGCTCTTGGTCTCTTATTATAGCAAAATTGAAGGCTTGTTTGCCAGGTTGAACAGTAAAAAGAGTGAAATTTCTTGAAATTTATATATCTACTTAGGAAGAAACTGTCAAAATGGTTAATTTTGAAAGTCATTTCATGAAAAAACGTGCATAGTCATTATATTTAATATGTGTTTTATATAGTATATGGGAGGATAACAATCAAGTCCCTGGAGAATTCTGCAGGAAATTCAAGATCAGGGCCATGAAAAAAAGGTATACCACTGTATACATAAAGTGCAACAGCCTGCTTAGGCTTTAAACTGAGGATACAAGAATAAAAGGGAACAATAGATATTACTGTAAATAGCTTCAGACACTCGCTCAAAGGTGCCCATATAGTGGGTCAAAAGTGGGACATCAATGGACACTCGTGTCTCTTTGTGAATGGTGCTTCATTCTCAGACACTATAATACAACTATGTTTGGTACTAGTCATCATTTATCCAAAAGATTTCCAAAAATCTCAAGCTGCATATTCAAAATTCTTGATCACTATTTGAGATACTAGGAAAAACTTCCACCAAGGATCCACTTGGAAGTAAAAGGTCTAGTGGTACAGGGAATAGTAGAAAATGCAGCAATAAAAACAGACAGAAAAATAAGTTAACATATCATGAGTGGTAGAGAAAGATGATGATCAGCCTCCGCTCGTTAGTAACGCAGGTTAGATAGTGATTATAAGTGGAGGATATAACTGGTCACCTCCCCAGAACTACTATGGGGAGTAAGGGCAATGAAGGAGAGAGGTTATACCGTGCCGTTCATGACTGGACTTGTAGTTAGGTTCTTATCCTCTTGGCACTCACACTCCTAAAGTAAAACTTGTTAGCTCTAAATCCATCCTTACACATGATCTTGCCTCCCTTCAAAATGCCTTAATTCCTTCTATTATCTGTCCTCCAACTCCATAAACTTTCTGTACATTCCAGAGCTTCTGCATTGAATCTATTACTTATATATTTTTTCTAGGTCCATAAAGGCTGTATACAATTTTTCACCCTTGCCTAAATACTTCTCTACCATAATTTTAATTGCAAATATCTGTTCCATGCAGCCTTTTTCTTTCCTAAATCCTCCCTGCTCCTTACTAACGTTCTTTTCAGTCACTTCCATCAGTCTCTCCATCAAGAGACTGATATATATATATATATATATATATATATATATATATATATATATATATATATATATATATATATATATATATATATATATATATATATATATATATATATGTGTGTGTTTATGTCTTTTTACTTACTATTATTAAATGAGCTAAATTAAAACAAACCTATGATTTATCTTATGAAATTTCAATAATTTCAAAGCAGCCCTCTTTTGAAAGGATCCATTGTATGTTAGACATATATGTTTGGACCAAAATATGCTTTTCATTGGAATAAATTTAAATGTTACAACTGTTAAAACTGTTACAAGTACAAGTAGGTAGAAATTTATCTCAATAATTTGCCTTGGGGCCACTTGTAGACTGATCAGGTACAGTACCACTGTAATCTATGTACTCATACTTATATTTCCATGATAATTATTTTGTGCATTCTTTTTTTTTAACAAAAAATGTTAAAGCCACAATTGAAACTTTTAGGGTGACCATTGCATTGCTTGGTTTACTGTTGTTAGTACAGAGGCTATTGTATGATATGAACTAAATTCATATTATCTTAAGCTCATGTGACTGATCATGGCAGATACATTTTTTTATGGAAACAGTAATCTCATTGGATGTTGTATAGCAAAAAATCTACAGAAAGCTAGTAATAAGGAGATACTGTGCTCAGATTTACAAAATAGCAATTCCAGAATTTTTTTTGAGTATTGTTGAATTTGTAACTATATGTTTTGACTTTCCAAGACCCAGAAAACATCCTCCAGAGATGTAATTGAATATATATATATATATATATATATATATATATATACGCAGTCTGTGCCAAAAGTTACCACGCTGATCATAAGACATGGTTACTTTCCTCATTAAGTGCAATTCTCCTTGCACGTGCTAACAGTTTAAGCTAAAGAGGCTATTATGCGTTTGGCAGCGAGGAACACTATCCTCATTTTTCCAAATAACATGCTGCCACATTAATAGTACTCAATCAGTTGCCATGAAGGATATATGTATGAGGCTGACTTTATCCCCTTTTTTATGATGCTTTTTGGTCTTATATTTGAGTATTTTGAGTATTACAGCTCACTAGATATGGGTGGAAATTGCACTGGTATGAAAACTATTACAAGCTATCATTGATTTACATAAAGCTGGTCTCAGTAACTAAGAAATTTATACTCAGAAGTGTTTGCAGCTACACACTGTCCAGGAGTTGATATTCAAAACTGGCAGCAGCAAAGGCTTACCTCTCTTACAAATGGAATCTTGGAGGCACTCTAGGGTATCTGAGAGGACAAGGAAACTTCTCTGGAGACAACTGGAGATTACAGTACACAACTTAAGGAAAAGAAATCTTAATTTACTATCTGATGTTTTCCTTTTTACAGTCCATGATACGCTATACCATAACCTTAAGTAATGCAGCTACCATGCCCAAAAGTAGCCACTTATGAATGACTCACAAAGGAAGAAAATGATCTAATTTGCAAAAAAATATCGTGAACTGGACCTTAGGTAAGTAACATGAAGTTATGTGGTGTGATGAAAGCACTTTGTGTGAATGCAGCATCAACAAAGTGTACCCATGCCCAGAGTCTGATCCCAATGACCCCACTACACTCAGGAAACAACCAAACACCCTCAGAGTTCGTTGGTTTGGGGATCCTTTACTCTCTATGGCTTTGGTGATCTTGTATTTCCTCCAAACATTTCTGTCTCTAAAGAAGTATATTTGGAACTTCATGGATCAGCTTGAGTCGTTTTTAGAAAAGACTGAAACCAATATTTTTCTGCAGGATGGCGTACTAGGTCATACTGCTATAATAGTAAAAAAAATAACTGTTGAGTAAACCTCTATAAGACTGGCCTGGTAAAACACCAGATTTATTTTCCAGTAGGAAACTTATGGACAGAGATGAAGGCCAAGTTATAAAGCCATGACGCCTTCGCACTTTTCAAGCTGCAAGGAAGTAGGGCTTCGCATATGTTGGGCTGAATTCAAACCTGAAATACTTCAACATTTGGCTGATTGTGTATCTAGCATCTTAAAGGGGTGCTGAAGAAATAAGAAAATGCAATAAAGCAACAAGTTTCTTATGAGGTAAATTTTTTTTTTATAGTTTTAGTGGTCTGATAGGAAGCTTGCTTCCAGAAATCTGTTGGCACAGCAAATTTTGGCGCAGACTGTAGGTCAAGGTTGCTGTGTCTGTCAATGACAGGTAACCTCAGACATAGAAGGTAGACATGTGATGATATAGATGTTTTTCATGTTACATTATGTACAAGTTGTTGTACTTAAACAGGAATAAGTATGTACAAAGTGTGTTAAAAAGTATCAAGACTGGTTTTGTAATCCTGTTGTAACAGGACATAAGTCATGTTATGCTGGAATCACACATCTGTGATCCAGCCTCTGCGACTATCTGTGATGCCGAAAATGTTGAAGTCGCCACCCAATAACCACGATTCACAACGACTAGGCAGATATCGTGATTCTTCTTGCCTTGCTTCATGAGTTTGCCAGAGGTTTCCTTCATGGTGGTGCTGGTGGAGGTTGGTTGGTGGTTGCTGGGTGAGCGTTGTGCTGTTGCTGACGAGTGGAGACTGTGCTAAGATGGAGCGAGCGGGAAGTGTTATATAGGGGAGATCCGTCGCTGCCACGTCGTGTGATGGGGGAATCGCTCAACTGCGCAACGCAATCCTTTGCTGCCACATCGCAGAGCGCGGTGAAGGTGCCTCGCTCACACTGTGTTCACGCTGCAACTAGTCGAGGGATTTGACAATCGCAGAGGTGGCCTGCGAATGTTTTGAAAATTTGAACATAATCGCAGCCACTTCTTGAGTCGCACTAAGTTCCTGCGATCGCCTGCGACTAATTTCGCTGTCGCTGAGATTAAAGCATACTAATGTCGTAAATTGCGATTCCACAAGTTTTGTCAAAATCCCGTCATCGCAGATAGTCGCAGATGCTGGATCGCAGATGTGTGATCCCGGCATTATGTAACCTACACATGATCTGACATGTTTTTGACTACATAATATAATCATTATGATGTTATTGTTCTTAGTTGTATGTGTGGTTTTATTTTAGTTACACGTGTTTTTGTTCGTCATATTTAGGATGACAGAAACAAAATAAGAAATGAATGTGCATGAAATTTTGCCCAAAAGTGGGCAAAACACATTCTGGGGCACATGAAATGCTGGATAAGGCTTATGGAGAATATTCAATGAGCAGTGTTTGATTTTTTGACTGGTAACTACCGTTTCAAGAAATGGAGTACATCAGTGAAAAGTCATGAAACTTTCTTCTCTTACCAAGATGGCATTGGTCATCATGAGTATATTCCAGAGGATCAAAGTGCGAGCAACGAGTACTATTTGCAAATATTACACCATCTCTGTGATGCAGTATGTCGCAAATGACAAACATTTTGGTCTATATGTCAGTGGCAGCTCCACTAGACAGCTAGTGCAGATTATCTTAATATTTGAGGACGACACCAAGAGGGGGCTTTGTACAGTGGAAAGTCTGTTGGAATAAGTGTATTGACTCACAAGGAAAATACTTTGAAAGGTGCTACATATTTTCTTATGTGAATCTTGTATGATGATAAATGTGGCAAGAGTCTTGATACTTTTTGAACAAACACCATTGGTTTATGATTCACTTTCAGAATCTCTATTGTATTAATGTATGGTACATGTGAAAAAAGAAGTTATATTATGAAAAATGTAAATTCTTTTTTTGTCTAACTATCTATATACCAGGCTGACATCCTCCTAAAGGGTGTAGCCGAAATTAGGTGCGCACACGCACACAGACACACCCTTGCATACATACTCAAACACACTCCTCTCACTTATCCATAGGCCCCTAAAAGAGAAGAAGATCAGTCGCACAAATTGGGCTGAGGGTGGGGGTTTCTTCCACGAAAGGGCCTGTTTTTGGAATTGTATGAAATGTCTGACATACATTAAAAACATGGAAATAGAAAGCAGCACAGCAGTTAAGAATGCGTGCAGTGGAGATGAGCTATGTAAGGGGAGTGTGTTGGTGTCAAGATGGTATGATAGGAACAATGAGAATTTTGGAATGCATGCAACAGCAAAGTGAATTGTGGAATGGTTGAATGGGTAAACTATGGTACATTGAGATGTTTTGGACATATAATAATGCTTCATGTTTTGAAACACTGAGAGATTGATTGAAAGGAGTATGTACCCGTGAAAGCACTGCAGCTGGGGATTAAATCCCTTACAGTACACTCAACGTATCGATGCCTTACCAATCACATCATAATGATCACCAAGGTCTAAGTCTATATTCTTTGAAGTATAATACACTAATTTACATCTTATGATCCCTTTTTCTACTCCTGTCAATTGCACTCGTTTTTACTGATGGTTCTAAATCCTTCAATGGCTCTGATTTTGCCATTCTTTTCCAAACCCACAGCCTCTATTTGATCTAACCATCTCATTATAACTAACCGTTCTTTCTGTCCCCATATTTTGCTTTGCCATATACCATATGACCTTTGGTGTGTGACGCTTACTTTATTCCCATTAACCCACTCACTCGGCACTGTACTACCTCGTGTTTTGAAACACTGAGAAATCGATCTAAACGGGTAGCCATGAGTGAGCTGTGGCAGGGGGATTGGATCCCTGACAGTACACTCAAAGTACCAACGCCTTACCAATCACACTACAATGATCACCAAGTTCCAAGTGAAGTTTGGTTGACGTTAGCTGTCCTATCACTGCAATGTTATGAGAATGAATAAGAAGGAATTTGTTAAGACACTGCTTCAGTGATGTTGAAGGGCAGAATGCAAGAGGAAGGCTACCAGTAAAGTGGAGGGACAGTGAATTAGTATTGGAAAGAGAGATGACAGGTATGGCCTTGACCACACAGTAAGGGAATGCCAGAACAAGGAAAGATGGAGACACTTGAATTGTGGCCACCCGCTTGAGGGAAGTTCCCAGATCAGCACGAGGTGTTGGAGGTAGAGATAGGTAGACATAATGTTAATACAGTTATTAACCCTATCTCTGCGAGTGTCCCATATATGGGACACAGACTTTGGTGCTGTTGCCTGCGAGTGTCCCATATATAGGGCCAGGATGATTTTAAAGTACTGTGCCAATTCTTTTGCGTGGAAATTAAGTGGAAATCGATATGTGGCATCTGATGTAGTGTTTCCAAACATAAATCATATTTATATATTTGTGTTTAGGAAACAAAGTTTTATTCATTGAGAAACATTTTTTTTTTTCAATTTTTTATTTATTTATTTATTTTTTTTAATGTTCCGCATTGAGGTGTTAATTAATTTTAAACTAGCTCGCAGGGATAGGGTTAATAACTTGCATAATACTTGCATAATATTTTGTGTGTCAAAACTGTATATAATCTTAGACTGCAGGTTGGGTAGTTGGAGGCAGAAATTTACTGCAAAAGAATATACATGAAGTTTGCATGATAATTACAGTAATATCTTTCAGGTGTCATTTGGAAAAATATCCTATCACAAATTACTACACACTTTTGTAAGAATAAGATTTTCAAATATTTTGTATTATATAAAGGCCAGTACTTTATTTTTTATTCATAGAATAAATGTTTTATAATATTTTCCCCCCTCTTCAATGCACTAGGTGCTTGATGGTGCTTAAATAAATACTAATTTTAATTAAAATCTTTGTTGTTTGTTTAGCCTTACATCAAGTTGTATATATGACTCATAATAGAGTTGTTGAATTATATAATGTATTTGATAAAGGTCCATTGGATTTATGAATTTTGGAAGTTTTGATTGTGTGAATGGATGTTCAAATTGTTTATTGTAGTGATATGTTATAGTTTTTTATTGATATGCTTGCAACTGAGTTAAGGTTGTGTTCAAGCTACATGAAAATTATTTTCTGTTCTTGTTGTTCTTCATGGTATCTGAAGTGCCATATGACCTCTGATGTCTGGCACTTGCTCCTTTTTGCATTAACTAACTAACTCAGGCTACCTTACTGAACAGCCTCAAGCTCCTGAGATAGGCTATGGCCTGGACCGGATTTTCCCACAGGTGGACTCTGTCCTCATGGGGAATGGGAGGACTCGTAACAGTGGATGTCTGGGGACTGTGCAAGCAACTGAGTGTTGTTCTTGAGTGACTGGATGGATGGACTGGATGTGAATGTGGTTCTGGAGGCTGGTTTGGGGGGGAACAAGATGCTTGTGCTGATATGATTCGTATGTAGTAATGTATGCTAAGTGTTGTTTTGACGTTTCTTTGTGTATGAGGTTGGTGTACCATGTAGTTTAGTGGGTGTTGTGGATTTGTGGCGGCTGCAGAATGTTTGTATACCTCTCATATCAAGATGGTCCTTAACCTTGAGGACTTTGGTTTAGTGGTGTTGGTGGTCTGTAGGTGTGGTAGCTGTGCCTTGTTCTACCTTGTTCTACCTTGTTGCAGTCTTGATGTAAGCATCAGGGCCAATCTGGGGATCTGCCTTTTCCACACTTTCGCTCAGCCTTGAGGTATTGGATCTGGTCAATGATGGAGTTTGACCCAGCCCCTCTGTAGGTCGGCCCATGTTTTATTGGAGGCTCGTCAGGTATTTCTTGTAAGACCTTATTTAGCCTTCGCTTGAAAGTCTCTGTGCTGCACTCTGTTGTGTCTCTGACTGATCTTGGCAGGCAGTTGAACAGTCTGGGTGCTGTATTACAGAAACTCTCTGCCTGGATTGTTCTAATTCTTTGGGAGGTGCCAGTCAACTGATTTTCTTTGACAAACCCGCCCCGACCTTGGGAGTTCCCTGCTCTGGATGACCTCCTCACTTTTAAGTGTTGGGTTTGGCACCTTCCCTTCCAGAATTTTCCAGGTGTATATGATTATATATCTCGTCGTCTTTGTAGAGAGTACAAGTTCAAGTGTTTGAGTCGATCCCAGTTGACATGGGTATTCCAGTTTGGAGACGAGAGTTTTCCACAGGGGCAGAAAGTTATTTGGGCTTTGGGTCATGAAGGAGGGGATAGAGGAGGGGGGAAGGTCACAGGATGAGGAATGAACTTCTGCTGGAACACAAAAGGTGTTATAGGGTGTTGTGGATTTGTGGCGGCTGCAGAATGTTTGTATACCTCTCATATCAAGATGGTCCTTAACCTTGAGGACTTTGGTTTAGTGGGAAAGGGAGTGAGATATCAATGAAAGGATTTGCTATAAAAGCTTCAATGTCAGAGATGGTCTCACTAGGGGAAGGAGGAGAGAAGATAGTAAAAGTAAAAGTTTTCTTGGCAGGAGGTTGCTGAGAAGATTTTATGATTGATGATGAAGTAGGATCAGTAGATGGTTTTGGAGTGGAAGCACAGGAGCGAAGCTTGGTGTTTTGTGTCCGAATATGGCGTGGGAGGGGAGCAAGGTTTGAAGTTGGAATAAAATGAAAATATTATGAAAATACTTTGCACGTAGTAACCAATTATCATATGATAAAGACTCGTACAGCAAAACTTTACTGTACAACATACAACAAACCACTTACTAATTATGAAACATCTAAGTAGGTTTTCAGATGAATTAAACAAATGAGTATAAGAAAGATAATATTGACATTGTTTACAAAGTACTAAACTAGGATCAAATATAATATAAGAAATATACAAAATTCTATACAGTCATGCATATTTTTCACTCATCAACCAGAAAATATGGTAATTCTAATTTGTAATGTTTATAACTTCATACTTCCACCGGTCAGTGCCTCAATTTACTTCAACCATAACTTTTTTTTTCAGTTGATTAAAATGGCTTGTAAAGTGATTTAATGGTGCAATGGGATGCTTGTGTTTGTATGTCAATTATAAGCCTCCCTCATTTCTTTATTTCTATTTAGTTTGTGTTGCCTAGGATTTCCATCATTGCTTTTCCTCCAAAACACATTCGATAAAGTTCTAAGTTTATTCATTGCAACCTATCTCCTCTAAATACTTCAGTGGCCAGTGGAAATGTTAAGCAACTCTTTGGATAAAAAATATCGTGCAGCCTCTCTATTCAAGCCTATAACCCTAAGATGACTTTGTATAACATTGTCTCATGTCTTTCTTGGCCAGTCCCTTATGTAGCTCTACTGTCAACATTCATTATTCTTATCCTTTTCACCAAATTATTCCCACCAACTGAAGCAAACCAAAATTAGGAATAGCACCTCTTTTTGAGAATTGGACATGTTAAATTTGTTGGGACAAATTGCAAACTCGAGTACAATCAATCATTTTGGAGTTGACTGGCAGAAAATTAGCTAAATTATATTGAAGGTAGTGTCTTACTTGTTTAAGGCTGGTTCACTCAAAGATTTGATATATACTATTTAGAATTTTACGTAATATTCTAAAAATTGCCAAAGTTCTCTACTGACCATATTGATAGGGATATTTCATTGTTTAAAGTTTCAAAAATTATTCATCACTCATCAATTTACAATTAAAACATTTTTAATGACCTTGAGGTCTGTGTAGACTAAGAGGGTGCAACAACCAAAAGTCTGTTGAAAGTGGGAACTTGCCTAACAGGACAATACAATTTGTTAGTTTTGTCAACATTCATGTTAATTGTAACTACTGATACTGGTTCAGGACCTATTTTCTGATTTCACAATTATGATTTAGTACGGATGGAATAGAATGAAAGGGCTATTCTTACTGACTCCTACATCAAATTATATGTGATTTTCAACTTCCTGCATTTTGGAAACTAAGTCAGATTTTTGCAATCCTTTCTCCAGGTTTAACAGATTATTGCAATCCTTTCTCCAGGTTTAACATTGACAGCAATAATATTTGCAACTTCATTTTTTTACCAATGATTTCTCTCAAAGAAGTGATAATATATTTGGAAAGACTGTTGACTCAGGAGATCTGAAGAGCAGAGCTACACATATGCAGACAATAAACATACGGCAGTGTTGTATATTAGTGGATATCCATGGAACAATTATGTTGCACAGCTGCTGTAACTGTACTAGGTCCCATAGGCATTAATCAATCCATGCTTCTTTCATCTAGGGAGGCTATGATCTCACAACACAAGCTTTGAGTGCATGTGACTAAATTTGAAAATGGTTAATTTAGTAACTACACTTCCACAAACTGGTTATTTAGTAACCATTGTCATTTTCAGGGTTAACACAGTCATTTGCAAGAAGTTATGATGTCTCACAACCATTATCTCCTTATGAATCAAGGTCTGTATTTTCAATCGGGTTACATCATCAAAACTCTTCATCTGCAACCAAATCCAGGTAGACATCAAATGATTCTCTGTTGCAAATACCGTCTGCTTTGTACACATATTTATGGAAAGTCCCATCCACACAGATTGCTGAAATTAAAGAAGAATAGTTAAATATACGTTTAGTGGATGTGTAACAAAAAAAGCAGATACAGACATCAAACATGTTATATGCATTCTTAAAACATGAACTTATTTATGTATACGTGGATCCATTACACAATCATGTGACACATTATTATTCAAAATGAAACTAATATAATGTGCACTTTCCTTGTGTGTGCATGTGAGTGTATCATTTAATTGGATTACAGAAGTCAGGTTCTTGACTCGACTAACAAGAGTGCGTGTTGTGGAAATCTGAGAGGAGCAGTTGCTTGACAAGATGGAAAGGTGAAAGCAATGGAAGGTGTGGCATGAACATTTGCACAAATGGAGTGATGTAGTGTAGTGGAATGGGTGAAAACGTTTCTACTCATGCCAATTGAACTTCTGTTCTTACTGATGGCTCTAAATAGCACTATGGCTTTGGTTTTGCCTTTCTTTGACAAACCCACATCCTCCATTTGATCTAACCACTTCAATGTAACTAAACATTCTTTCTCGTTATATTTCTTTGCTCTTTTGTTTGCCTTTTCACTTAACATAGCACCATATGACTTCTGATGTCTGGTGATTACTTTATTCGCATTAACTTACTCACTCATGAATAGAAGAGGTGTGGATAGGTAGAGTAAAAAAATTGCTCTGGGCTTCAGGAACTAGGTTCCTGGGAGACCAGTGTAATTTTGTGATATTATTGAGAGAGAGAAAAAAAAACATTTATGGATAGATAATAAGGTAAATTTACCCTTACTGCTGGAATAAATTTGTGGCTCAGATATAATTTAGCAATATATCCTATAGATTACTGCTATACAAAAGATGGCTTACCATACACAGCAGAGTTGGCCCCAAATGCACATATGCACGCACACTCTGGAGGTACAGTGAAGTTTGCCAGGGCCCACTGTGACTCCATGTATCCACCCAGAAAACTCATTTTTGAGAATCTGCACAGGGAATGGAATAATTGATTGTATTGTTCTCATTTACGGCAAGAGTAATAGCTATTATCAATACAACTACCATGACTATTATCATTACCATTGTTTGTGATCTATTTATCTACATAGCAGGCTGACACCCCTCTAAAGGGGGACAGCCAAAACAAGGTGTACATACCCACATTCATACATACATACACTCTTCTCACTTAACCCCTAAGCCCCTAGAGAAGAGAGGGCACCCCGCCCAACACAGTGTGTCAGATCAGTCATGCAAATGAATCCCTGGGGTAAAACTCAAATACTCAAAAATTTCCAGGCATCATAGAACAAGCACCTTAAAACTATTGTCCTGAATTTTATATCAATAATCTTGCAAATACATACGTAGAACGTCGATTCAAGCGAGTGTCTTTTAGTGCAAATATATGAATTGTGCCTTTGTCACTGGAGCAGCAGAGGAAGTCACTATCACTGCTGAAGTTTATACTGTAGAATTTTAGAATATTGTTAGTTTCTAGTATTCCATATTATAAACAACTTATCAACATTATATAGAATCTAAACACAACATTCCCATTTGTATGACTGGCAAGCACATGCCATAACATATCAGCATTATATTATAATTATTTGTACTGCAATGTTGCCTGAAATATAATCATGAATCTGATATAATGTATGTACAGTATTTTTAAGAGAGAGAGAGAGAGAGAGAGAGAGAGAGAGAGAGAGAGAGAGAGAGAGAGAGAGAGAGAGAGAGAATTACTCACCAATATAAAGTTGCAGGGTCAGAGCCTCTTCTCAACTCGGCCAGTAACACCCTCCTTGCAGTGTCCCATACTCGAATCAATGTGCCTTTGAATGAGGCTGTTGCTAGCAGTGTGCCCTCTCTGTTGATACTAAGACAGGCTAATTCACTTTTATGTGCTGGGATGGTAAATGGAGCTTGGGAAACAGTAGTTTCTGTTGTTAATAGATCCTGAAAACACATTTTAATGTGATTAGTGAGGGGCTTTTTTTTTCATTCATTGTTAAATTAAGTCAGTAATGCTCATCCACTCACTTCTCATGTGACTCGTTTGTTTGTAAATCTAGTGCACTGTAACCAACTTTCACCTAGCTAGAATTATGCCTTACTTCATGATTACTCCAGTAGTTGAGGACATTTAAGTGATATGTTCTAAGTATTAGACATGATGATACAATCACAGGCTACATGTAGTTAAGTTTCATTGCCACTACCACTAGTATGAGGACTTTCTAAAGGTATTTGTCCCATTTCATGCAGCTGGCAGCTCAGCAAACTCTCACTGACTACAGTGGGAGAGAGAAAGAAAAAAATGTGTGCTTGTGTAACAGTACACTTTAGTACCAGATAGGTAATTTTAAAATACAAAACTTGCATTTTGCATGGATTCTATCAGAATTAGCATCATTTACTTCAGTTTTATTTTAGGAATACAAGAAATGTGAGAAAGAGTGAGTGATTTATGAAATTGGAGAAAGAAGCACTGGAGATAATAGTGTACTTCAGACTCTTTTGGTTAATGTAGAAACTGGTAGTGAAGCAATGGCAGAACAATAGCTGAACTTTAGATTGTATTAAAAGGTAGAATTATTATATTAACATTAAATAGAATCTCTGGGGCAATATTTCAATACCATTAAGCAGATACTCATGAAACAAGCAAAAGGCGAGAATAATGTCAAATTACAAACTATCGCATATTTAGTCATAAGTTCAACAATCCATTCATAAAATTTGTATAGAAAATGAAGCATGGGACTATGTAGAATGAGCATGGATAAAATTTTACTGTAAATTAAGACATTTGTTTATGCATAGTAAATATGATGTATAATACATAAAAACGTCCTTTTCACAAAGAGGCCAAACACATTTCCTAACTTTAAAAGGTTTTTGATGTTTTCTGAGGCTCCAAACCTGAGGAGCAACCTGTACCACTGATGAATATTATGTTTAAATAAGTTTATCAAATAATTTTTAAAAAGTTTTGAGAATACTCACTACCAACTGCACAGCACCAAGTTTGTGGGCAGGGAAGCACAATATGTGTCTATCAGCAGAGGGAAGTGGAGATACTTCACATAGTCCTAACAGATTGTCTCGTGTCTCACAGGTGAAAAGTCGCTGGGGAGAATGTGGGAAAGAAAACACATGGATCTGTCGCTGACATACCACCACTAATCTGAAATTATGACAACTTGGTCTTAGAGAGGAAAATATAGAGCAATAGTGTGAATGCCAAGTGAGCCAGTTCACATAATATTTCAACCAAAGTGAAATGATGTGAAGGAGGGCCAGCCTAAATTGCACATAAATCAATTGAAAGTTTTTACATTATAGTGCCACTAGATTAAGGCAAACATAAAAACTTAAAACGAATCTTAACCATTTTTCACGAGTAAAATATGAAGTGTTTGTTTCTTGGAGATGGGGTTAAATGCATATGGCTATATTTCACTCAGGGCAGAGAAAGCTTCAGTTTATTTCACACACCAAAGAAATCCTCCCAAATTAAGCAACACTTCACTTAGTCTAAAAAATATTTGAAGTGGCCTCATGAAACTTGTGTTAATCTGATATTCTACAGCATATGTATGCATATATGGGCTACAGGAAGGTAAGCTTATGCTTAAAGGAGTCAAGTCCCTTACCTGTCTTTCCTTAGCCTCACAGCCAACACTGGGGCTGAGAAAGTAAACTCTAGGACTAGCTGGGATTTGCAATCATCATATATAAGAACAGTGTTATCTGCATACTTTGGAACTGCACCACCCCCAACCATTGCTATCAAATTTGTCCGGTGCAACATTTCTCCATGCCCAACACTTCCAGCTACACTTTCTTCTGAAATTAATATAGCAACTATTAGTTTTCAGTTAACTGTTCGATTATGGGAACAAGGCTCAGCAGAATGGAATGCAATTATTTCATGTAAAAATAAAATGGAGACAATAAGGAGTGCTTCCCTAAACTTGTATTAACCTTTTGTACAGAGTTGTGTATAAGGGAGCTGGGCAGGCTAACAGACGGCCTTCCTTTAACTTAGAAAAAACGAAGCACAGCTGAAGTTGATCTTTCTTGTGTTACATAACTATCCATCAGTCTACTATATGGTCTTTTTTCTTAGCAGTTATATTAAAAACAGGAATAGAAAAAACAGCAAACATGGTAAATGAACATACTGCAGTTCAGAAGAGATTGTATTGAAAATATCTATCCCTACTAGTACTACCATGTGGTGATAACTTCACTCTCCATCCATCATAACACTCCATACAAAAATACATAAAGCTATATATAAGTTTGAGATATACATGATAATTCAAAAGTTTTACTACTTCAATGTCTTCCTGCATATAAGCTTCTAAAATAATTTTTGGGGAGCCATAATACTGAAAAAGAATGATAAATAAACTTTTTTTTTTTTTATATATTAAAAGGGTAATGGCTAAGGGAAAACAGAAATAAGTAAAAAAAAAAATCCCGCTTGTCGCCAGACCCTGTAAAGAGGACAGTAGGAGAATAGAAGCAAGGGGTGGAGATCCAGTTAACATTAGAGGTGTCTTGACACTCCTCTCTTGAAAGAGTTCAAGTCATAGGCAGGTGGAAAAACAGACAAAGGAAGAGAGTTCCAGAGTTTACCAGTGTAAGGGATGAAAGAGTGAAGATACTGGTTAACTCTTGCATTAGGAAGATGGACAGAATAAGGATGAGAAGAAGTAGAAAGTCTTGTGCAGCGAGGCCGCGGGAGGGGGGGAGGCATGCAGTTAGCAAGTTCAGAAGAGCAGTCAGCATGAAAATAGCGGTAAAAGATAGATAAAGATGCAACATTGCGGCGGTGACTTAAAGAATCAAGAAAGTCAGTTAGAGGAGGAGAGTTGATGAGACGAAAAGCTTTAGACTTCACCCTGTTTAAAAGAGCTGTGTGAGTTGAGCCCCCCCAGACATGTGAGCCATACTCCATACATGGGCGGATAAGGCCCCTGTACAGAGCAAGCAGCTGAGAGGGAGAGAAAAATGGACGCAGACGCCATAGGACACCTAACTTCTTGGAAGCTGATTTAGCAAGAGTAGAGATATGAAATTGCCAGTTTAGATTTTTAGCAAAGGATAGACCGAGTGTGTTTAATGTGGTGGAGAGGGGAAGTTGAGTGTCATTGAAGAAGAGGGGATAGTTATCTGGAAGGTTATGTCGAGTAGATAGTTGTAGAAATTGAGTTTTTGAGGTATTGAACAAAACTAGGTTTGCTCTGCCCCAATCAGAAACAAGTGAAAGATCAGAAGTTAAGCGTCCTATAGCATCTCGCCTTGAGTCATTTAATTCTTGTTGAGTTGGGCGTCTGTTGTACGACGTTGAAAAATGCAAGGTGGTGTCATAAGCATAGGAGTGGATAGGGCATTGAGTCAGATTTAGGAGATCATTGATGAATAATAGAAAGAGAGTGGGTGATAGGACAGAACCCTGAGGAACACCACTGTTGATACTTTTAGGAGAAGAACAATGACTGTCCACTACAGTAGCAATAGACCGGTCGGAAAGGAAACTAGAGATGAAGGTACAGAGAGAAGGATAGAATCCGTAGGATTCAACTTACTTAAGTGAGTCTTTTCCATGAGTGGTTCCACGTTGTATATTCTAACGCCTGAGTCCATACAGCAAATAAAACAGCCTGTAATGGAAGGTAACAATACATATTTTCATAATTATATTAGCTAATAATACTTGTACAAAACTTTGTATTGTTTCTATCATGTGAATGATCCTATTCAAATTCTTCTCCAACCTAGCATTCAGTTCTTACTGTGATATACAGTTAATCTACTGGACCTTGTATGTGACCTTACTTCATGATATGCACAAAGTGAAACAGAACATAAAAAAACTCATCTTCACATTAAGTAGAAAATGTTAAAATATAAAAACCAGTTTCCATCATATACAATAAGGACGTTTACATACAATATTGTAGTTAGTGTCATGAGTTTCTATGTGGTGTAAGTAAAATTTTATTACGAATGAGATGCTATGAGTTGTATGTAATGCTATTAGGTCTCTAACATTACAGTTGCTGGGGTCCTGTACGCCTGGGACCACTGCCTACATCTCTACCACGGGGACACATGGATGCTTGTTCTTGCTTGGTGATAGTCAGCTGGATCCAGACCCCACTGTGCTGACCTTAATTCCATTTTAAAGACCTTGAATGCTTGAATACAGGTAAGTTGTCAATCTTGGTGTCTAGTGGTGAGAGATTATCAGACATTGTGTAGAGTCATTCTTACCATGATCTTGGTTAAATCTCAAGCTGTGGACCTTCTCCCGGGCTGCCATGATATTCTTAAGCTGCATGAGGCATGTGCCCTGGACAGGGCTGGGTTCTCCGTCGTAGTTGTGTGTGTGTGTGTGTATGGTGAAGGTACAAGTTTACTGTGTTCGATTCCGATGATCACGGCTTGGTATGGTGCCTTCTGTCACTCGTATCACTAGTCACATATTATATCAACACAAGGTTTAATGTAAAATATTGCGTCATTTATTCAAAACAATACTGAATGAAAAAAAAAATTGCTTATGATTCTATCAAAAGATAATTTTCCAACATGATATAAATGTCAAACAAGTTGAAGCGCCAACCCGAACACTAGTGTTGATAGAAGAACAAAGCTGAATATACAACCAAAACATTAAAGATTTCTTTGTTTAACAACGGTCAGTATATCAGTATATTTCAATTTAAATTAATTCATCTACAAAACATTGCAAGTGTGTTATCAGTACGCCAAATTACTTGGTCACTTTATATGACAATTTAAAAATCACGACAATCATGAAACTGTGATGATCATATATCAATAAATCAGAAAAGTTGGTATAAACATTGTGTGACTGAGATGAGTCCAAAAAAGGTTATACGATATTGTGTTCGTCTACATAATTACAATGTGTTTGTTGTTTGACAGTAAGGAAACGTAACTTTAAAAATATTGCGGACGCGAGTTCTAACTTCAATATCTTCCAACAGTGTGCCGTCAAGAGGCACTGGAGTGAAACTAAGAAGTCTCCAAACTTGGTGGATTCAACTTTCCACTGGTCAGGTTTGAAACAGTGATTGATATAGGAGGGTTTAAGCCTTTATGGGATGACACAAAAGGGGAAAGGAAAAAGACACAAGGCGAGTTATGATAATGATAAGGTACTGCTAGCACCTACAATTATGTTCTAGGATTTTTTTTAATATGTCAGATGTACGTTGCCGAACATGATCAATGTGTATAATACCGCTAAGAAAAGTGCATGGTAGCACCAATGAATTACCTCAAATCAGCTTAGCTCAATGGGTGGAAGATGAATTCACTTCTACGTGGGCTACGTCAGGAGGAGGAAAAGGAGTAAAGTATTACCTGCAAATGGTCACGTTTTCTTCGTCAAAATCGCGTCAGGAGCTACAACTAACAAAAGCGACAAATATAACTAAACTTTGCTCCGTCACCATCATCCAAGGAGCATGGACGCCAGCAATATAGATTCACTAAACATTTACCAAATTGTTGTGTGTGTGTGTGTGTGTGTATATATATATATATATATATATATATATATATATATATATATATATATATATATATATATATATACTCACATAGTTTCATATCACATTTTTGAAATCCATAGAAGGAAGAAATATTGTAAGATGGGAAACTAAAGCCGAGGAGCGTGTAAGACAAAAATCTCAGTATTGGTCGTGGGATACTTGACGACGAAGATGGCGGAGAGGAGAGGGAGAGTGAAAGAGAACAGGAGAAAAGAACATTGAAGGAGGAATAGGAGTAGGAGGAGAAGGAAGATGAGGAATAGGAGGTACAATGCATGATGCATTATTACATGTATTGAAGAAAAGCTTCCCTGTTCTTCACCAATCGTACTGGTTAGTGTTAGCGTGTTCATCATTTCTTTAATACCCGGCAACAATGACGCAGTGTGGTGTTGCCGTCGACAACAAGCCAACGGTGTCTTTATTGCAAAAAATTGACATCTTCCATCAGTCATCATCAATAAACTTCAAAGAGAAGCTAGCAGAAATTGTGGTAACAGCTAGCCAGTCAACACTGACTGAACAGTTAACAGTAAAATGTTATTTACTAGCAGTGACTAGAGGCCCGCCGAACACTCATTTGTTTTTACAAGGAAATTCTTTCCGGGAGCGGGTGCACACTTTTCTTTGTTCAATGGACGGCAGGGGGCGGCGGAGATAATAGACGGGAATACCTTCCGGTGGCGAGAATTTCTATCCCTG
>JAPQNM010000002.1:5944754-5949754 GCA_029783475.1 Metacarcinus magister
GCGGACTGGAGCCACGCCACCACACTGCAGGAGGTAGCAGCCGGACAGCCGCGAGGCATCTTCCTGCTGCCGAAGGAGGTCACGCGTAAGTGTGTCCTTCAGGGTTACCCCACCGCCCTGCCCTTGGACCCGGTGAAGGAGCACCCTGCTGTTTTAACAGCTGAGCGGTGCACCCACAACACCGGACATGGACGTCGCCTCCCCACCCGCCAAGTTCTGCTGACGCTGCGGGGACCTGTTCCCGCCTCGCTCGACCTTGGCTGCTTCGGGAGGTTCGACTGCAGGAAGTTCATTCCTGAGCCCGTCCGCTGCTTCCGGTGCCAGGCGTTTGGTCATTATCAACGCCAGTGCAGCCGGGAGAAGGACCTATGTGGAGTCTGCAGTGGGGACCACGCTTCGAGGGACTGCATCCGGCGCCTTCGCGGTGACGGTGAAAGGCCCTCCCCGTGCTGTCCCAACTGTGGTGACAGGCACCACGCCTGGAACCGCCGCTGCCCTGTACGACTCCAGAGGATCACTGGCGAACCATCACGGCTTCAACAGGTCGCCAGGAACCCACCACGGCAACACGAGGCGAAGCCTCGCATACCACTACCACTGCAGCCTGCACCGCCTCCCACTCCCAGGGGTCAGCCGACGCCAGGGAGAAGTAGGCGACGCAAAAGAAGGACGAGGAGGAAGACAGCCCGGCAGGATCCACCACTCCCCCGGGAGGGGGAGGAGTCCAGCCGACCCCCCGTGAAGAAGACGTCTGCTGCTGGTGTGCCGCCTTCCCAGGTGGCTGCCACCAGTACGGACGTCGTAAAGAACACTTTCACCTTCAGTGAGGCGGACTTGGTCCGCTTCCTGACCAACTACGCCTACCTGTACGAGCAGGAGCAGTGGGCCAAGCAGGAGCGGAGCTCGCACGAGCCTGCGCTGTCTGTAGCGCGGCGTGTGATTAGAGCCGACATGCGCCTTCCTGGGCTCCTCCCTGTCGACAGGCCACTGAAATGCATGCCTCGATTCCCTGGCTACAATGAACTCGCGTGGATCAGCTACGACGACATGGAGGATGACGACAAAACCAGCCATGGGTGGCCCACCATAAGCCGCTTTGTATACCAATATTTATTATTGTATTTATGTATTGTTATTATTATTGTAAATTTTCATGTTTATTTTTCTTGTATATGTTATGTTTCTGGTATCAATAAACTTTAAACACACAGTCGGTCAGTCAGTCAACCACCAGTCTACCACCACACACAGTCCAGGCAACACCTCCAGAGTAGCGTCTGGGAGCCCCACGTCGGGGCTCCCCATACAACAACACACGCTCACCTTCCCTGGGCTCTGTATAGTTGTGTACAACCAACGCTGCAGCAATAAACCAACTAAGCCACATTCGTCTGTTGTCAAACCTTTGTGTGTACGCAACCCCCAAACCTCTACATTGGTGACCCCCGGAGTGACACACATTGGAATGACAGACGATCCGCCGCCCACGCCCACGCTGCCTCACGTCCCAACATGACGCGCCACCACACCCGCCGCCTCACGTGCCTGCCGCGGCCTCCTGAAGCCTGTTGCTGCCTCTGACGCTACCCCTGCCCCTGCCGCTGCTCAACCTGCCGCAGCCTTGCAGCCTCGCACCCTCGCACCCACCCTCCAGCCTGCCGCTGATCCAAGGTGCTGCACCTACTGCCGCCCACGCAACCGCAGCACCGCAGCCTTGCAGCCTCGCACCCTCGCACCCACCCTCCAGCCTGCCGCTGATCCAAGGTGCTGCACCTACTGCCGCCCACGCAACCGCAGCACCGCAGCCTTGCAGCCTCGCACCCTCCGCAGCTTTGCAGCCACGCAGTCGACACTTCATGCCGCCAGGATCACTCCAAGCCGCCTCTCTCCCTCACCAAAACAATAATTGTATATAATGTTTTCTCTATGTACTATGTAATATTTTTTCTTTGTGGGGGAAGGGGGGTGATGTAGTGACAACACACATACACACACACCTACATACCAGGTGCACACACACCCAGAGCCTATAATGACTGCCCTCGAGACCGCGGCTGAGGTCGAGATTAACTTGACCTCACCTCACTTGTGATCTGACTCCAGGTGTCCACAAAGGTCTGCGAGCCCAATATAAGCTACCCACACACACACAGTCGGTCAGTCAGTCAACCACCAGTCTACCACCACACACAGTCCAGGCAACACCTCCAGAGTAGCGTCTGGGAGCCCCACGTCGGGGCTCCCCATACAACAACACACGCTCACCTTCCCTGGGCTCTGTATAGTTGTGTACAACCAACGCTGCAGCAATAAACCAACTAAGCCACATTCGTCTGTTATCAAACCTTTGTGTGTACGCAACCCCCAAACCTCTACATATATATATATATATATATATATATATATATATATATATATATATATATATATATATATATATATATGTGTGTGTGTGTGTGTGTGTGTGTGTGTGTGTGTGTGTGTGTGTGTGTGCTGTGTGTATATATATATATATATATATATATATATATATATATATATATATGTATATATATTATATATATATGTATATATATATATATATATATATATATATATATATTATATATTTGTATATATATATATATATATATATATATATATGTATATATATATATATATATATATATATATATATATATATATATATATATATATATATATAAAACACACACACACACACACACACATATATATATATATATATATATATATATATATATATATATATATGTATATATATGTATACATACATACATAACTACATACATACATACATAACTACATACATATATACATACATACCTACGTACGTATATAATGCTAACTACTAATATTGTGTAAATTATTACATGTTTATATCCCGTAACCTAAAGTTAAGTATCTGAATACAAGATTAATAACAGCTGTATTCCAACTCCTCTTATCATCTTCTCATTCCACCGAGCGCCATCTATTGGCAAAGATAGATATATATGCAAGCTGTTTGGGATTCACAGCTCAGGGCTCCTCACGTTTGTGAGTTGCATCTAACATATTGGAGTAACTGTTTTTGACTTATATATAAGTTATAAGATCTTAATAAGTACATAAAAAAACCCTGGAAGAGTCGCTGATGTTTGTTTAGAGCTTTTTAGAGAAATAATCTTGAAGCCTGTAATTACTCTGTATATAGTTTTCTTTCTCTCACTATTTCATCCTGTTTTTTGCGGAACATGCTGGTTTTGAGGATATGTAGTTTTAATTTCAGATGAGATAATGTCCTGCTAGTTTTTGTGGAATAGTCTTTGCTTTCATATGTTTAAAATCCTTTTAATGGTGAAATATTGACATTTCAGAGGTAAAGTGCTACACTGCTAAAAAAAACTTAATATATTTTATAAGTACTGAAGTACATTTTATATATAAACGTGTTTTACTTTATTTTGAAGTACGTACGTAATCATACTTTTTGCTGCGTTATAACTGCATTTCTTTTATGCATTGTTCATTGTTTCCGAGAGAGAGAACAACAAATTATTTACATATTTATGAAATCGTGGTCGTTGTTTTTGTAAGGATTATTTTTAAAGAAAATGTGTCGTACTTTTTTATTTAGTTTCTATCTTTTTTCTTCTTTTTGAGTTCTTAGGTCAATAAGGTGTTCCGGTCACGCTGACGGTGTACATGCCGCAAAGTCTAGTTGTTTAGATTTCCTTAGACTTTGTATGTACAGGCATCAGGGGCGTGATCATTGGGGTGAGTTGTGCGCTGTACCGGAGGCTGTTACCGGACAGTTGTTTGCTGTCTTTGCATACATATGTGTCAGTATTTACTTGTGGCAGCTGTGTTGCGTGCTTCTGCAGCTCCTAAAGCTTATCTCGACTACCTTCACCGGTTCTTTTTCATATTGGATTCTTTGTTAAGGCGCGGTAGTAGCCACCGCAGTTTGTAGGGAGCACAATATGATAGGGAAGCCGCCACATTTCTCCCAGGTGTAGCTTCCTTGGTGTAACCCCATAGTGTTAGCTGGTGCCCGTGTGTACTTATCAATATTGGCTGCAGCTATTCCATAAAGCTCCAGGCGTGTTATGCCGATATATATATATATATATATATATATATATATATATATATATATATATATATATATACATATATACATATATATGCATGTATATATATATATATATATATATATATATATATATATATATATATGTATGTATATATATATAAGTAAATATTTTTTCTTACATTCAACAAGCGTAGTTCGTGGGTCAATACAAACTAAACAAATTTTTCATCCTAGAGTACCGTGCTGAAAGTAGTGAATTTCTGCGTTTTGTTTTCACATATTCAATTATTATAAGCATTTCTAGATTACCTGGAAGTCTGCTCATAATGCTTGCAGGAATGTACTTATAAATCATTATGCTCGCTACTCTCTGAAGAATAATATGTTCCCGATCAGTGTTGAGGTTTCCAGTAACTTCAGCACTGAAATGATCTTTCCTGCCGGTGAAGTGGCGGTGTGTTATCTATTCATTCAGCAAAACCTTTAGGTATATCTTATTCTGTTGTAATTTTTTCTACATTGTTATTAATTTTGTCCCTACGCATGGCGACTCCCTATCCTCAGTTCAGTGGTCATATATCGTTTGCGTGTCTGCATTGTGCCTCAAAAAAGTTCTGTAACTATATAGTGTTGTTCTGCCTCTACTATTGTGTGTATAATACCGCCTTAAGAGAATAATACTTTTTCATTTCTCATAATGAACACTTGTTGTAGTGGACATTGAGGTACAATAAGTAGTTCAACAAGTAGTAACAACGGAATACAATCAAGTAGTTTTATCTTTAATGAATGTGACTCCACTCGTGAAATATCAACGTTATTTAAGATCTCTTTGCTGTTCACATTAGTACTTTTGAGCAGAAATTTATATTAGCGCAGATTGACGCTAGATGTTATTGGAAAC
>JAPQNM010000002.1:5954754-5962254 GCA_029783475.1 Metacarcinus magister
AGAGAGAGAGAGAGAGAGAGAGAGAGAGAGAGAGAGAGAGAGAGAGAGAGAGAGAGAGAGAGAGAGAGAGAGAGAGAGAGAGATTTTAATTCCAGTCACCGTAAATCATATCTTTCTTCAGCACACATCTCGTTCCTTTTGGTCATCCGTGCTGACAGACAGATAGACACACACACACACACACACACACACACACACACACACACACACACACACACACACACACACACACACACACACACACACACACACACACACACGAGTCCTGTACTAGAAACAACGAGTGGATCATTAAGTGTCGCATCGGTGGGTCGGGCAGGGCCTTCTGTACCCTCACGCACATCAATTACTGTGGAAATGCAACGCAACGGTCCATACGCGGCGGCGCGGCTATCAAAGAAGGGTGGCGTTGAGATCCGACGGACAACACAGAGTCGATAAACTAAGTTAACCCAAAGTCGAAGTGTAACCTCGGCTCGTGTGACGGCATTCCAACGACAGACCCGCTTGTAAAACTCAATTGGCCACATCCCCTCGTCCGGTGTTTCCATGCATGACAATAGAGTCTGGATTTGTTGGGGGAAAATACCGCCAATCTTCACAGTGTGGCGCCATCCATATACAGACGACTGAGAGGGGTGGTCATGGGAGTGGGGGAGGTGGAGGCAGAGGGAAAAAGAAGGGGAGATAAAAAGAAAGGGATTAAGGGCAAGGGAAGGGAGGGGGAGGCGTGGAAAAAACATGTACATACGTATGATCTCACACGGAAGTACATTTTTTCCTGAGATGTATACATGATTCTGTAGATTCGTTTTGTACTACATGACGCTGCTGCTGTAACGTGGAGATTGACAGTATCAGGAAGGAGTGATGATGGCGTATGGGAGTATATCCAGTATCGCCTATAATTAAGTGTTGTCAGTATGTTTAGTTTAGTATTTCAATTGACGTTTCTTCCTGAGTCGACTAAAGTTAAGAAGAAAAAAAAGGTATTTGAACGTTACTGAAAATAGAATACCTATAGATGGTTTGTATGCAGGCACCAACCACCACCACCACCACCACTACCTCTACCTCTACACGCCGCCCCTCACAGACACGCCAAGGACAAACACCTAGCAGGGGGCTCGCGTTTTGGGAGTCACTGCATGCCCTTCTGCACTCCAGCCCATGCACTTGGTCACGTGATTCTTAGGCCACGACAAACCTCGGCTGTGAAGGGAATGTCTTGTGTAGGTGATATAGTCGTGTTCTTTGGAGGGGAAGTTTTATGCATGTATCGACGTCGTGTGATAAATTATGTAGTGTTTATTTGGTGTTCAAAGAATGCCATTGTATTGTATATATTTTTTGTTCTCTGCAAAAGGATTATGTATGTGTATGTGTGTGTGTGTGTGTGTGTGTGTGTGTGTGTGTGTGTGTGTGTGTGTGTGTGTGTGTGTGTGTGTGTGTGTGTGTGTGTGTGTGTGTGTGTGTGCGCGTGTGTGAAATAAGGAAACTTTCTCCTACTCCTTCTCCACCTCCTCCTCTCCTCTCCTCTCCTCTCCTCTCCTCTCCTCTCCTCTCCTCTCCTCTCCTCTCCTCTCCTCTCTTTCCTCTCCTTCCCCTCCTTCCTCTCCTCTCCTCTCCTATCCTCTCCTCCCCCTCTTCCTCATCCTCCCACACACAAGCACGACCAACACCGCCACACCATGAAAAGTAAAGTGCTGTAACATGGTCGTCGGGAGGAATGCGTTGAGTCTCGTCGATGATCATTAACACATACGTACTACATGTTCCCTGATGAAGTGGTTAGTCCCAAAACGATGAATTAATTTACGCATCGCTTGGATCAACACCCCAAGCAAAGAAATGGGAGGAGAGGCTGATGGGCGTGCGTTCAGGTTTCCTTGTACTTTTAATTGCCAGAAATGGGGCAGAACAAATGATAGAAAGAGCTTTTGCTTTTCCGGCATGGGAGTAAAAATCTGTACTTATAATATTGTGTTTTGTTGTGGTTATAAGTATAAAACCAACTCTGGTCTTTCTGCTCTTTCATCTTTTTTTTTCTGCTTTTGTCTTCCATGTATTTGTTGTTATTCTTGTTTTTCTTCCTTCTCCTCCATCAAAACACAACCGCGGAGTAGTTATGGTTCTCCAATTTATAACAACCTTGCATTATTCGAGTGTGTAGCGATGGGGGTAATAACAATAATTTCATCAATATGGACCAACATTTTGAGAAAGAAACTGACTGTCATTTCTTCATCAACATTCCACATTAAAGAGAATATGAAAACATCTATCACGCGAAATCCTGGAACTCTTACGAACCGGCGAGAAGCAATTTTAAACGAATTCGATTTAATATGTTGATGTAACGTTGGCAGCAATTTATTTTGAATCTTGGGTGTCATTCATTGGAACAAACTGGCCGCGGGAGATAAATGATCGTTAAGACTATTAACTCATTTAAGAAACATGTTGAATGTATCAGGACAAGACAATAGGTGTGTGGATAAGTTATCAGTCATCTCCTCATCAGAATAATAAAAAAAAAATCCCATTCCTATGCCATCTAAACTTTGTAGTTAAGTCTGTTAAGTTAATTACAATATTTTCCACCAGGTATGTGCAATGGAAACCTGCAGGTAACCTTGTTATATACCAACAGTTTTTTTGATGCCTGCTTCTACTTATTTATTCTTATGTTCCTATGTTCCTCCACCACCACCTCCTCCTCCTCCTCCTCCTCCTCCTCCTCCTCCTCCTCCTCCTCCTCCTCCTCCTCCTCCTCCTCCTCCTTCTTTTCCTAAGCTTCATCTTCCTTGTCTTCCTCCTCCTCCTCCTCTCCTCCTTCGTCTTTCAGGTCGCAACGCTCGTCGTTCTAACCACATTAACCAGACAATGATTGTCCCACGAACCGACACTCTCGCTCCTCAACGCAATTAGGCAAATCTGACCTAACGCGTTTAGCTGACTCGATCCAAGTGACGTACAATTAGCCGAGGAAATTGTCGGAGCGTGTCTATGTCGTGAGGAACGGCAAGGGAAGGGAAGAAGTGTTCAGACGGGGCGGTAAGGAAAACATAGAGATACTCGTAGTAGGCGTGCAAGGGAGAAGATTTAGGATTAGTGTGTGTGTGTGTGTGTGTGTGTGTGTGTGTGTGTGTGTGTGTGTGTGTGTGTGTGTGTGTGTGTGTGTGTGTGTGTGAGAGAGAAAAAGAGAGAGAGAGAGAGAGAGAGAGAGAGAGAGAGAGAGAGAGAGAGAGAGAGAGAGAGAGAGAGAGAGAGAGAGAGAGAGAGAGAGAGAGAGAGAGAGAGAGGAGAGAGAGAGAGAGAGAGAGAGAGAGGAGAGAGAGGAGAGAGAGAGAGAGAGAGAGAGAGAGAGAGAGATTTATGATGGTAAAAGGGAGAGAGTGAGGGACGGAGTGGTAAGGGTGAGTGAGGGAGAGTTTAACAGGATGCTGATTGACACGTCCTCCTGCATATGAATGAGCGAGGCGGCCGTATGTGCGATGCAGGGATTAAGGGGTTACGAATCACTCGAGTCGTTACGTCTAGACACCCAGATGGTTCTCCTTTTCACACAACCCTCACCAGCCCACCACTACTCTAGCACACCACCCGAGACCAGCTGCGTCCTTCAGTATTCCATTTTTTTTTTCCAATCCTAATTCGTCTTTCATACATTCAACACCAAGAATGTACTTCCTAGATGCATAACTGGCATTCACTGGTTAGCTATGGAGTAGAGAACACATTTTCCTTCATTGTATACCCTGCCACGCAAATATTTAATTGGGTACCGCAGCCATGCATGTGAGGTCATGGGAAAGGCGAGCATGATAAACTACTTTCCGATACTGTGATACATTTTGGTTATTCCTGAAAAATCCAGTTTTGTCGGATTAAAGATACCCAGCGGCAAGGAAATCCTTTGCATGAACTAGAGATGATGAGGTGGGTCAGTTGGATAATGCGAAGTTAATTGAAGTTATCGTTAAATCGTTAATGGTGATGTCCTCCAGGTGGCGCGCTGCTTCTATTCCCTGTATAGCAGACCAGTTATTCTCCAAACCAAATATATATGAAACAATAAGTACACACGCGTGATGGCTGGCGTCATACATAAACAGTGGTGTACTCCAGTATAGGCAGAGTCAAGGTCAGTAGTTTAAGGTCTGTTCACTTGGCGGTGGCGTGTTGTGTGACGTCACACGTCCCTAGTAGACTCAGTCATGTCTTCTGCATATCGTGTACTCTCACCTGAGATTATGAAATAACTACAGGATGCTGACAAAAACTGACTCAAATGTTATCTTCATGACACATTTCTGTATGCCATAACAAAGAAGAACTACGAACAATTTTGTAATAAAAAAGCAACAACGTATAACTAAAAAGATAGTGAATTAACATTTTTCTTTCTTTTTTTGTCTGCAATTCGTTGCAATCGTCGAATATTGGTTCTATTGAGCTTTTGATCATATATTCGAAATGAGCAAACTGTTGTGGTTCTGATGGTATGATATATTCATCAATGCTACTTACCTTGGGCAGAGTTGTTGTCGCAATGGTAATTTTGAGTTGATATATACAAAACTGAAATGAAAAATTATCTTTCTGCACAAATGCATCCATCATAATTAGTGGTAAAAACCTAATGGTGTAAAAAATAGAAACAATGAAATTAACAATGGATAGTATACAAAACTGTAAAGTAACATTCAGCCTCACTTATATAATAATAGCTGGTCGTCGCCTTCAACAATGTTCTCTCCTCACGACGGTCATTGCCAGATGAAGGAATGTAATTATTATGGCAGTGGGAATGTTAATGATGATAGTGATGATAATAATGATAATGATATTAATGATGATAATATTAGTAATGATAATAATAATAATAATAATAATAATAATAATAATAATAATAATAATAATAATAATAATAATGATAATAATAATCATAATAATAATAATAGTTGTATTTCCCCCGGAGGCATAGACATCACAGACTCAATATGAAAGTAAAATTGTAGGAATTTCTCATCTTTTGCTTGTTGCCATACTGACTGACCTACGGGACGGCTTTCAGTTGTGACCCAACCCAGGGTGAGGCCATCAAGCACTTTTCTTATGTGTGTGACATCATCCGCCATGCATTTACATTCTTATTCGTGTATGTTATATAGTAATTCATTAATGTTTATGGGACACATCAAGGACTGCCTTGAGGCTTGTAAGTGCAATGCTTACTTTGCCAGTATCGTTTATTTTTGTAAAGTCATCGTTCTGTGGTATGATCTCTCTCTCTCTCTCTCTCTCTCTCTCTCTCTCTCTCTCTCTCTCTCTCTCTCTCTCTCTCTCTCTCTCTCTCTCTCTTTCACACACACACACACACACACACACACACACACACACACACACACACACACACACACACACACACACACACACACACACACACACACACACACACACACACACGTACTTAAAGTTCTTAATCACCTTCTTGCTTCTCTTGTACCTTCTAGTCTTTTTCTCTTTTTCATCAACTGTCAGACCTTCTTTGACAGATCATCCCTCAGAGCTACCTCCTCTTCCTCCTCCTCCTCCTCCTCCTCCTCCTCCTCCTCCTCCTCCTCCTCCTCCTCCTCCTCTCATTCTCATTTTCCTCTTATCTCCTCCCTTATTCCTTAAGATAATATTATAGAAAATACTTAATGACATACAGTGCGATTAACTCCCTGCACACATTCTATATAAAAGAGAGAGAGAGAGAGAGAGAGAGAGAGAGAGAGAGAGAGAGAGAGAGAGAGAGAGAGAGAGAGAGAGAGAGAGAGAGAGAGAGAGAGAGAGAGAGAGAGAGAGAGAGAGAGAGAGAGAGAGAGAGAGAGAGAGAGAGAGAGAGAGAGAGAGAGAGAGAGAGAGAGAGAGAAAAAAAAAAAAATGGGAGCAGAGAGAAAAATGTATTAAATGATCAAAGCCTTAAGGATTTCATCACAGACGGCGTATTCGGATCAGTAGTTCCTTTCTTGTTCCATCCCACTCCATTCACCCACCCACTCTCTCTACCCCACCCACTCCTTCCCTCCACACACCCACCCCACCCTCTCCCCCCCCCATATGACCGCCCACCACTCCCTTCCGCCCCTGAGCGCGTCCCCCTCTTTGTAATGCGATTAAACACCCACAAAAAGCAAAATCCAGGCGTCTCAGTATGGTATGGGGACGTTTTGAGGCGTAATTGTGCGAAGAAGAAGAAGAAGAAGAAGAAGAAGAAGAAGAAGAAGAAGAAGAAGAAGAAGAAGAAGGAAGGGATATGTGGGCGTGGTGTGTGTGTGTGTGTGTGTGTGTGTGTGTGTGTGTGTGTGTGTGTGTGTGTGTGTGTGTGTGTGTGTGTGTGTGTGTGTGTGTGTGTGAAGGCGTACTTATGAATTAGACTACCACATTAACAGCCAGACAAACGTACATAATTGTTGAAAAAGAAAGAAAAAAAAAAACCTGTTCCCTTTTTGCTAGAACCTAATCGTTCCTTCACCCAATGCACCTCTCTGATCCACTCTAACCCACCCATCCATCCTTCACCATCCTACCAACCATGTGCACTGTAGAACCTCGATCACTGTATGTATACCCTCACTCACCCTCTTCACACCTCACAACCTTCCTCTCTTCCCTCCTTCCCTCTTTCCCTCACTCACACACTACATACCCTTCAAGAAGATGCAATAGGAAATAATGAGGCGCAGTGAATTATTATTATTTATTATTTTTTTCTTAACTCCTCCCCACTACCGTTTTTTTTATTTTTTTATTTTTTATTTATTTTTTTTGGTAAATTTATGCTAACTATAGGAAGTAGGGGAATAGACATTATAGTTAAGTTTTTTGGTTCAGGTTAGATTGACGAGAGGTGAGCGAGGTGCGGCGGTGGTGTGGCAGCCTTTTTTTTTGTCGTTTCTCTTTTCCTTCGCAGTGTGTTTCTGCAATATGAGGAAAGGCGTGTTATGGTCTAAGTGGGAAAAATGCTGAAAATATGGCGTATATTTCTCTCTCTCTCTCTCTCTCTCTCTCTCTCTCTCTCTCTCTCTCTCTCTCTCTCTCTCTCTCTCTCTCTCTCTCTCTCTCTCTCTCTCTCTCTCTCTCTCTCTCTCTCTCTCTCTCTCGCTCGCTCGCTCTCTCGCTCTATCTCTTTCTCTCTCTCCGCATCCCCTTCACCCCAGCACTCCCGACCCTCCATCTTCCCCCACTCCTCTCCACCCCGCAGGGAAGCCATCTGGTGGGCGGAGTGAGCAGCCTTCCGCCAAGGCTCCTCGGGTTCTCTGATATTAATCCCGGGAAATGTGTCGCTTTTGAAGATGCCTTTAATATGTTCGTCTGCAGTAATTTCCGCAAAAGAAATACCTTTTCATTCCCAAGACTGATGCTCATCTCAGCCGCCAGTCGAGGAAACCCACGGACAGAGAAGATGAAGAGGATGAGTGGGAGGAGGGTGGTGGTGACGAGGAGGGG
>JAPQNM010000002.1:5967254-5969754 GCA_029783475.1 Metacarcinus magister
CCCTCCCTTTCCCCTTCAGTTCTCCCTCTCTCGCCAGCACCTCCAGCCCGTGCCACTCCCCCTCTCGCTGTGTCTCACCACTCGAGGTAATCCTCCAGAGCTGGCCCGGCCCGTGGCTTCTCAATTGGGAATTAACCCTGAGCCCCCTGCAATTTGGACATCGTGCACAACAGAGGTGTTGGCGGGGATAACGTAAGCTCTCCAGTGGATGAAGTGGTTGCTCCTCCCTCCCCTCCCCCGGAGTCCTGGACGCTTTGAGGGGAAGCGTTCGCCCTGAAAACTAGGCGACTCTAGAGTGAGGGGGAAAACTGAAGTCTGAAGTGAGGTGAAGCATAGCAGAGGGGAGGCGATTCATTACAAGCCCCGAGCTGGAGGCTGTTTCATGCTGAGTGTCAGCAGCTGGAAGTGGTTGTGATGCGTTCACGGTGGAGGGGCAGCAGCACACAGAGGACCTGCTGCACTAACAGGTAGCAGCAGTTTATCGTAGTGGTGTCAAAACACCTTGAAAATGAGCCTGAGCCTTGTAATTAACTATTGTGTGTTAGCTATCCTCATCCCCTGCCTGACTGTGCCGCATAAGTAGTGAGCCATCTTGTGTAAATTACACTTAACACCCATGAGCGTCCAGTAAGGAAGCAATGTGTGTCACAACCTTCTGAACACAGTTGAGGGCATGGAGGGTGGAGAGTGGATGACGCTGGGAGAGTGACGAGTGGATGACGCTGGGAGAGTGGCGAGTGGATGACGCTGGGAGAGTGGCGAGTGGATGACGCTGGGAGAGTGGCGAGTGGATGACGCTGGGAGAGTGACGAGTGGATGACGCTGGGAGAGTAATGACCGGACGAAGCGATGAGTAACGAACGGACGAAACGATGTGTCACGAGTAGACGAGGCGGTGCGAGTCTTCCCATGTCCGCCATTCCGCCAGCAAGTCCCTAACAGCAGCGTAACTTTCCAACACATTTTTCTTACTTCCCTTAATGTGCAGCTTGCCACGTTTTGTATCAGTGAACACCTCCACAATGTACCAGTCTCGCAGATTGGGGAGGTAGATCCCTTCAGGGTCCCACAGTCGATCCTTGAACCTACTTGACACCAGCAGGCTCCTCCGCACCACGCTGTTGGCATCATCATCGTCATCTCCTTCCTTTTGCGGGACGACCACTGAGACGGTGACCACTTCCTTTCCCGGTGAGTGTGTGTTTGCTCCTTCCACCGAGGGCAGTGCCAAAAGTGTGCCAGGGACGTGCTTGGCATTGGAAACGTCGCTTGCAAACTAGACGTATTTCCCTTTCCTGATGATCACACCATCGCTAGTCATCATTTCATGCGTCACCACAATGATGCAACGCTCCAATGTGTAATCTTCCAGCCTTACAAGCTCATCATAATTATGTGGCTTTATCTTGGTTACAGCCATATGATGATTGGGCTTGCCGGGCCAGGGGGAATCGTGCCCAGGTCCAACGCGCCAAGAGGACGCAGTGTGGTATACATAGTGAACAATGTCATTATTCTGCTGAAGTTCGTACAAGTTTATCATTGGGTCAAACTATACATGAGAAAAGTACAACGCAAGTCAAAGGTTCAATAACGAATTTAGTTTTATAGTTTTGTGACACATATACTATGTCCTTTGTCATCAGCATTGGCGAAAAAAAAAAATGTTAACAGAGAAATAAAAAAGAAAAAAATTGATATCAGCGGCCGTGGTAATGAATTTTGTGATATTAAAAATCCTAGAAGTTTCCACCGTAACCAATTATCTGATGTGAATTATTGAAACATTCGTCAAATGCGTTAGTGTATTACTTCTACTCGAATTTAAAATATATCTCAGGAAGTACAGCGGGTGTTTCATATTGTAATTGAGGCTGCGTGTTAGTGGAGTTCCCAGGTGCTTAGACCCACAGTAGAGACAGGAACGATGGTAATGTGTATAGTCAGCCACGAAGACCAAGCTTGATGGTGATTATATTGGGTTGCTTGTTAGGTGGAGGAGGTGCACGTCTTGACAGCTTTGTACAGTGTTGATGTGTTGGTACTAAATACTGCTGGAGGGACAGTGTTGTTTGCAGGAAGGGTTGGGTTGTGGTCTCGAAAAGTGGTAGTATTGAATGTTCTGTGTTTCTCTCTCTCTCTCTCTCTCTCTCTCTCTCTCTCTCTCTCTCTCTCTCTCTCTCTCTCTCTCTCTCTCTCTCTCTCTCTCTCTCTCTCTCTCTCTCTCTCTCTCTCTCTCTCTCTCAATTGATGTATCTGTACATTTATCTATCTGTCAATCTGACAATGAATGAATCAGTCAACCAGTTTATCTATCCGACTACCTACCTATTTACTTATCTATTTATCTATTTATTAATTTATCTATCTATCTATCTATCTATCTATCTATCTATCTATCCATCCATCTATCTGTGCTGTAGCTATGTACCCTGAAGTATAGAGTGACGGGAAAGTGGCCATTACAACTGTTGTAATAAAATGTGGCGACGTTGGCTGG
>JAPQNM010000002.1:5979754-5982254 GCA_029783475.1 Metacarcinus magister
AAGTTAAGTGGGTGACGAGACAAGTGTATCCTGCACCTTTCTCCCTTTAAGCAACACCCTTCCTCTGCCTTCTGCCTTAACGAGGACTGTCTTGGACTCAAGCGATGAGGTGGCAGACCGCTAGTATGGCTGCGGTAAGTCAAACGTTGAAGGTGTAAAAAAAAATTGTTCTACATAGCAGTATTTTACCATAAGATCTTGCAGAAATTCTTGCTCAAGAAAGGATAAATACAATGGCTTTTATTTATCTATTTATTTATTGCTATTATCATAATCTAATATTATCATTATTACTTATTTACTTTTTCTATGTTTCATCATTTTGGCTTTCTCAATTTCAGTACCTTTTTGCTGTTGTTTAAATATTTGTGTCTGCATGTCATTTACTTTAAGTTCCTCGGTTACTCATCTTCATTCCTCGCTGCCTCTCCTCCCATACCTCCTCCCCAACCCCACGCCACGCTCGCCTTCCTTCATCCCACCCATCTTCCGCCACCCTTCCCAGCTCTCTCCACCTGAAAAGCTTCCTCCCCAGTTCAATTACGCATTCTCACACAAGTCAATCACGAGTCTTTTGTTTGCGCGGCGACCGACCCATCGTGGTGCAGCCGTCCTTAATGGCACCCTGCTCGACCCGGCTTGTGGGGGGCGGGGGTGTGGAATTGAGTGGGTTCGGAATTGTAGGATTATCGCCGTGCGGGAGTATGAGACTGTGATCCGACCGGTTTAGAAGTGTGGAGCCGGGGGAATTTAGGGGTCTGGGGATTTTGGTAACGTGGGAGAGTCCGGTGTGTGGTGGTCAGTGACATGGTGGCGGTAGTGAGTGAGTATGAGTGAGTGTGCTGGTACCTTGGTGCACTACTACTACTACTACTACTACTACTACTACTACTACTACTACTACTACTACTACTACTACTACTACTACTACTACTACTACTACTACTACTACTACTACTACTACTACTACTACTACTACTACTACTACTACTACTACTACTACTACTACTACTACTACTACTACTACTACTACTACTACTACTACTACTACTACTACTACTACTACTACTACTACTACTACTACTACTACTACTACTACTACTACTACTACTACTACTATTACTACTACTACTACTATGGCTGTGTTGTGTAGCTGTGTGGAGTGGTCAGGTGTGGCTGTGCTGTGCTGGAAGTTGCAGGGTGTCGGTAAATGTATTTCTTTTTTCGCTCTCGGTGTTTGGGTTGTGATAGCAGGAGGAATGGAATGTAGGGCAGTGATGTGTTGGTTATGACGTGTTAGTGGGATAGTTTTGTTATTTCTGGTGTGGTGACTATTATCATTATTGTTGTTTTTATCATTTTTATTATTATTATTGTCATTGTCGTTGTGGCTTGAAAAAAAAAAACCAGTATCATCTCATGCTATTTTCTCCCTCCCTTTATTTATTTATTTATTTCGTAGGACGCTGACCAACTTACCCTAAAGTTTATACACACAATGTGACATCAAAGCATCCTATCAAATCTAGGCATTTACTCTGATCTGATGATTGTCCTAACACGTGATATGACTGAGGGTGAAGCTTTTTTTTCTCGATGGCTTCAACTACTGACGTCATTATTATATGTATGCGACCACGACTCAATTTTCTTTTTCGTAGTATTTCAAGGGGACACTTTTTTGTTGTTGTTGTTCTTCAAGGCCTACTATGATAACTGAACCTCATGGGAAAATGAATGTAATAATGTTTTTTTTGGGGACTAACAAGGTTGACAATAAAATTAAGAATAAGTCTGTGTGCTCGAAAGGTGAAGAATAAAGAATAAAGAGAGAACAGAGAAATGAATGAATGAATGAATGATGAGGAGGAATTTAAGGCATCAGGTGCAAGAGATGAAGAAGAAAATGGGGGAGGGGTAAGGTAAAGCATATTAAGAGACAGAATGAACAGATAAAGCCATCATGAAAACATTACACTGAGTCACCCATTCACACTCATCCATCAACATCATATAAAAACAAAACACAGACCTTCACCATCCTTTACCGACCCTAAAAGACCTTCAATACTTCGACGTCAGAGAAAACGGAATCGAGGGATGACATCTTAAACAAGTCAGAAGATCGATAAAAAAAAGTTTTGAAACGATTACACATTTTTTTTTTTAACTACTCGAAATGTCAGTTGCCTTGCCTGAACACAAGGAACACAAGCGTGGGAACGAACCCTTGTCATTCCAGTCTAGTTGGCGGGCAGGAACGCAAGTGAGGGATTGGAGGGGAGCAGCGCGTGGTAGTACAGTCATACAGCATACACATCAACTTAAGCCGTTTACAAAAATATAGGTGGTTCTTGCATGCAGTCTGCCGAAGCACGTCCCACACTCCACCAGTCACTTCCCTCAGCCGTGTGCACCTCCATGATAGGTCCCTGTATGTTCTGATTCCCCCTCCCACGCCAATCCTCTGCCCTACCCTTTTACCCTAGATGTCAAAGGT
>JAPQNM010000002.1:5987254-5994754 GCA_029783475.1 Metacarcinus magister
ATTTTGTTCCGTCTTCGTTTTGGTACACATTGTCGCCTCAGTAGAAGTTCTCCACCAATCCGTTTTTGTATTCATATAAAGTCCGTATTTTTAGAGTGAATTCTGCTGTGCGTGGTGTTCCTCCTTGACACTCGACACTCGGTATGTGAGTCATTTCAACCTCACGTCCATCATGCCTTGCTCGACCTCTGCACACACACACACACACACACCCACACACCACACACCACACACACACACACACACACACACACACACACACACACACACACACACACACACACACACCACACCACACCACACACACACACACCACACACCACACCACACACACACACACACACACACACACCACACACACACACACACACACACACACACACACACACACACACACTACTCACAACATTCTGCTCCGTCTTATTTCTTTCTCAACTTCAAAATTTTACTCTCCTTTCCCCTTTCTTCTTTTTCCTTTTCCTTTATCATCTTACTCGTGTTCACCTTGCCTTCCCCTCCGTGGAATCGTGGCAGACAAGGCCAAAGTCACCTGCCTCGCTCTTTCCAGTTTAACAATTTCAATAAATTCCTAAATCCAGTGCGTTGTTCAGGCGGTGTGAGTAGCGAAGTAATAGTCGGATTACCTCTGCGTACAAAAATGCTTCTGAAAGGCAAAGAAATAGCATTTTGAAATCTGTTGCAATTCGTATTGGTGTTGTGTGCAATATATAGAGGAAAGCTGTATTCGGCCTAAGTAAATTTAGCTGGCGGACCAACAGATCTAGACTCGGAACAAAAAGGTTATCGGTAGTTGTAAAAAATTTATTCCAAAGTCAAAGGCACAGTGAAAGGTCGTTTTATTTTATGTGTATATTTTTTCACCCTGACAGAAGGGGAGGTTAGGTAGGAGGGAGGAAGGATGGAAGAGAGGGAGAGAGGGAGGATAGGGTGCAAGAGAAGATAAAGAGATAGGGAGGAAAAAGCGGAAGGTTACGGGGTTACGTTAGGGTGATCGTCGGCTGAAAATATTGCTCCCTTGAGTAATACTCTTTATTCTTTTTTTTTGTTATGGGGGAGGAAAGGGTGGATTGTGTCGATGAGTTCATTTTTCTTGACTAACGTGTATTGTTTAGTTAATCGTTCCTCGGCTTGACATGCTTATACGTCAGTAGAAGTATGTGTGAGTGGCACCTCTAGGGCGGCATGCTGGATTGGGTGTATGTTTGGTCTTGGTGGGGTCAGCCAGACCATCGTCGCCCGGCCAGTCTTTGCTTCCACACCAGTTCCGTTGATCTCGTTCCACACACCGAGTACCGTTTCCTCCCCCTCGCTGGGAGAGTATTGTAGGCAAAGTCAGGTAGTCAGGCGTCACTCTCTGGTACAATATTTGAGCTTCCTCAGGATTTTTACTTCCATTTTTCGTTTATTTTGACTTTGGTCTGTCTCAGTTTTTTTGCTTTTCTCTTCTTGTCGCCTCCTTGTAACACCAACAAAAATCTTGCTTTGCCAATTTTAAAAGCTTCCTGACATGCGAGGTTTAGCGAACAAAGAAGATGCACTGAAAGGAAGAGGAGGTTGTGCCAAATATTTTTTTTATGGATTTAGTGGAAGGACAGTCTATGAAGTGTGTTGAGAAATAGGGTAGGAAATATGCAAGGACACAGCTCTGTCCTCCCTCCACTGCTGTCCTGTGACAGTAACAAAGAGCTCAGTCGGAAGCCAGTAATCCAGAGTAGGCTAACAGCAGTGCCTCGTCTGAGCCTCAACCATCCGCCTGATCAAAGTTTTACTCTGTGGATTGCTGCCACTCGCTCCTTTCTGTGGCGCGGAGTGCTGGAGAAGTGAACAAGAGGTGGTCGCTAGGAGAGGAGGAGGAGGTGGAGGAGGAGGAGGAGGAGGAGGAGGAGGAGGAGGAGGAGGAGGAGGAGGAGGAGGAGGAGGAGGAGGAGGAGGAGGAGGAGGAGGAGGAGGAGGAGGAGGAGGAGGAGGAGGAGGAGGAGGAGGAGGAGGAGGAAGAAGGAGGAGGAGGAGGAGGAGGAGGAGGAGGAGGAGGAGGAGGAGGAGGAGGAGAAGGAGGAGGAGGAGGAGGAGGAGGAGGAGGAGGAGGGTGGCGAGTGATAGAGGTAGCAGCTCCTAACAAAACACAGAGATAACCCAGCAATCTATCATAGGAATGTTGAAATGAAATGTATGAAAATGAAGAGTACAAATATTCATAATCTTGATATCTCGGTTCTTAAGAAATTTCATTGTTCGTTTCCAAGGGATCGAAGGTACACTGGTATGGAATGTACAAACATCTTTCATCATCTGACCTTTGTCCTGGGTGTTGAGTATTTGTCGTAATGCTGCACGTTACGTTACGCTTCATCGGTTATGCCTGGCAAGCAAAACTGCATCTCTTCGAAAAAGAAAAGAAAAGAAAAGAAAAGATAGCACTCGACTTTCCTCACTTCTTATAACTTTGTCATGAAAACGTTTAATCTCCTTCTTTTTATGCTTTGTTGGCAAGCGATGAAACACGGCGTTATTTCCGCCTTCCTATGACAATTTCTTTCGGAACCGGAAAATCTTAGCATCTTTTTTCCACTTCATAGTTATTTTAAATTTACAGTAAATGTGTAAAGTTGATGGCATATGCTACTTTATTTATTCATTTATTTATTTATTCAGTATTCTATTAACTTATTCATTTACCCTTTTTTGTTTATCATAACCCCGGATGACTTATTTCAATTAAAGTGATCGGTGGTGAATCTTTCTCTTCCACTACTCGAAGAAAGGTTGGTGGTCGAGAGGTGAGCCGATGCATCACCACATCTCGCCTTCTGGAGTCTTTTGAAAGCAATATAAAGAACTAATGAGCATTGAATAGAGTCCACCAGTTATCACCTGTGATTCTCCTTTTGCATGCATAGTTATGTAAACTTGATATGTTGAGAAAATAAAATAGTTGTGAAATCATAGCGCAGTAAGCGTATTCCTTGTCAAACTATTTATATTAGTGTCCTGTATTCAAGCCCAGTTTTTTTCAGGGCTGGACAAATACATAAGTGTGTGTTTCTGATTGAGTTACATCACGTTACACGAGGCAAATAGTGTTCTGCAATTTTCATTCTTACTTGTGTACTTATATTTTTCTGCACTTAATTTAGTTAGGTTATGTTAATGTTTGATTCAGCTATTTCGTAAAGTATGATATTTATTGGCAGTGGTTCAAAAGATACATGTTTACCTGTTTGAATATATAATAGTTTTGAGTTGTGATACATTTCATCACAATATGTCATTTGCCCAAGAACATTGAACCAAAGAGAACCTGGAGAAGACAGTCAAAGGAAAACTGCTTCAATTTAAACGTTATAAAGAGCTCTCTGACAATCCATGGTAAGCTTGACGACCTAGTGTACTACGACGTAACTTCCCTTTGGTAACAACTTTGAGAGGCGTTAGTAAGTCTTTATGTCAACATTCTCCGGGTGTTTCTATTTCTCTTCTCTACCTTTCATAACTTCAGTGTATCGCAGGACACTAGTCAATTCATATTGCTCAGATTTTGAAGCGTTCGAGAACACTTTATTTCATCCAAGTACGAGTGTTGAGTATGATTATGTTTTGTCGTTCTGATCAAGTAATGTTTCGAGGGATTAGGGAAGGAAAAGTGTGGTCACGCTCTCCAATCAGTTGAATACCAAGTGGACGGAGCAAGATAGTGTCCAGTCTCTCGTCAGTTATTGCTGGAGATTATCTGGTCACCTGGCCATTAGTATAATTATTCGCGTTGGAAAACAAGCCTTAGGAGATGGACTTAACCAGGAGACAGGTAGAGCTGCCTGGAGGGAAGGAGGAAAGAGCGCTGGGCGAGGATGAGGGAGGTAAGGAGGGAGGGAGGGGAAGGCTTAATGCAATGGGGGAGAGATAGCAAAGGGTACCACGAATGTGTACGCAGACGTAAGTAAGTAAATAGAAAGTGGTAGTAGTAAGAGAACTAACGAATATGTGGGAGACGTATAGTATGAATAAGAAATATATTATACAACATACTTCTTACGTGTATAAATGTATGTATGTATTTTTTTTTATACATGTACTGAAGGCTGGCTAAAAGCTAATAAAACATAGTAAGAAAATAGCATGCTCACATTGCCTCTATCAATAAGTATGTACGTATGTATTTGTGTATGTATGTATGTATATATGTATGTATATATGTATGCATGTATGTAACAGTCCCTATTCTGCCTATCATATCCAGCACTTTTTATCACCTTACCCATCTACATTATGTGATTCCCGACACCATCTACTACATTCTTTTGTAACTACCCCTTACCCCTATCCACTGCAGTACCCTCCATTCCCCTTCATCTTCCTCACAGTCACTCGAACACCCTCCCCCTCTTCCCCGTCCCGTCCTCCGTGTCCTCGACTCTCTCCCTTCCCAACCAGCATCTACACCCAATCTGACATATTTTCTACTTGCTCAAAGAAAAAAAGAAAAAAAAAATGGGAAGCCAATTTCACAACGTGCGGGATGAAAAATGCGATGCTAATTACGAGGCTCCCCGCGAGTTGGTACGAGGAAATAAAACCTTTTTTTACCCTCTCTTCTTTTGCCAGAGCATTACGATGGCAGATGCAAATTTATCGCCGTGCCGTGTTTTTCGTCGTCAGTAGGTAGGAAGGAAGTTGTGTTGTATGCATGTACGTACACACTATTGCGTCGTTCTTTGACTTGTTGGGTGTTGACTGTGTGTGTGTGTGTGTGTGTGTGTGTGTGTGGGTGGGTGTGGTGTAGAGGGGTGGAGGTGTAGAAGTAGTAGTGATGGTAGTAGAAGCAGTAGTAGTGATGGTGGTGGTGGTGGAGGTGTTAGTTAGGACTGGATGAATATTGGTCCTGCCACATGTCAAGCTGAAGTTAAGGACAATGATACGGGTACTTTGCTAGTGGCTAATAAATGCAAGCTTGGTGACCTCACGACAATAAATATATCCATGTAACTGTTTCAAGGATACATTCAGCTAATAGAGCCTGCGAGGTAAGGCTTGGTTAGCTTTGATCTAGCTCACTTGTTGTAAGAATGTGAATTTAGTGTTGCTAACCGCTGCACTAACTACTACGCAAGACTGTGATAAAACTACAAGGTGTGCAAGAATCTCGTTCATTACTTATTTTTCATCATTAGTGCATTTATAGATGAATTTTGGCGTAGAAATAACTTTCCACGCTGTTGTGCTTAAGAACTGGCTTTCATTTTTAAATCTCGTAGATTTTAACCTCATCTAACACTCAGTATTGTTGGAACGGCTGACTGAAGCCTCGTGTGTGTATCGTGAGAGAGGGGAAAGAAGGAGGATTTATGTACACTCTTTTTTCTAATGCTGAACCCTTCCCTACTAAGAAGATTTGAAAGCATTGTATCGGAACGTGAAGTGTGGTTTAAGCAAATTTACTTTTACAATGCACGTATATTCTCTTTAACACACACACACACACACACACACACACACACACACACACACACACACACACCACTCCCGCGTTTCAGTGGTTAATGACTCCCGCCTGTCATCCTGCAAGGTGTTGGTTCGAACCCTATTCAGGAAGTTAAGGATTTTTCACTGACAGGAAGCGTCTACAGTGTACCTTGAGCAAGGGTATGAGGAAGGGGATGGGGTGTGTGATGTGTGAAAGGTCTCATTCATAGATCCGTCTCTATCAGCTCTGAACTCTTTCGGGGAGGGTAATGGCTGACGACTACGGATCCAGCCCGTGATCCTCCAGACCATAGTGAACACACACACGCTGCTAGTGAGATCTTACACTTGAATGAAAGTAATGAAGAAAATATGAATGTTCTGCAAATGAACGTACATTGCATTAATCAAATAAATGAGATGGCAGCAAGGGAGTCTTCATGTTTGTGAAATGTTGATGTGGCTTGTGTATTTAATGCTGCTGGAATGCGTCTTGTGTGTGTGTGTGTGTGTGTGTGTGTGTGTGTGTGTGTGTGTGTGTGTGTGTGTGTGTGTGTGTGTGTGGTGTGTGTGTGTGTGTGTGTGTGTGTGTGTGTGTGTGTGTGTGTGTGTGTGTGTGTGTGTGTGTGTGTGTGTGTGTGTGTGGTGTGTGTGTGTGTGTGTGTGTGTGTGTGGTGTGTGTGTGTGTGTGTGTGTGTGTGTGTGTGTGTGTGTGTGTGTGTGTGTGTGTGTGTGTGTGTGTGTGTGTGTGTGTGTGTGTGTGTGTGTGTGTGTGTGTGTGTGTGTGTGGTGTGTGTGTGTGTGTGTGTGTGGTGTGTGTGTGTGTGTGTGTGTGTGTGTGTGTGTGTGTGTGTGTGTGTGTGTGTGTGTGTGTGTGTGTGTGTGTGTGTGTGTGTGTGTGTGTGTGTGTGTGTGTGTGTGTGTGTGTGTGTGTGTGTGTGTGGTGTGTGTGTGTGTGTGTGTGTGTGGTGTGTGTGTGGTGTGTGTGTGTGTGTTGTGTGTGTGTGTGTGTGTGTGTGTGTGTGTGTGTGTGTGTGTGTGTGTGTGTGTGTGTGTGTGTGTGTGTGTGTTATTCACAGAAAATGGTGGGACAACGATGAAAAGAAACCGGGGAAAAGTAGATAAGAAATGCTAAGGATATGGAAAGTATTAACTACCTTGTGATGTTACCGTTCAGTGTAAGGCATTTTGAACAGTATTTCCCTTCTCTTTATTTTCTCCGACCTCGTCCACTTCAAGTAATGAGATAGGCACTGCTGTCTCCACACTTTGCGTTCTGACTTATTCTTACATTACTATGACTCAAAAAAACTGTTATTTCATGTATTAAAATCACACTTAAGTATTATTATTATTATTATTATTTTCTATATCATAAACCATTGGCGCCAGTAGGCTTTTATGGAGGCACAGACAGACTTGCCTCTGCCTGTTATTTGGCGTAGGTTTTTGATTTTTTTTTATAGTGACGCCTCGAAAGTTTACGTTCTCGTTCTCGTATAGCTCTCCCTTCCATCAGTTTATAGTGACGTGCACTTTAGAGTCCATTCTACCCGCTGGTCACCCATCACGAGTATACTTAATTACATGTATGCTCACGTAACACACATTTTAGAGTGATTGTCAAAGTTGCCTTTATATCTGCATACATATTCATGTCCGTACTCTTTCACATAGTAATTTCAGTGTGTGAGTAAATTGCAATAATATTAATGCATTGTTTAAAAATGTGTATATTATTCAGTGTGCATTTTCATATACTCTCCGTTGCCTTATGAAGGAGTGTGGTTTGTCGTTCTATGTAGAATGTCAATTACAGGACGTTGTCTGGTGTCTACGAATATGTTACAGTTTAATTATCCTTTCAAACTTGTACGTACAGGTCATCATATAGAGTGCATATATCATGTCCATATGGATATTCTCTTTTCCTTTTACAAATTTTGTGTTTATAGAATTTTGTGATGTGTTCTTAATAGGTTGAAATTTTGTGCTGTTGAAAATACAACCAATTTTCTGGGC
>JAPQNM010000002.1:6007254-6029754 GCA_029783475.1 Metacarcinus magister
TTCCTGCCTTCACGAAACTGTATAAAACTGTAAAAGGAGAGCAAAGTATTGTTCAACATTTTTCTGATGAAGAAATTATAGTAGTGGAAATATACACAATGAAGGTTACTACGTAGAATAGGAACGAGGGTGTGTATGTAGTTCAGTCCAGCCCATAATAGAGTCGTGAGGGAGAGAACACCCAATCAACGCGTCTTAAAGAATGGTGTAGAGCGTGAGCCTTGAGCCAGGGTAAGCAAAGAGTGAAGCTACACGAAATGACCGACCACTTCATTCTATTAAAGGTTCATATGAGTTACATGGACTTCAGCGGGAACAGGATGTGCTAAGGCGAGTCGTTGGGTTCTACAATATCACTCTAGTACCTCCATCCCTTTGCCAGACTGCCATACCATCATACCTATACTATAAAAGGCTTCATGATTATATTTACCGATACTTGAGTTCCTATTTGGCTTCAATTACTTTTCGGAAGACAAAATTGCCTCCTCAAAGAAGTAAATCAGCAGAAGAACCTTCGATCAATGATTCACTATAAAGTGTATATATATAAAGTGAGAGGATGCCGAAGGAGTGTAGAAGTGTACTGATTTAACGATTTTTAAGAATAAGGGTGATGTGCAGAGCTGCAGGTACCACAGAGGCATAAAGTTGATCAGCCACAGCATGAAGTTATGACAAAGAGTAACGGAAGTTAGGTTGAGAAGAGAGGTGAAGATATACGATTGAGATGGTTTGGGTATGTGCAGAGGAGAGGTGCGGGGTATGCTATGAGAATCATACTGGATGGGGCCGCAAGGCAGGAAGAAACAAAGAGGATGACCAAACAGGAGGTTGATGGATGCGGTGATGGACGACATGCAGTTGTTTGGTGTGACAGAGTAAGATGCAAAGAACAGGGTGAGATGAAGACGGGTGAACCTGTGCAGATCCTAACGGGAGCAGGCGAATGAAAGATATATATATATATATATATATATATATATATATATATATATATATATATATATATATATATATTCATACTTAGCTGCTGGTTCCTTGTACAATCTATCTTCTAAAGTCTAAACGATGCCCTAAATTGTGAAATAAATATATTAATATCATATGTATTATTATTATTATTATTTTTATTATTATTATTATTATTATTATTACTATTATTATTATATTATCATTATTATTATTATCATTATTATTATTATTATATTATTTATTATTATTATTATTATCATTATTATTATTATTATTATATTATTATTATTATTTATTATTATCATTATTATTATTATCATTATTATTATTATTATTATTATTATTATTATTATTATTGTCTTAATTATTGTTGTTGTTGTTGTTGTTGTTGTTGTTGTTGTTGTTGTTGTTATTAATAATATGAACAGAATAGTGAGGACAGCCCCAAAAGAGTAAATGCAGTAGTGAAGGAAGCAAGGGACGCTTAGGCTTTGTAATACACCGTGATACGAATTATAGGATTTGAAAAGAGGATCTGTGGAAGGCGTTAGGTCATTTCATTACCTATTGTCTCAAGGAATGTCCAAATACACACTCGCTGAAATGTTGTCTGGCAGCACGGGGAAAGTTGTGCAGTCGGCAGGTGCAGCTTATAAAATTTTCAATGTGACTGCGCAGGGCTTCAGCTTTCGTATTTTAAAAAGGTGAGGAATGCAAACGCCGGTGAATTCTTTAAGACACGCTTGTGGTGGAGGTACTACAAAGTGACCTTATTGTTGTCGAGGAGGGCGGGGGAGGAAGGGGGGAAGGCACCACATTAGTACTTCTTCACCACTAACAATTAATTGAAGCTAGGACCAAGATACCTCAAAGTTGCTTACACTAAGGAAACTTTATATATAGATTCTACAGTAGAATGCAAAGAAAAAAAAAGTAACTATGAAAACGCTGGAAGAATGAATAGTAAGTGGACGCTAAATTTTCGTGATGGTGAACAGTAAAGGAAGAGAGGCGCCTGGACCGTCGGTATGGGGGGACGGAGGGTGAGCTGGTGTAATAAGCCAAACCTTTGCACTGTGTCGCCACGGCGCCCGGCGGACGCTGCCACTCCCGGGCCTCGGCGTCGGCAGGTGACTCATGAGGAGGGAGGGTGACCAAGCCGGCCCGGGTGGCGCCAGTCAGGCAGTGAGGGGACGCGGAGGTGGGGCGGGGAAGGGGGCGGTCAGAGGATAACGGTAGCATAACACCATTTATGTATGTGTGTGTGTGTGTGTGTGTGTGTGTGTGTGTGTGTGTGTGTGTGTGTGTGTGTGTGTGTGTGTGTGTGTGTGTGTGTACTCTCAAGGAAAAAAAAGATATGCAGCAAAACACGAAAAAAAACAGTCAGGTATAATTAATTGGCTGCTGAAATACACTGAATGAATGAAAAAAACAAACAACTAAACATAGTACCCAAGACATTCAAACTTTGTGTGAGGCAGAAGAAAAATCTAAACTAAAGGTGGACATTATCACCTGAGCCAGCGTAGAGGCAAGGAAGGGAAGGCAGGCTGGCAGTGAGGGGATAATAAGTGTTTGGGGGATTTCACTAACAGGCGCCGAGAATGGGGGCGCCAAGCATGAATCAGAGAGGGCAAGAGGACGACAGGTAAAGGCCAACAGGGCGCCAGGTGTGGGGTTTACTTAACTGGTGATGAGGGGAAGCAGGTAAGGGGAACGCATGGCTTCATAAGGTAAGGAGGGTGGAGAGGGGAGGAAGAAGGGGGGTAGTAGATTCCAGCGTCCATATATTGCTATGTAAGTGAGTGAGGGAGGGAGGGAGTGAGGGAGGGAGGGAGGGAGGGAGGGAGGGAGGGAGGGAGGGAGGGAGGGATGGTATAGTGGAGGGAGGAAGGGTGAGGAGAGTGTATTGCATGACCCACGTAAAGGTGTGGTTTATGTGGAGACGCCAGAACGCCCCTACACCCTCTGCCTCCTCTCTCCTCTACACCCTCTACCTCCCCTCCCCTCTCCTCTACACCCTCTCCCTCCCCTCCCCTCTCCTCTACACCCTCTCCCTCCCCTTCCCTCTCCTCTACACCCTCTCCCTCCCCTCTCCTCCCTGTCCAGACCTTCCTTCCTCAGATAAAAGGGAGCCTCAGTGCTGCCTGCCTCCGTCTGTTGAACGTACTCGAGTTTCATTAATTTTCGTTCAATAATAGTAAATACGAGGAACGAGACCAATATAAAGAAGGCTCAGTAGTAGCCCCCTTAGTTGCCACGGGCCAACTTCTCCCTCCTCCTCCTCCTCCTCCTCCTCCTCCTCCTCCTCCTCGTCCTCCTCGTCCTCCTCCTCCCTTCCTTTTTCGAGTCTCATGTATATCGATCTACACCTCCTGGCTCTCCGTCTGTCCGTCATACGAGGATTTTATTGATTATCGATTTTCAGTAACAATAATTCCTCCGTACAACATTAATCGATCCATCATTCCAGTATTGTATAGACCAACAAGTGCGGACGTCTCCCCTCCTCCTCCTCCTCCTCCTCCTCCTCCTCCCCCCACCCCCATGCCCCCCCCCACCCAGTAACCATCCTGCATTACATCACCCTCACCTTCGTTCCTTTTCACTCTCACACTCTATTTTCATCCCCATCGTCACTCTGGGTTCACATTCATCACACTCGGTCGTCTCTCCACTCGTCCTCATGCAATATATATACCGCTTTCCTAGCCTGCAACACCATCACCACCGCCCTCTCCTATCTCCTCCCACCTTCATCTTCATCACAACTCTTCCTCTTCTCACCTCCACCGTCTCCCCTTCACTGTCTCTCCTCCTCCTCCTCCTCCTCCTCCTCCTCCTTCTCCTCCTCCTCCTCCTCCTCCTCCTCCTCCTCCTCCTCCTCCTCCTCCTCCTCCTCCTCCTCCTCCTCCACCTCCTCCTCCACCCCAAGCTGTCTCCCACCACGACTCTGCCAACACGACAACTCGGAAATCAAAGGGCGAGGTATTGTACGTTATTATTCACGTCAAAGTAAGCTGGGAGCTTAAGATACAGAAGCTCAGCAAGTGCCTCAATACACTTTCGCATTTGTGTCTCCTTTCCCTCCTTCGCCTCCAGCACCTGATGGGTTTTCATGGAGCACCGAGCTGTATTTCACTGAGGTTCATTTTGATATGCTTCCATTTTTTTCTTTTTAACTTTTTTCTCTTGTGTAAATGATAAGACAGGTAGATCGCTTCGTCCTATTACTGCGAAACATTATTCAGTGGTAATGGAAATGCAACTAAACAATAAGAGTGTGAATGAAAACCACTACTAACGTTTGTCTAGTCAAGGTGTTCTTAAAGTATTACTTCAATACCTCCAAGGGATAACGAAACAGGTACTTGCACATATTTAAAAAGTCATCTTGTAATATTTGTAAAGGAACTGTATTACTACAATTTTATTCATTTACTTATATGGAAATTTAGATATAGGAGTCCATAAGCTTAAAATGGTAATTCATAGACATCATCTCTTTATAGGACATTTAGAGTTAAAATTCGAGAGTAGTAAGTAGATTATAGTCAGAGAGGGAGTATCAGGTTGACTTTGAGTTCAACTTAGTAGTATTGAGGCTGAAAAATATCTTGAAGGACAACTAGTCAATTTTTGGATATAGAGCTTTAATAATAATAATGATATTAATACTAATGATAATAATAATGATACTGATAATAATGTAATAATGAAAGCTAATGATAAGGATATTAACGATAATGCGTCCTACTTAGTCGTGCTTTTACTCAAAATTAAATAAATTCCTGTAATTAAGTATGCGAATAACTAATCAAATAAATCTACTTGTTTACAAGGAAATATTTTTGTCACACTAAACCATGCATATTCACGTTCCTAAAAGGCAAGATTAAATTTAGAATCCAACAGAATATTATACGTCAAAGTTGTGGACCCACTTCCATTTTCTAAACTGAAGCTGTAATAGAGGATGCAAGATGAAGAGGGTGACTAGCCTAGATGTATTGACATGTTCGCTAAGCATGCACAGTTACCAGTTTGATAGTGTATGTACAAGTGAGGGCAATATTCAATTCCTTCTGGAGCAATGCCAATTTTACTAGATTAATTCAGAACGGCAGAGAGAAAAAAAAAAAAGAGAGAGAGAGAGAGAGAGAGAGAGAGAGAGAGAGAGAGAGAGAGAGAGAGAGAGAGAGAGAGAGAGAGAGAGAGAGAGAGAGAGAGAGAGAGAGAGAGAGAGAGAGAGAGAGAGAGAGAGAGAGAGAGAGAGAGAGAGAGAGAGAGAGAGAGAGAGAGAGAGAGAGAGAGAGAGAGAGAGATATTGACCAAATCAGCTTTTTCTTAAAAATACGCATTGCAACTTTGTAGACAAGAATGATTGGTATAATGGATAGAAATATCACCAAATAGATAAATACTGCCTGATGAGTCTTGTACCTCAGATTGAACAAACACACACACACACAAACATACAACAGCTCGTTTAAAATAAGTTATCACCTAAGCCATTAATATATTTTTTAAGTATACCTTCATAATATCTTCTAGGATTCATATCAACATTATAGTTTCTAACGAATAAATAGATTGGTGGTGAAATATATATTGTATGTGTGTTGTGGCAAGCTGTCCTGTCTGCTACCCCTCCTCTCACTTCCTCTCTTTCCTCCTCTCCCCTCCTCCCCTCCTCTCTCCTCCTCCCCTACTCTCCCTTCCTCTGTTACCAAGTGGGTTGTTGGGGGGAGGGAGTCAGCTGCTTCACTCACTCACTCATTCGCTCATTACGTGTTGTTCAGACGTTCGAAGCACCAGGCAGCCGTCTCGTACCAACCTTTCAGTCTTCCTCTGCCTTACTTCACGAGTCAGTAGTAATAGGATTTGCCGTTTTGGCGCATTAATAATGATCAACTCTGGTTATATATGGTGATTAAAACCATAATTATAATGAGACGAATGGCTTGCTAAGGAAAAGGTGATCGCTCTCTAGCATATCTGGTTCAGGCTAGCAAACATGACTGACAGGGTTGCTATATAACTAATAAAACTAATAATTATGAAAACATCGTAAAGCAAGGAATTAATACATAACTTGTTGTACTACATGCATTCGGCGTTAAAAAAAATATTAATAAAAGTTAGATTACATTATTAATTTCAAGGAATAACATAACCTAACATTCACTATCTGGCAAGACCTACTATTACACCCTTGCCTAGCTAACCTTGATGTCTCGACAGAAGCAAGCCGGTGTGATTATACTTTCATCTACCTCACCTCACCTCGCCCATCCATCGCGCGTTCATGTATATTTTGTAGTGTTAATACCGTGTGTTAAGAAGAGGATTACCGCCTGTTACCTGTTACCAATTACCTGTTACCAGCGCTGCTATGTAAGTGTAAATACGTAGTTACAATGAAAGAGAGGTAGGAGGTAGGAGGTAAGAAGGCAGGTAGGAGGTAGGTCACGGTGTCTCCTGTGGATTTAACCCATTCAGTGCTTGCGGCGCACACCGTATGTGCCAGCAGCGTCTCCCTCTCCTGTGTTTGCGGCACAACGTCTGTGCCAAGATCTATATATCATTCCCATGCATATACATATGATGTATAGGCCAGTGTAACAACTTTTATCATTATTTACAAATTTCTATTGTCTTATGTATCAGAATTACCGTTCTTATGAGTATTTATGTGATATTCAATAGATAATTTTACGGTACAATAACTGCGGTTTGGCAACACCACCGGCAGCAATATATAACCGTCGCTCCGTCGGCCGTCAGCGACGGGCTCTTCTAGCTAGCATTAGATATTGGATATTGAAAATATTGGAAATATTGGAAATATCATTGCAGCATCTGATACACCTAATTAAACTGTACAACTGTCATTATGAATATTTGTTTTATGACTAATAATTACGCAGTAAAATGAAACTTAATTTTTATATAAAAACATGACTTTCCTCCTCATTTTCCCGAAAGCTATTAGAGATATTGGAAATATCATTGCAGCATCTGATAGACCTAATTAAACTGTACAACTGTCATTATGAATATTTGTTCTATGACTAATAATTACGCAGTAAAATGAAACTTAATATATATATATATATATATATATATATATATATATATATATATATATATATATATAAACATGACTTTCCACCTCATTTTCCCGAAAGCTATTAAAGATATTGGAAATACTATTGCAGCATCTGATACACCTAATTAAACTGTACAACTGTCATTATTAATATTTGTTCTATGACTAATAATTACGCAGTAAAATGAAACTTAATATTTATATAAAAACATGAATTTCCTCCTCATTTTCTCGTAAGCTATTAGAGATATTGGAAATATCATTGCAGCATCTGATAGACCTAATTAAACTGTAAAACTGAAATTATGAATATTTGTTCTATGACTAATAATTATGCAGTAAAATGAAACTTAATTTTTATATAAAAACATGACTTTCCTCCTCATTTTCCCGAAAGCTATTAGAGATATTGGAAATATCATTGCAGCATCTGATAGACCTAATTAAACTGTACAACTGTTATTATGAATATTTGTTCTATGACTAATAATTACGCAGTAAAATGAAACTTAATATATATATATAAACATGACTTTCCACCTCATTTTCCCGAAAGCTATTAGAGGTATTGGAAATATCATTGCAGCATCTGATACACCTAATTAAACTGTACAACTGTCATTATTAATATTTGTTCTATGACTAATAATTACGCAGTAAAATTAAACTTAATATTTATATAAAAACATGAATTTCCTCCTCATTTTCTCGTAAGCTATTAGAGATATTGGAAATATCATTGCAGCATCTGATAGACCTAATTAAACTGTAAAACTGAAATTATGAATATTTGTTCTATGACTAATAATTATGCAGTAAAATGAAACTTAATTTTAATATAAAAACATGACTTTCCTCCTCATTTTCCCGAAAGCTATTAGAGATATTGGAAATATCATTGCAGCATCCGATAGACCTAATTAAACTGTACAACTGTCATTATGAATATTTGTTCTATGACTAATAATTACGCAGTAAAATGAAACTTAATATATATATATATATATATATATACAAACATGATTTTCCACCTCATTTTCCCGAAAGCTATTAGAGATATTGGATATATCATTGCAGCATCTGATACACCAAATTAAACTGTAAAACTGATACTATGAATAGTTGTTCTATGACTAATAATTACGCAGTAAAATTTAACTTAATATTTATTTAAAAACATGACTTTCCTCCTCATTTTCTCGAAAGCTATTAGAGATATTGGAAATATCATTACAGCATCTGATACACTTAATTAAACTGTACAACTGATATTATGAATATTTGTTCTATGGCTAATAATTACGCAGTAAAATGAAACTTAATATTTATATAAAAACATGACTTTCCTCCTCATTTTCTCGAAAGCTATTAGAGATATTGGAAATATCATTGCAGCATCTGATACACCTAATTAAACTGTACAACTCTCATTATGAATATTTGTTCTATGACTAATAATTACGCAGTAAAATAAAACTTAATTTATATATAAAAACATGACTTTCCTCCTCATTTTCTCGAAAGCTATTAGAGATATTTGAAATATTTTTGCAGCATCTGATAGACCAAATTAAAATCTACTACTGTCATTAAGAATATTTTCACTAGTACTAATAAATACTGAATTTTACTTTTTTTAAAATTACTTTCTTCCTCGTTTTCTCGAAAGCTATTAGAGATATTGGAAATATCATTGCATCATCTGATACACCTAATTCAACTGTACAACTGATATTATGAATATTTGTTCTATGAATAATAATTGCGCAGTAAAATAAAACCGTATTTTTATATAAAAACCTGACTTTCCTCGTCATTTTCTTGAAAGCTATTAGAGATATTGGAAATATAATTGCACCATCTGATAGCCCTAATTAAACTGTACAACTGATATTATGAATATTTGTTCTATGACTAATAATTACGCAGTAAAATGAAACTTAATATTTATTTAAAAACATGACTTTCCTCCTCATTTTCTAGAAAGCTATTAGAGATATTGGAAATATCATTGCAGCAGCTGATACACCTAATTAAACTGTACAACTGATATTATGAGTACTTTTTCTATGACTAATAATTACGCAGTAAAATGAAACTTAATATATATCTAAAAACATGAATTTCCTCATTTTCCCGAAAGCTATTAGAGATATTGGAAATATCATTGCAGCATCTGATAAACCTAATTAAACTGTACAACTGTCATTATGAATATTTGTTCTATGACTAACAATTGCGCAGTAAAATTAAACTTAATATTTTTTTAAAAACATGACTTTCCTCCTCATTTTCACGAAAGCTATTAGAGATATTGGAAATATCATTACAGCATCTGATACACCTAATTAAACTGTACAACGCTCATTATGAATATTTGTTCTATGACTAATAATTACTCAGTAAAATGAAACTTAATATTTTTATATAAACATAACTTTTCTCCTCATTTCCTCGAAAGCTATTATAGATATTGGAAATATCATTGCAGCATCTGATACACCTAATTAAACTGTACAACTGTCATTATTAATATTTGTTCTATGACTAATAATTACGCAGTAAAATGAAACTTAATATTTATATAAAAACATGAATTTCCTCCTCATTTTCTCGAAAGCTATTAGAGATATTGGAAATATCATTGCAGCATCTGATAGACCTAATTAAACTGTAAAACTGAAATTATGAATATTTGTTCTATGACTAATAATTACGCAGTAAAATGAAACTTAATTTTTATATAAAAACATGACTTTCCTCCTCATTTTCCCGAAAGCTATTAGAGATATTGGAAATATCATTGCAGCATCTGATAGACCTAATTAAACTGTACAACTGTTATTATGAATATTTGTTCTATGACTAATAATTACGTAGTAAAATGAAACTTAATATTTATATATAAACATGACTTTCCACCTCATTTTCCCGAAAGCTATTAGAGATATTGGAAATATCATTGCAGCATCTGATACACCTAATTAAACTGTAAAACTGATACTATGAATATTTGTTCTATGACTAATAATTACGCAGTAAAATTAAACTTAATATTTATTTAAAAACATGACTTTCCTCCTCATTTTCTCGAAAGCTATTAGAGATATTGGAAATATCATTGCAGCATCTGATACACCTAATTAAACTGTACAACTGATATTATGAATATTTGTTCTATGGCTAATAATTACGCAGTAAAATGAATCTTAATATTTATATAAAAACATGACTTTCCTCCTCATTTTCTCGAAAGCTATTAGAGATATTGGAAATATCATTGCAGCATCTGATACACCTAATTAAACTGTACAACTCTCATTATGAATATTTGTTCTATGACTAATAATTACGCAGTAAAATGAAACTTAATTTTTATATAAAAACATGACTTTCCTCCTCATTTTCTCGAAAGCAATTAGAGATATTTGAAATATTATTGACACATCTGATAGACCTAATTTAAATCTACTACTGTCATTATGAATATTTTCACTAGTACTAATAAATACTGAATTTTACTTTTTTTAAAATGACTTTCTTCCTCGTTTTCTCGAAAGCTATTAGAGATATTGGAAATATCATTGCATCATCTGATACACCTAATTCAACTGTACAACTGATATTATGAATATTTGTTCTATGACTAATAATTACGCAGTAAAATAAAACCGTATTTTTATATAAAAACATGACTTTCCTCGTCATTTTCTTGAAAGCTATTAGAGATATTGGAAATATAATTGCAGCATCTGATAGCCCTAATTAAACTGTACAACTGATATTATGAATATTTGTTCTATGACTAATAATTACGCAGTAAAATGAAACTTAATATTTATTTAAAAACATGACTTTCCTCGTCATTTTCTCGAAAGCTATTAGAGATATTGGAAATATCATTGCAGCAGCTGATACACCTAATTAAACTGTACAACTGATATTATGAATACTTTTTCTATGACTAATAATTACGCAGTAAAATGAAACTTAATATATATTTAAAAACATGAATTTCCTCCTCATTTTCCCGAAAGCTATTAGAGATATTGGAAATATCATTGCAGCATCTGATACACCTAATTAAACTGTACAACTGTCATTATGAATATTTGTTCTATGACTAACAATTACGCAGTAAAATTAAACTTAATATTTATTTAAAAACATGACTTTCCTCCTCATTTTCCCGAAAGCTATTAGAGATATTGGAAATATCATTACAGCATCTGATACACCTAATTAAACTGTACAACGCTCATTATGAATATTTGTTCTATGACTAATAATTACTCAGTAAAATGAAACTTAATATTTTTATATAAACATAACTTTTCTCCTCATTTCCTCGAAAGCTATTACAGATATTGGAAATATCATTGCAGCATCTGATACACCTAATTAAACTGTACAACTGTCATTATTAATATTTGTTCTATGACTAATAATTACGCAGTAAAATGAAACTTAATATTTATATAAAAACATGAATTTCCTCCTCATTTTCTCGAAAGCTATTAGAGATATTGGAAATATCATTGCAGCATCTGATAAACCTAATTAAACTGTAAAACTGAAATTATGAATATTTGTTCTATGACTAATAATTACGCAGTAAAATTAAACTTAATATTTATATAAAAACATGACTTTCCTCCTCATTTTCCCGAAAGCTATTAGAGATATTGGAAATATCATTGCAGCATCTGATAGACCTAATTAAACTGTACAACTGTCATTATGAATATTTGTTCTATGACTAATAATTACGCAGTAAAATGAAACTTAATATATATATATATAAACATGAATTTCCACCTCATTTTCCCGAAAGCTATTAGAGATATTGGAAATATCATTGCAGCATCTGATACACCTAATTAAACTGTAAAACTGATACTATGAATATTTGTTCTATGACTAATAATTACGCAGTAAAATTAAACTTAATATTTATTTAAAAACATGACTTTCCTCCTCATTTTCTCGAAAGCTATTAGAGATATTGGAAATATCATTGCAGCATCTGATACACCTAATTAAACTGTACAACTGATATTATGAATATTTGTTCTATGGCTAATAATTACGCAGTAAAATGAAACTTAATATTTATATAAAAACATGACTTTCCTCCTCATTTTCTCGAAAGCTATTAGAGATATTGGAAATATCATTGCAGCATCTGATACACCTAATTCAACTGTACAACTCTCATTATGAATATTTGTTCTATGACTAATAATTACGCAGTAAAATGAAACTTAGTTTTTATATAAAAACATGACTTTCCTCCTCATTTTCTCGAAAGCTATTAGAGATATTGGAAATATCATTGCAGCATCTGATACACCTAATTAAACTGTACAACTGATATTATGAATATTTGTTCTATGACTAATAATTACGCAGTAAAATGAAACTTAATATTTATTTAAAAACATGACTTTCCTCCTCATTTTCTCGAAAGCTATTAGAGATATTGGAAATATCATTGCAGCAGCTGATACACCTAATTAAACTGTACAACTGATATTATGAATACTTTTTCTATGACTAATAATTACGCAGTAAAATGAAACTTAATATATATCTAAAAACATGAATTTCCCTCATTTTCCCGAAAGCTATTAGAGATATTGGAAATATCATTGCAGCATCTGATACACCTAATTAAACTGTACAACTGTCATTATGAATATTTGTTCTATGACTAACAATTGCGCAGTAAAATTAAACTTAATATTTTTTTAAAAACATGACTTTCCTCCTCATTTTCACGAAAGCTATTAGAGATATTGGAAATATCATTACAGCATCTGATACACCTAATTAAACTGTACAACGCTCATATGAATATTTGTTCTATGACTAATAATTACTCAGTAAAATGAAACTTAATATTTTTATATAAACATAACTTTTCTCCTCATTTCCTCGAAAGCTATTATAGATATTGGAAATATCATTGCAGCATATGATACACCTAATTAAACTGTACAACTGTCATTATTAATATTTGTTCTATGACTAATAATTACGCAGTAAAATGAAACTTAATATTTATATAAAAACATGAATTTCCTCCTCATTTTCTCGAAAGCTATTAGAGATATTGGAAATATCATTGCAGCATCTGAGAGACCTAATTAAACTGTAAAACTGAAATTATGAATATTTGTTCTATGACTAATAATTACGCAGTAAAATGAAACTTAATTTTTATATAAAAACATGACTTTCCTCCTCATTTTCCCGAAAGCTATTAGAGATATTGGAAATATCATTGCAGCATCTGATAGACCTAATTAAACTGTACAACTGTTATTATGAATATTTGTTCTATGACTAATAATTACGCAGTAAAATGAAACTTAATATATATATATAAACATGACTTTCCACCTCATTTTCCCGAAAGCTATTAGAGATATTGGAATTATCATTGCAGCATCTGATACACCTAATTAAACTGTAAAACTGATACTATGAATATTTGTTCTATGACTAATAATTACGCAGTAAAATTAAACTTAATATTTATTTAAAAACATGACTTTCCTCCTCATTTTCTCGAAAGCTATTAGAGATATTGGAAATATCATTGCAGCATCTGATACACCTAATTAAACTGTACAACTGATATTATGAATATTTGTTCTATGGCTAATAATTACGCAGTAAAATGAATCTTAATATTTATATAAAAACATGACTTTCCTCCTCATTTTCTCGAAAGCTATTAGAGATATTGGAAATATCATTGCAGCATCTGATACACCTAATTAAACTGTACAACTCTCATTATGAATATTTGTTCTATGACTAATAATTACGCAGTAAAATGAAACTTAATTTTTATATAAAAACATGACTTTCCTCCTCATTTTCTCGAAAGCTATTAGAGATATTTGAAATATTATTGACACATCTGATAGACCTAATTTAAATCTACTACTGTCATTATGAATATTTTCACTAGTACTAATAAATACTGAATTTTACTTTTTTTAAAATGACTTTCTTCCTCGTTTTCTCGAAAGCTATTAGAGATATTGGAAATATCATTGCATCATCTGATACACCTAATTCAACTGTACAACTGATATTATGAATATTTGTTCTATGACTAATAATTACGCAGTAAAATAAAACCGTATTTTTATATAAAAACATGACTTTCCTCGTCATTTTCTTGAAAGCTATTAGAGATATTGGAAATATAATTGCAGCATCTGATAGCCCTAATTAAACTGTAGAACTGATATTATGAATATTTGTTCCATGACTAATAACTACGCAGTAAAATGAAACTTAATATTTATTTAAAAACTTGACTTTCCTCGTCATTTTCTCGAAAGCTATTAGAGATATTGGAAATATCATTGCAGCAGCTGATACACCTAATTAAACTGTACAACTGATATTATGAATATTTGTTCTATGACTAATAATTACGCAGTAAAATGAAACTTAATATATATTTAAAAACATGAATTTCCTCCTCATTTTCCCGAAAGCTATTAGAGATATTGGAAATATCATTGCAGCATCTGATACACCTAATTAAACTGTACAACTGTCATTATGAATATTTGTTCTATGACTAACAATTACGCAGTAAAATTAAACTTAATATTTATTTAAAAACATGACTTTCCTCCTCATTTTCCCGAAAGCTATTAGAGATATTGGAAATATCATTACACCATCTGATACACCTAATTAAACTGTACAACGCTCATTATGAATATTTGTTCTATGACTAATAATTACTCAGTAAAATGAAACTTAATATTTTATATAAACATAACTTTTCTCCTCATTTTCTCGAAAGCTATTACAGATATTGGAAATATCATTGCAGCATCTGATACACCTAATTAAACTGTACAACTGTCATTATTAATATTTGTTCTATGACTAATAATTACGCAGTAAAATGAAACTTAATATTTATATAAAAACATGAATTTCCTCCTCATTTTCTCGAAAGCTATTAGAGATATTGGAAATATCATTGCAGCATCTGATAAACCTAATTAAACTGTAAAACTGAAATTATGAATATTTGTTCTATGACTAATAATTACGCAGTAAAATTAAACTTAATATTTATATAAAAACATGACTTTCCTCCTCATTTTCCCGAAAGCTATTAGAGATATTGGAAATATCATTGCAGCATCTGATAGACCTAATTAAACTGTACAACTGTCATTATGAATATTTGTTCTATGACTAATAATTACGCAGTAAAATGAAACTTAATATTTATATATAAAACATGACTTTCCTCCTCATTTTCCCGAAAGCTATTAGAGATATTGGAAATATCATTGCAGCATCTGATACACCTAATTAAACTGTAAAACTGATACTATGAATATTTGTTCTATGACTAATAATTACGCAGTAAAATTAAACTTAATATTTATTTAAAAACATGACTTTCCTCCTCATTTTCTCGAAAGCTATTAGAGATATTGGAAATATCATTGCAGCATCTGATACACCTAATTAAACTGTACAACTGATATTATGAATATTTGTTCTATGGCTAATAATTACGCAGTAAAATGAAACTTAATATTTATATAAAAACATGACTTTCCTCCTCATTTTCTCGAAAGCTATTAGAGATATTGGAAATATCATTGCAGCATCTGATACACCTAATTCAACTGTACAACTCTCATTATGAATATTTGTTCTATGACTAATAATTACGCAGTAAAATGAAACTTAGTTTTTATATAAAAACATGACTTTCCTCCTCATTTTCTCGAAAGCTATTAGAGATATTTGAAATATTATTGCAGCATCTGATAAACCAAATTAAAATCTACTACTGTCATTATGAATATTTTCACTAGTACTAATAAATACTGAATTTTACTTTTTTAAAAATTTCTTTCTTCCTCGTTTTCTCGAAAGCTATTAGAGATATTGGAAATATCATTGCATCATCTGATACACCTAATTCAACTGTACAACTGATATTATGAATATTTGTTCTATGACTAATAATTACGCAGTAAAATAAAACGTATTTTATATAAAAACATGACTTTCCTCGTCATTTTCTTGAAAGCTATTAGAGATATTGGAAATATAATTGCAGCATCTGATAGACCCTAATTAAACTGTACAAATGATATTATGAATATTTGTTCTATGACTAATAACTACGCAGTAAAATGAAACTTAATATTTATTAAAAACATGACTTTCCTCCTCATTTTCTCGAAAGCTATTAGAGATATTGGAAATATCATTGCAGCATCTGATACACCTAATTAAACTGTACAACTGATATTATGAATACTTTTTCTATGACTAATAATTACGCAGTAAAATGAAACTTAATATATATTTAAAACATGAATTTCCTCCTCATTTTCCCGAGAGCTATTAGAGATATTGGAAATATCATTGCAGCATCTGATACACCTAATTAAACTGTACAACTGTCATTATGAATATTTGTTCTATGACTAACAATTACGCAGTAAAATTAAACTTAATATTTATTTAAAAACATGAATTTCCTCCTCATTTTCCCGAAAGCTATTAGAGATATTGGAAATATCATTACACCATCTGATACACCTAATTAAACTGTACAACGCTCATTATGAATATTTGTTCTATGACTAATAATTACTCAGTAAAATGAAACTTAATATTTTTATATAAACATAACTTTTCTCCTCATTTCCTCGAAAGCTATTACAGATATTGGAAATATCATTGCAGCATCTGATACACCTAATTAAACTGTACAACTGTCATTATTAATATTTGTTCTATGACTAATAATTACGCAGTAAAATGAAACTTAATATTTATATAAAAATATGAATTTCCTCCTCATTTTCTCGAAAGCTAATAGAGATATTGGAAATATCATTGCAGCATCTGATAGACCTAATTAAACTGTAAAACTGAAATTATGAATATTTGTTCTATGACTAATATTTACGCAGAAAAATTAAACTTAATTTTTATATAAAAACATGACTTTCCTCCTCATTTACCCGAAAGCTATTAGAGATATTGGAAATATCATTGCAGCATCTGATAGACCTAATTAAACTGTACAACTGTCATTATGAATATTTGTTCTATGATTAATAATTACGCAGTAAAATGAGACTTAATATATATATATATATATATATAAACATGACTTTTCACCTCATTTTCCCGAAAGCTATTAGAGATATTGGAAATATCATTGCAGCATCTGATACACCAAATTAAACTGTAAAACTGATACTATGAATATTTGTTCTATGACTAATAATTACGAGGTAAAATTAAACTTAATATTTATTTAAAAACATGACTTTCCTCCTCATTTTCTCGAAAGCTATTAGAGATATTGGAAATATCATTGCAGCATCTGATACACCTAATTAAACTGTACAACTGATATTATGAATATTTGTTCTATGGCTAATAATTACGCAGTAAAATGAAACTTAATATTTATATAAAAACATGACTTTCCTCCTCATTTTCTCGAAAGCTATTAGAGATATTGGAAATATCATTATCATTGCAGCATCTGATACACCTAATTAAACTGTACAACTCTCATTATGAATATTTGTTCTATGACTAATAATTACGCAGTAAAATGAAACTTAATTTATATATAAAAACATGACTTTCCTCCTCATTTTCTCGAAAGCTATTAGAGATATTTGAAATATTATTGCAGCATCTGATAGACCTAATTAAAATCTACTACTGTCATTATGAATATTTTCACTAGTACTAATAAATACTGAATTTTACTTTTTTAAAAATTACTTTCTTCCTCGTTTTCTCGAAAGCTATTAGAGATATTGGAAATATCATTGCATCATTTGATACACCTAATTCAACTGTACAACTGATATTATGAATATTTGTTCTATGACTAATAATTACGCAGTAAAATAAAACCGTATTTTTATATAAAAACATGACTTTCCTCGTCATTTTCTTGAAAACTATTAGAGATATTGGAAATATAATTGCAGCATCTGATAGCCCTAATTAAACTGTACAAGTGATATTATGAATATTTGTTCTATGACTAATAATTACGCAGTAAAATAAAACCGTATTTTTATATAAAAACATGACTTTCCTCGTCATTTTCTTGAAAGCTATTAGAGATATTGGAAATATAATTGCAGCATCTGATAGCCCTAATTAAACTGTACAACTGATATTATGAATATTTGTTCTATGACTAATAATTACGCAGTAAAATGAAACTTAATATTTATTTAAAAACATGACTTTCCTCCTCATTTTCTCGAAAGCTATTAGAGATATTGGAAATATCATTGCAGCAGCTGATACACCTAATTGAACTGTACAACTGATATTATGAATACTTTTTCTATGACTAATAATTACGCAGTAAAATGAAACTTAATATATATTTAAAAACATGAATTTCCTCCTCATTTTCCCGAAAGCTATTAGAGATATTGGAAATATCATTGCACCATCTGATAAACCTAATTAAACTGTACAACTGTCATTATGAATATTTGTTCTATGACTAACAATTGCGCAGTAAAATTAAACTTAATATTTTTTTAAAAACATGACTTTCCTCCTCATTTTCACGAAAGCTATTAGAGATATTGGAAATATCATTACAGCATCTGATACACCTAATTAAACTGTACAACGCTCATAATGAATATTTGTTCTATGACTAATAATTACTCAGTAAAATGAAACTTAATATTTTTATATAAACATAACTTTTCTCCTCATTTCCTCGAAAGCTATTATAGATATTGGAAATATCATTGCAGCATATGATACACCTAATTAAACTGTACAACTGTCATTATTAATATTTGTTCTATGACTAATAATTACGCAGTAAAATGAAACTTAATATTTATATAAAAACATGAATTTCCTCCTCATTTTCTCGAAAGCTATTAGAGATATTGGAAATATCATTGCAGCATCTGAGAGACCTAATTAAACTGTAAAATTGAAATTATGAATATTTGTTCTATGACTAATAATTACGCAGTAAAATGAAACTTAATATTTATTTAAAAACATGACTTTCCTCCTCATTTTCTCGAAAGCTATTAGAGATATTGGAAATATCATTGCAGCAGCTGATACACCTAATTAAACTGTACAACTGATATTATGAGTACTTTTTCTATGACTAATAATTACGCAGTAAAATGAAACTTAATATATATCTAAAAACATGAATTTCCTCATTTTCCCGAAAGCTATTAGAGATATTGGAAATATCATTGCAGCATCTGATAAACCTAATTAAACTGTACAACTGTCATTATGAATATTTGTTCTATGACTAACAATTGCGCAGTAAAATTAAACTTAATATTTTTTTAAAAACATGACTTTCCTCCTCATTTTCACGAAAGCTATTAGAGATATTGGAAATATCATTACAGCATCTGATACACCTAATTAAACTGTACAACGCTCATAATGAATATTTGTTCTATGACTAATAATTACTCAGTAAAATGAAACTTAATATTTTTATATAAACATAACTTTTCTCCTCATTTCCTCGAAAGCTATTATAGATATTGGAAATATCATTGCAGCATATGATACACCTAATTAAACTGTACAACTGTCATTATTAATATTTGTTCTATGACTAATAATTACGCAGTAAAATGAAACTTAATATTTATATAAAAACATGAATTTCCTCCTCATTTTCTCGAAAGCTATTAGAGATATTGGAAATATCATTGCAGCATCTGAGAGACCTAATTAAACTGTAAAACTGAAATTATGAATATTTGTTCTATGACTAATAATTACGCAGTAAAATGAAACTTAATTTTTATATAAAAACATGACTTTCCTCCTCATTTTCCCGAAAGCTATTAGAGATATTGGAAATATCATTGCAGCATCTGATAGACCTAATTAAACTGTACAACTGTTATTATGAATATTTGTTCTATGACTAATAAATACGTAGTAAAATGAAACTTAATATATATATATAAACATGACTTTCCACCTCATTTTCCCGAAAGCTATTAGAGATATTGGAATTATCATTGCAGCATCTGATACACCTAATTAAACTGTAAAACTGATACTATGAATATATGTTCTATGACTAATAATTACGCAGTAAAATTAAACTTAATATTTATTTAAAAACATGACTTTCCTCCTCATTTTCTCGAAAGCTATTAGAGATATTGGAAATATCATTGCAGCATCTGATACACCTAATTAAACTGTACAACTGATATTATGAATATTTGTTCTATGGCTAATAATTACGCAGTAAAATGAATCTTAATATTTATATAAAAACATGACTTTCCTCCTCATTTTCTCGAAAGCTATTAGAGATATTGGAAATATCATTGCAGCATCTGATACACCTAATTAAACTGTACAACTCTCATTATGAATATTTGTTCTATGACTAATAATTACGCAGTAAAATGAAACTTAATTTTTATATAAAAACATGACTTTCCTCCTCATTTTCTCGAAAGCAATTAGAGATATTTGAAATATTATTGACACATCTGATAGACCTAATTTAAATCTACTACTGTCATTATGAATATTTTCACTAGTACTAATAAATACTGAATTTTACTTTTTTTAAAATGACTTTCTTCCTCGTTTTCTCGAAAGCTATTAGAGATATTGGAAATATCATTGCATCATCTGATACACCTAATTCAACTGTACAACTGATATTATGAATATTTGTTCTATGACTAATAATTACGCAGTAAAATAAAACCGTATTTTTATATAAAAACATGACTTTCCTCGTCATTTTCTTGAAAGCTATTAGAGATATTGGAAATATAATTGCAGCATCTGATAGCCCTAATTAAACTTTACAAATGATATTATGAATATTTGTTCTATGACTAATAACTACGCAGTAAAATGAAACTTAATATTTATTGAAAAACATGAATTTCCTTCTCATTTTCTCGAAAGCTATTAGAGATATTGGAAATATCATTGCAGCATCTGATACACCTAATTAAACTGTACAACTGATATTATGAATACTTTTTCTATGACTAATAATTACGCAGTAAAATGAAACTTAATATATATTTAAAAGCATGAATTTCCTCCTCATTTTCCCGAGAGCTATTAGAGATATTGGAAATATCATTGCAGCATCTGATACACCTAATTAAACTGTACAACTGTCATTATGAATATTTGTTCTATGACTAACAATTACGCAGTAAAATTAAACTTAATATTAATTTAAAAACATGAATTTCCTCCTCATTTTCCCGAAAGCTATTAGAGATATTGGAAATATCATTACACCATCTGATACACCTAATTAAACTGTACAACGCTCATTATGAATATTTGTTCTATGACTAATAATTACTCAGTAAAATGAAACTTAATATTTTTATATAAACATAACTTTTCTCCTCATTTCCTCGAAAGCTATTACAGATATTGGAAATATCATTGCAGCATCTGATACACCTAATTAAACTGTACAACTGTCATTATTAATATTTGTTCTATGACTAATAATTACGCAGTAAAATGAAACTTAATATTTATATAAAAACATGAATTTCCTCCTCATTTTCTCGAAAGCTATTAGAGATATTGGAAATATCATTGCAGCATCTGATAGACCTAATTAAACTGTAAAACTGAAATTATTAATATTTGTTCTATGACTAATAATTACGCAGTAAAATGAAACTTAATATTTATATAAAAACATGACTTTCCTCCTCATTTTCCCGAAAGCTATTAGAGATATTGGAAATATCATTGCAGCATCTGATTGACCTAATTAAACTGTACAACTGTCATGATGAATATTTGTTCTCTGACTAATAATTACGCAGTAAAATGAAACTTAATATATATATATAAACATGACTTTCCACCTCATTTTCCCGAAAGCTATTAGAGATATTGGAAATATCATTGCAGCATCTGATACACCTAATTAAACTGTAAAACTGATACTATGAATATTTGTTCTATGACTAATAATTACGCAGTAAAATGAAACTTAATATTTATTTAAAAACATGACTTTCCTCCTCATTTTCTCGAAAGCTATTAGAGATATTGGAAATATCATTGCAGCATCTGATACACCTAATTAAACTGTACAACTGATATTATGAATATTTATTCTATGGCTAATAATTACGCAGTAAAATGAAACTTAATATTTATATAAAAACATGACTTTCCTCCTCATTTTCTCGAAAGCTATTAGAGATATTGGAAATATCATTGCAGCATCTGATACACCTAATTAAACTGTACAACTCTCATTATGAATATTTGTTCTATGACTAATAATTACGCAGTAAAATGAAACTTAATTTTTATATAAAAACATG
>JAPQNM010000002.1:6034754-6037254 GCA_029783475.1 Metacarcinus magister
CATGTGGACTTCGGGTCCAACTGAACAGAGGTACTTTTGACATCACGGCTTAGCGAAGTAGGACATGAGGGTTGATTTCGCAGTGAATGATAAACTACTTCCGAGATGCCATCACGGAGGTCATTGGCATGTAGGTGTATATTTCACATTTATCTTATAGACTTAAAGCTAAAAGATCGTTTCTCTATCTCTCGGGAACCGAGTTGAATGTATTCCACGACTCAACGGTGTCCATTAATCATTTAACAGTACAACGATTTTGCCAACCTATACTGTCCTTTACTGGGACATGTAACATTCATTAAATAAAGAAAATCCTGCAATTGTTTGTATTCATTACACTTTGAAGCAAAATTCTTCGCTCAGACTAAGAATAAAAAACCTTTTGGACTTCTTCTTATTTGATTTATGATTTATGCTTGTTTCTTTGTTCCACCTTTTCCACTTTTCCGTATATCTTCTCTTTTTTTCATGGCAGCGAGCCAAGCATCACTTGCTGCTTCATCACTTAATTCTTCCATCAAGATGGATGTCTTCGTCACTTCTTAACTGATTACTCTGTTTTTTCAGTCATGTGACATCTGACCTTCCTGCCAAGAACCAACATGTTCCTCAACAGGTACGTACAAGTTTAACTGCAGCTGTTTCTGTTTTTTCCTTAACAAGACATTTGAACATTTGAACATTTATTCATAGGTTACAGTTGTATCATTTATAGTTATATACAGTTTTTACATATGTTGTACAGCTGCATCTTGCCTTACTGTTAGTTATTATCCTCATAATTTTTTTTAATGTTTTAGCTTTACAGGAATGAGATAGATACAATATGTGGTGCACAATATGAGGTTACAATAGGTAAGTATTGGGTTAATGTGAGCGGAATAAAGACATTTAAGAACATCTAATGGCATGAAGTCTTTAATTTGATAGAGTAAAGCAATGTCTCGAGGTTTTTAAAGTGAGATGATTTATGTGATACTTAAGTTAATGAGTCATCATAGGTAACACCAAGGAATTTTATTTGGTTTATTTTGGAAATGATTTTGTTATTTAATTGAAGTTGTGAAAGATTTATTGTGTTTTTGCTTGTAAACAGCATGAAGTGAGTTTTATTGGTATTGATTGTAAGTCTATTACTCATGCACCATTGATAGAGTTTTTCTAGTTCATTGTTGGCGTTAAGGACAAGTTGTTCTGGGCATGAACCAGTGTAGTACAGTGTCATGCCATCGGCAAATGGAATTGTTTTAGATTCATCAAAAATATCAGAAATGTCGTTGATATAAATACAAAATAATATTGGACCTAGGACGCTGCCCTGAGGATCACCAAGAGTGATTAAAGTATTGGATGACTTTTCACCATTAAAAAAAATTGTTGATGTCTATTTGTTAAATAATATTTAAACCATGAAAATATTAATCCACGGATATCATAGTGATGCAATTTATTCAGAAGAATTTTATGGTTAACTGTATCAAATGCCTTAGCAAAATCGATAAAGATAGATAGATCAGAAAGTTTATTCTCAATAGCGGAAAAAAAAAAAATATATATCTCAGTAGATAAACTGTTCAAGGGTTGAAAAGTGTTACGTTTGTGTCTGAAACCAAACTGAGCGGGGTTGAGAATATTTATATTTTCCAAGTAATGCATTAAGTGTGATTTTATTAGCGTTTCAAATATCTTTGAGAATACTGAAAGTTAAGACATTGGTCTATAGTTTTTGTGATCGTTATTAGGAACAGATTTATGAATAGGGGTAATTTTAGCAACCTTCAACATAGCAGGAAAAGATCCAGTTGCAACAGATTGATTAAAAAGAATTTTCAAATGAAGAAAAAATATATATGAATTTCTTATGATAACTGAAACTGCTACATCATTTACACCAGAGTTCTTATTACTTAGTGTCTTAATTACTGATTCTATGTCTCGGTTTTTTGTTACTGTTACTGTAATTGTTACTGATTGTATGTCTCTTAACAGATAGCCTTGTGGTCATAAGCACCTCAATAACTCACTTTCTCTCATTATTTGCAAGGCACAACTTTTCTGGCAACTTTCAAAAGTTTAGTAGAGATGTTCAGCGGTACGTCCTTCCTTGGTGTCAGCTTCTCACATGTCGCGGCTCCACTCAAACAGCTCTTTTTATAAATGTAAAGCAAAAGGGCGTACGCTTGAATAATTTCACTGACTATTTTGATCTGTTTTACCGCCGTCGCAGTGTTGGTTTTCTTGGTGTTGTTTACCGAGGTTTTCATGGTCACTATTCTTCTTAAATTGTAAGCTGGACGCTGCGCATTCTCAACGACTCCAGGCTTTCTACTGACTCACATCCCTTGTTGTGTTTATCTCACTACGCTGGAATTAATAAGCAAGTTCACCCCTTCATCCCCTTGACCGTTTGAATCTGCAATAGTCTGCTCCAGTACATTTTTCACGCCTTCCTATGGCATGTACCCTTTGTGGAGGGTGCTTAGAATACTACAGAAGG
>JAPQNM010000002.1:6039754-6042254 GCA_029783475.1 Metacarcinus magister
AAGGGTAAAGAGAGAGTGAGAGAGGCTTCCGACAAAGGAAAACTAATTGCAGGAGCTCGGGGAATTGCCGTGTGGATCTTAGTGTGAGGGTGAGGGTCACTTAGGGTGCGTGAGGGTTACCTGGGGTGCATAATAGTGACTACGTGTGTCTATGTGTGTGTGTGTGTGTATGTGTATGTGGGTGTGTATATCTATGTGTGTTATTCTAAACATACATGGACCGTTTATCAAAAGACCTATGCGGATCAATCGAGTATACAAGAATAACACATAGGCATCCTTAGCGTAGCAGCTGAATTATGATAGTTGGATGGAGTTTTGTTAGTGCATCAATTTCGTGCTACCCATATTACATACCAAGCTGAAGCAAGAGGAAACAAGGGTGAAGGAATGCTCACCAGCTATGTCTTACCTCCTTACATCACGAGGCACACATCATTACACTTCTTAGGTACTTTCACTGCACATACTCATTACGCATTAAATTTTAGGAGATCAAGTTTTGCGAGAATCAGATTAGTTTAACAAGAAGTGACGCTGTTTTAATATTAGGAGCAATGGTTTCTTTCTCGTTTGATATTGTGTGTATTCATAGTAGTACCTGAACAATCCATAGCAGAGGGCGAGTCGTGTGTCTTTTTTTTCTTTTCTTGCTGCTTTACTTATTGAATAGGAGCGTGGGGGAGGGAAGCAAAGAGCAACAGGTCGTGAATTCTTGTCTGCTTGGCCTGCCGCTCATGGTGTCCCGCTGCTGTGGCTCGGCGTTCACGGATGGGATTTCTGAAACTGGATGGAAATTTGAAAGGAAATATTTTGCTGCCTTAATTTTTCTTGTTATGCTTTTTATTATTATTGTTATTGTTATTATTATTATTATTATTATTATTATTATTATTATTATTATTATTATTATTATTATTATTATTATTATTATTATTATTATTATTATTATTATTATTATTATTATTATTATTATTATTATTATTATTATTATTATTATCATTATTATTATTATTATTATTATTAGCCATGAGGTCGGAGCTGCAAGAATTCTACCACTGTAATCCCTGCGGTTCCTAAAAGGCGACAAAAGGGACTGAGCGAGGGGTCTGGGAAGTCCTCTTCTTTATTCTCTCCTGTGAAAAATCAAGGCGCAGAGAGGGAGTGGAGATTAATGTCTCCATGAACCCTGTTGTGCGTAGTCTTGGTGACCCTGTTTAGAAGGATAACAGCTTGATATATAGACAGATAGATAGATAGATTATGTTCATTATTATTATCATCATCATTATTGGTATTAATATTATTTAATCATTATTTGATATATTAATTTATATATGTATTATCATTATTTTTGTTGTTATTGTTATCAATGTTTTTTAAATTGTCATTATTTTTATCATTAATGTTATCATTATTATTATTATCATTATTATTATTATTATTATTATTATTATTATTATTATTATTATTATTATTATTATTATTATTATTATTATTATTATTATTATTATTGTTATTATTATTATTATTATTATTATTATTACTATTACTATTGTTATTATCATTATTGTCATTATCATTATTGTCATTATTATTATTATCATTATTATTATTATTATTATTATTATTATTATTATTATTATTATTATTAATATTATTATTATTATTATTATTATTATTACTATTACTATTATTATTATTGTTATTATTACTATTATTATCATTATCATTATCATTATGATCATCATCATCATCATCATCATCATCATCATCATCATCATCATCATCATCTTGATCATCGTTCAAAGGGAAACTCTATATTGTTTAGTAAAATTATCACGCAAACAAGATCATTAATTTTGCTCTCCTCACAGTGTCTCCAGCCTTTAAAATTGTTAGCGTTAAAATGAAACTGCTAGCAAATGTTTTTCAACTCAAACAGCCACAGAGCGGCGTGCAAGGTAACATCAAAGATGCAGTTGGGAATTCATAAAATATGCACTGACTTAACTCGTGCATCGTTTATGACGCAACAAAATGTATAACTACATTCACGTTTTCTTTACTTTCCTTTTCCTCATTTACTTCTGTGCTATATATATTTGTTTTTCAACGAGCATGTTGGAACATTTTCACAGTGGCGTGGAAATACACTCAAAGATATTCATACCAAGTAGTCAGGTAAAAAAAAAAATATTCTGTGCGAAAAAGAAGTGAAAACATGGTGAATACACATGTCACATCTAGTGCCTTCTAGTATTTATTTTCCCCAGTGGCGAGAGGAGGTTGCTTGCCCTTGGGGGGCTGGGTGAGTGGAGGCATGGCGTGTGGGAGAAAGAGCCCCAGGCGTCTTCCTCCCCGGTCCGTCGCCCCTTGTGGTATGCTGGCCATTGCCAAGTAAATGTTATTGTAGTATATAACTGTACATTATAAATGGCCCTCGGAATGAAAAGCTTCATCGGTGATAGAAAACTCTTAATTCCACAGTGTTGCAATA
>JAPQNM010000002.1:6049754-6052254 GCA_029783475.1 Metacarcinus magister
CACACACACACACACACACACACACACACACACACACACACACACACACACACACACACACACACACACACACACACACACACACACACACACACACGTACACGAGATAGATAGATAGATAGATAGAAAGAGAAAGAGAGAGAGAGAGATAAAAAAAAGACGCAGGGGCAGGCATAAACTACATAAAGCACAAAGTAACCAGCAAAGTGAGAGGAAAACTGTAATCGAACACGAGACCAACTAAGAGGAGGCTCGCCGGGCCCTCGAGGACGGCGTGCCACAATACCAGAGCAATAATGACAATCAGTGTCGCCAAATATCCGGGAGGTGGTGCCTCTTCATATTGTAACTCACTTAATTACACCGAGAATGTGAATCATCAGGGGAGAGCTTTCACCCAGAGCCATCCTCATCCCACGCATACCTCTCGATTTTCCACTCCTTATCTTGTTTACTACCTTCCACTGCCTTCTTAAGATCAAGGATGGGAAAGAGGAACTCCCTGCCTTATATAGTGTTTTCTTCAACAGGTAAAACAAATAAATGCATGAAATATCCCTGCGAAAGTGGGGAGAAAAGCTGCGCGCAGGAATCGAGGCAAATTATTGTTGGTATGCAAGGCGCGCGGTCGTTTTTCGTGGCTCGCGCGATGGTATGTAATCCAGCGGCACGGAGGGAGGGCGGTCTTGGCCGGCGGTGAGGGCAAGGCTGTAGGGGATGATTGTACGGTCTAGATTGAGTGAGGAAAGGATTTGGTGGTGGAGGCGGTGTATAGAGACCTGTGGAACTACTACAAAAAGTATTTCACGATAACAGGTTTGCTTGATTTTAGCACCATAGTTTTTTTTATATTTTATTTCGATCCCTTCTCTTCAAAATGCTAAAATTTGAGAAAATGTATGTTAATGTATGTATGTAGACCCTTTGTATCTGCTCCCCTGCTCCCCACCCTTAAAGGATATGTCAGCCTGATATGTATTAGATGTTATTTATTCCTGTAAAACACTCATGGATTTTATGGTTCGGGTTACAGTTTTGTGTATGATAGTGGAAGTATTTGTGAAGAGACTGTCGGTGTTGTTTGTGTTTGGTGTGCCTGAGTAGCAGTCTATTTAACACGTTGTAGTTTGTTGTTTTTATTGTTTTATCGATGGTTTTGTATTGTTGTGTTGCTGTGTGTACTACCGGCACGTCAATGTAGTGCATGGATATTTAGAGGAATTGTGGTGGAATCCATACATGTATAAGATATATGATTATATTATTGCATTTACTAAGTGAAGTGTGTGTGTGTGTGTGTGTGTGTGTGTGTGTGTGTGTGTGTGTGTGTGTGTGTGTGTGTGTGTGTGTGTGTGTGTGTGTGTGTGTGTGTATGTGTGTGTGTGTGTGTGTGTGTGTGTGTGTGTGTGTGTGTGTGTGTGTGTGTGTGTGTGTGTGTGTGTGTCTGTGTCTGTGTCTGTGTGTGTGTGTGTGTGTGTGTGTGTGTGTGTGTGTGTGTGTGTGTGTGTGTGTATGTGTGTATGTGTATGTGTATATATGTGTGTGTGTGTGTGTGTGTGTGTGTGTGTGTGTGTGTGTGTGTGTGTGTGTGTGTGTGTGTGTGTGTGTGTGTGTGTGTGTGTCTGTGTTTGAGTCCACATAATATCTGAATTTGTATATATATATATATATATATATATATATATATATATATATATATATATATACATATACATATACATATATACATATAGGCCGGCAGGGGTGTTCCGTATAGAGAGGGAACCAAAACCTGTCCGTAGTACGTTAATATCAGTAAAAAAAAGTTTGAAATTACACTACGTATGTTCTGTTAATTTTGAGTTTTACTATATCATTATGATGAGTGTGCTATTGTTCTCTTTTTCCTCACTGTAAGGATTAACATCATCCACAGTTTTCAAGTTGTCTTTTATGTACAATAATTCATCACTTTCAAACTCGTGGGAAGTGTACGTATACAACCATTGTCACTGTTAACGGTGTGTTCCGGTTAACATTAACTCAGTAAAGAGTTTATTTTGTACACGTATTTACGTCTACATCATTTTTTTCAGTACACTTGCTTCTGTAAAGCTACGAGAATTATTATTTTTTTTTTTACATCGCCTGTTTATAACTGTTTATAACTTAGGTGTTATAAGGCCGTGCTACTGTGCATCTGTGACGCAAACTGATCAAATAAAAGTACGGTAAGGCTAACGATTAACCACTCGGTGAAGAGCAGAACCAAAGACTCACATAGTCCAAGGCGCAACTGTAATGGCTGCACCACCACCACCACCACCACTACCACCACCACCACCACCACCACCACCACCACCACCACCACCACCACCACCACCACCACCACCACCACCACCACCACCACCACACCACCACCACACCACCACCACCACCACCACCACCACCACCACCACCACCACCACCACCACCACCACCACCACCACCACCACCACTAATACCACCATCATGAATGGAG
>JAPQNM010000002.1:6064754-6072254 GCA_029783475.1 Metacarcinus magister
CACAGAATCAAACTGCTTCTTGAGACGACGACGACGACGACGACGAAGACGAAAAAGAATAAGAAGAACAAGAAGAAGAACAAGAAGAAGAACAAGAACAAGAAAAAGAAGAAAAAGAAGAAAAAGAAAAAGAAAAAGAAAATGAAAAAGAAAAAGATGAAGATAAAGAAGAAGAAAAGCAAGAAAGAAAGAAAGAAAGGAAGAAAGAGAAAAATATAAAAATAGAAAGGCAAAACAAAACAAAACAATGAAAAATATGAACTAGAGCATTAGAAAGAGATAGAATAATTAGAAGAAAAAAAAAGTACGTGGAGGAGCAGAAACGAAGGGGAACAATAACAAAAATATTAATACATAAAATTCATAGAGGAGAAAAAAACAACAACAAGGAACGACTAGCACCTCAAGTATCCTTTTAGAGGTAACCTAAAAACAACTCACTGTTATTATCAACTGTATAGATCGTTAAACAATTTCACACCAACACAGTGACAGGAATCATATAGATATTCTACGATACATGTGTGGGTGTGCAAAGGCTAAGCAAGAGTCATGGATTGCGTTTCACTATGACGTGGACGCTTTTAACTCTTCTGTAACACTTGGATGCTGGGGTGAGGTGGGTCGGTTCCAGTATGCTATGTGGGCGCTGCGTTTGTGTTTGTGTTTGCGTGCGTGAGTAGATGTTTGATTTGTTTTACTGGAACTAAGGGCAAAGTGTGTTGCAGATCTTTCTTGCATTACCTTCATTATTTATTCATCCATGTTGTTTGTTATCCATTCACCTGCTGTTGTGTATGACGGGTGGGGAATCATTGCCGTTTTCAGGTGCAGGTTTTGTGTATACTCGTTTATTAGGCGTAGTTTCTGTCCTGTGTAGTACATATTCCGCTGTGGCAACACGGCTGTCTTCATGGCTGAGTTAGGTCAGTTCAACATAGAATAGCTGCAGACATTTCTTGATACTTCAATTAAGCTCAAATGAATATGTTGCTTGAAGTGTTAATATAATTGTTTTTCCGTTTATTCAGAATAGACAGTACTTGCCACACTAACCCGATGACACTCAAATCAGCCCTTCCACATAAGGGGTTTTATTCTTTATTACTGTAACTTTACATACACGTGCAGAGTATTACACTTTGCAGGAGCCAACGTGGCCTTTCATCTGCAGAGAGAGAAGTAACATTGACGGGCATGACATGGAACTCCTATATTTGTTGAAGCTTGTCAGAAAGAGTTGAGACAAAATTTTCAGTTAAGATTCATTGTGAAGGACAGCCCAAGAATGTTCAGAAGATTGGTTGATGTTGTTAAAAAGATGGAATAGTTAGTAAAGGAATATTTTATGCTTGTATGACATCGGAATCTTTAGGCTTTCTCTGATCCATTTAAAGGAAGCTAAAAGACTGGAAGTTGATTGTTTCATAACATATTTTCACTAACTTTAGGAGTTTATGTAATCTTGTTGAGAACATTTCCTGCCAAGCGTTGATGAGAAAAATATTAAGTCACCAGTACAGGAGTAGAAAGAACATGAAACTGAAACAATTAAATGATTGGCGAATAATATATAAAGATTGGGAGGCAGGACGGAATCTTGTGGATCTATATTATTGATAGTCTTATAAGAACGATGACCATATAACATTCCAGCAATAGATATGTCAGAATGGAAACTTGAGAGATGAAGAAAGGGCGAGAGGGCTGGAATATGAAATAGGGTAGTTAGGAAACAAAAAAAATATGTGTTGCTAGATTTGGTTGAGAGTCTTGGGAATTGGTAAGGAATTATTATTGAAAAATCGAAGCCGTGCCTGTGTGAACTCCACCAATTGAAGGCTCTGGGTAAGATTTGAACGAAAAAGCTGCTGCCAGAAAGTTTTTAATTTAACATTCAAAATTATTTGGATCAGAATGCCACAGAGGTAACAGCATGTGCATGAAAAGGAGATGAAATGCAATCAATTACTTGTGTATACAAGTGTGCTGAGATGCTACCAAGTAGTATATCGTGAGGTATAAAATAAGTGTTGTGTCTCATTAGAATCGGTAATTTAGGTATCTTAGTTAATTGCCTGTGTTAGATTTCTTGTTCCTGTATTACTTTCACTTTACCCTGATAAGGAAAGCTTAACATCAAAGAGTACTTATATTATACGCTGTGTTTAGAGATTAAATGTTTTAAATATGTCAGGGAAGGGGAGATGAGGTCGACAAGAAGTCAAGTAATTAGTGAAGTAATACACCTTTAGTTGGTGTGAACGTTCAGTGAAGGGAAGTCTGGGATAAAAAAATAAAAAATTTTTGTATTTCACATAAATTTTGTGTCATAACAGTCCCATCATTATCATTCTTGATGAATTAACATAATACACATGATAACCAGGTGTTAGTGTGTTAATGTTGCGTTACACTTGTAGCTACAAGTAGCTAGTTTAGTGATGCTCCCCACCACCAAACAAAATAAAATGAAATAAAACACGCATTCACAGATGACTGCAAGCACACTATAGCTTGCGAGGTGTCTTCATCTTCCCCTCTTGAAGTAGTCCAAGTCGTAGGAAAGCAAAGAACACACACACACACACACACACACACACACACACACACACACACACCACACACACACACACACACACACACACACACACACACACACACCACACACACACACACCACCACACCACACACACACACACACACACACACACACACACACACACACACACACACACACACACACACACAGATCATATCTTACACATCCTGTTAACAGTGTCCAATCACACTAGTATTCCCCTCTCTTATTCCCCACGGCCCTTCTCCCCCATCTCCTCGTCCTCCTTCTTTCCTCATACTCTCCGCCTATTACTACTCCTCCTTTTCCTCTAGTACATCCTCCTCCTCCTCCTCCTCCTCCTCCTCCTCCTCCTCCTCCTCCTCCTCCTCCTCCTCCTCCTCCTCCTCCTCCTCCTCCTCCTCCTCCTCGTCCTCGTCCAGGCAGCCAGAAATTAACTGACCAACCTCAGCACGCGCCCCGCCTCCGCGCAGGCTGGACGGAGCGCGTCATTGGTTATTCATAAAGTCACATAATTGCCACGGCTCTTGTGGATTTGCTTTGCTGCGTCCCGTAATTGGTGGCGGACCAGGAACGCTTCAGAGTGGAGTAATTTTCCCCCGGTAACGGGCATAAATTATATTACATTCCCTTCTGGTGATGGCAGTTTTGTGTTAAAATTTAATGGAGATGAACATACTTTTTTTGTTGTTTTTTGGGAAGGAGGGAGTGGCGGTGGAGGGGGAATAAGGATGATGGAGAGTGTGTGTTTGATGTTGGGGGTTAAAGGGGGGGTGGGGAGGGGGGGAGGGGAGGGGAGACACGATTGAGAATGACTCGTTTCCAATCACCTGGTCGCTTGTTAAGTCGATAAAACCTTTTTCTTTTTATTGTTATTATTTTTTTTTTTGTGACATAGTGAGAGCGAACTTGTGACCGTCAGATGCCTGCTTGACGGGGCTTCTTTTTTTTTTTTTTATCTTTCCCCTCACTGTATTCTTTTGTTTTTCCTTCTCTTTTCCTGGTTTGAATTGACGTGCTATTAATCAGGCAGCTGCGGGAAACCTGTGAAGAAAGTGTTAATCACCGTGCATTTTATCTTTGTCTTGTTAGGGGAGTGCCAGGATCAAGGCAGTGCGTGGGTGTTGGTGTGCCAGGGTGAGGGGAGTGCCAGGCTAAGAGGAGTGCTAGGGTAAGAAGAGTGCCAGGGTAAAGGTAGTGTGAGAGTAAGAGGAATGCCAGGGTGAGAGGAGTGCCAGAGTAAGGGGAGTGTCAGGATAATGGAAATAACAGGGTGAGGGGAGTGCCATGGGGAAGAGAGTGCCAAGGTGAGGAGTGTGCCAGTGAGAGAGGTGTGTCAGGTGAGAGGAAGTGTCATAGTGAAGAGAGTGCCAAGGTGAAGATAGTGTCAGTGTAAGGGGAATGCCAGGGTGAGGAAAGTGTCAGGGTGAGGGGAGTGCCAGGGTAAGGGGAGTGCCAAGGTGTGGATGAGGATAGTGCCAGAGTTAAGAGTCATATCAAGTATGTGTTTTAGGAATGACTAATAAAATAACATGAGTGTATGAGTGTTGATGAGAATGTTTCCTTCATTGATACATGGAAGTGAAAGTATAGTTATCGTGGTGCCGTGATGGTGAGTCTACCGTGATGATGAGTACAAACATGACCTGTCGAGGCACACACCACTCAGCGGCACGTGTGTAAGAAGGGGGGAGGGTGTATGTGACAAGGGAGTGAAAATACCAGACGTCGCTAATGAAAAATGTTGCCCCATACGAATACTTTCATAGCATTTATTATTATTTTTATCGTGTGGGGAAGGATATATCAAATCGTTTAATGGCATATTTTTTTTTACTATTTTATTATAGTCCGCGTATGGATATAATGAGAAGAAGTAAAAGAGATGTGAAGAAATAAATGACTTGACTCGCATATCTTCTTGAATTGAAACCTATGCGAGCCTACTATTCCATGACGTCCTCACCTTCTCCCTGACTGAGACTGATGCTGCTTCGCCAGTAACCCAACACTTATACAAACACCTAATCTTAAGGGGGGAAAAAAAGTACTCAAAGTGTTATGAAACCAAAGAAGTAACAATACAAGATCAACCTAACTGAAAAAATGCTAAACAAAAGGCAGATAATGAATGTAAAACCGCAATGCAGCTTCCAAAGTCGTCCCTGTCAACTTTTAGCGGCGCATCACGTAGCTAACCTTTCCCTCGCCTCCCACCTATCCCCCCTCTTCCCTCTAGTGACTCAGGTAATGAGGAGAGAGTGATGGTCTCACCTGTAGAGGGCACCTGTGTGGGGCAGGCATATGGGCATCTGTTGTGAGTGGCTTGGGTAAACGAGCTGATGGATATATACAGGTAAACACTCTAATTAAGATCCTAGACAGGTGGGCGTGTGGTCAGAACCGGGTGAAAGGAAGGACGGAATGGGGGATCAGCAAAGGGAATAATGGGAAAATAATAGTACGGAAGAGGAACTAAGTAGAGAGGGAAAGGGAAAGTTAGTGTAAGTAAGAACATAAGAATAGCATGACGAGATAAATTAATAAAAGAGGAAGAACGTATGTATGAATGAGTGAAACATCAGAAAGAGGGAAGTGGAACAGCATGAGTGGAGCAGAGAGTGAGTGGCTAAAAAAGGAGGGTGGACAGTGAAGACAAAGGTTAAGAGAAGATAGAGGAAGAAGGGCAGAGAAGACAGGAGGGGGAAGGGAGCTTGGAGACGAGTGAGGGAAGTGTGGAGGGTAGAGGGTGAAGGCATGACAAAGGGAAGGGACGGTAGAAAGGGATTAGGTAGCAGAACGAAATATTGAATAGATTAGTGGCACGGGTGGGTGGGGGCTATTATATGATGAGAGAGAGAGAGAGAGAGAGAGAGAGAGAGAGAGAGAGAGAGAGAGAGAGAGAGAGAGAGAGAGAGAGAGAGAGAGAGTGAGAGAGTGAGAGAGTATAAATGCAACTCCGGTTAAGTGCCTCAGTGTGTTTATGACGGAATATGAATAAGAATCCCCCCTAAAAAAAACTGACAGCCCCGGTCCAACACTGAGGTCAGGTAGAAGCACCAAAGGATGAAACACAACAAAAAACGAGGATAACTTAGTCGTGTGTTGCTTTAATGTGGTCACCAACGCTTCTCGGTTTCTCAGTAATCTTTAAGAATTCCTTTATGTATATATGTATAATTTAAGTATGTGTGTATGTGTCATAAAAAGCAGTAATTTATTTGCATGGAGTCTGACCTCATTTTAACCACGACATTGCGACCTTGAAACAATTTATTAACAGAGACCAAAAAGATAGAAGTAATTATTTATTTCGAGAAGTAAAATGATGAGGATAATAATAAAAATCATGTATATTTATGTATGTTTCAACTGTGTGACGGAATTTCATGTCTATCAATGCGAAAGTGTGCAAGAACCTCAGGATAGTAATAATAAGTATCAATGTTCTCGTATGTCCCGCCGTCACATCAATATCCCATCACTAATGTTTTTATTCACTAATTTACTACATCAGGACAGCGTGGCTACACACAAGACGCTGAGGAGGGAAAGCGAGCTGAGTATTCCTACAAGTAAGTGTTGGACGAGTATGTGAGTGATGAGAACAGTGATGACAGGAAATATGGTGACTGAAGCGAGTGACAGGAGACGTGTGAGAGCACTGCAGGGAGAGAGCGAGCGAGGAGAGGGGACAGGGAGAGAGAGAGAGAGAGAGAGAGAGAGAGAGAGAGAGAGAGAGAGAGAGAGAGAGAGAGAGAGAGAGAGAGAGAGAGAGAGAGAGGAGAGAGAGAGAGAGGAGAGAGAGAGAGAGAGAGAGAGAGAGAGGAGAGAGAGAGAGAGAGAGAGAGAGAGAGAGAGAGAGAGAGAGAGAGAGAGAGAGAGAGAGAGAGAGAGGATGCGGAAGGAGAAAACAGGGAGGGATGCATTGAGGATATGAGGAAGAGGAAAGACTGAAAGAAGTGAAAGGCAGGGATGGGATGGGGAAGACATGAAAAAGCACTGAAGGGAGGGTGAGGGAAGGGGAGGAAAGAGAAACTAAAGGCTAGAAGAGTAACAGAGGAAGGGGAAGATCTAGGAAGGGGATAAGGCAGACCACTCGGCCCATCAAAATTAACCCTAGAGGCATACAAACCAAATTACCCTTTCGGGGGGCAGAATAGGTCCCATTTTGAGCGTATAATGACCCACGCTTCACTTGGCGGTGGGCGAGGGTCTGTTTGTTTAGCAGCTGCGCCTGGCTGGTGGTGGTGGGGTGGTGGTGGTGGTGTGGTGGTGGTGGTGGTGGTGGTGGTGGTGGTGGAGGTGGTGGTCACAGAGCCTCCCTCCTTCCCTCCCTTCACCCCATGTTCTGCACAGGTAGATAGTGTTCTTTGCTACCTGGGATGACTGGCAGGTTGGATGGATGGATGGATGGATGGATGGATGACTGGAAGGGTTAACGAAGGGACTGGGTGTGGTGAGGTGGATGATGTTAGCTGTCGTTGTTATTGTTTGTTGTTGTTGTTTTTGTTTTTTGTTTTTGTTTTTGTTTTTGTTTTTGTTTTTGTTTTTGTTTTTGTTGTTTTTTGTTGTTGTTGTTGTTGTTGTTGTTGTTGTTGTTGTTGTTATTATTCATTATTATTATCATTGTTATTATCATTATTGTTATTATTATTTCTATTACTACTAATATTATCATTATTATTATTATTATTATTATTATTATTATTATTATTATTATTATTATTATTATTATTATTATTATTATTAGTTATTATCATTATTATTATTATTATCATTATTATTATTATGATTAGTATTGCCATCATCATCATCCTCATCATCCTCATCGTCTGGTGTTTTTTCATCATATCGAGAAGCCACACAGTATCAAGAGGAAACAATCACGTCAAATAAATTATAACGTTGTATTTGTT
>JAPQNM010000002.1:6082254-6087254 GCA_029783475.1 Metacarcinus magister
TATTCCCTACTTACCTCCACTTCACATCGCTCCCTCCATACCTCGATTTTTTTTTTTCTCTTTTATATTTTTAGGTTCTTGTTTGCTTTACTATGAAATGTGAATTGGAAGGCGGGGGAGAGGGGGATAATGACAGCAGAGAAGACAGATTGACTTTCACAAATGACAGGATAGGTTATAGGTTCGGTCGGCTCTTCTCACCCTTCCGCCGCCTTACTTACACTCATCCATCTCTGCGCCGTCTTTTACGTCACCTTTGTAAGATTTGCTACAAGTTGTATAAAAGAAAAAAAAGTTATGCAGTCTGGTGGTACGCTACAACTCATCTGTCTAGCCTACTCCTTGTTGTTGTTGTTGTTGTTGTTGTTGTTGTTGTTGTTGTTGTTGTACGTCTTGTCCTGGACAGCTGTGTTGTGTGTTGTCTTGATGCTCAGCTTTACTGCCTTGGTATGTGGGGTCATGTGTTTTATCCTTTAGCAATCAATCTGGAAGTCGACACCTGTTCTGTAGCAATGGTTGAACACACACACACACACACACACACACACACACACACACACACACACACATACACACACACACACACACACACACACACACACACACACACACACACAAACACACACACACACACACACACACACACACACACACACACACACACACACACACACATCCCCAGGCTCGCGGTAAGAGCTGTTTCTCTGTGATCGACTTGAGTTACAAGTTCTTTTAGCTGGATCTCGAGCGCCCTCACCATCCCATTACTCGCCGTAAAAGCCAGTCCCCGGAGGCGTCACCGCTCCCCTGCCCTGTGAAGCACTTGCTGGCCCGCACTGGTAGGGTGAGGGACGTTTCACAACCCCTAGGTGGCGGTGGCGCAACAAGCTGACTTACTATTTTTTTTATGTTTTGTGGCGAAATTTCTGTAGTCTATCCATTGTGATGTATTTACCTCAAAGTATGCTTCGGTAACAGACTCAATGGACAGTTATTCATCAGTATTGTAAAGTTAGTCAGAATTCTATCAATGCGAGGGTTACAATTATGTTTACCGATAAAGAGCCATAGGGAAAGGTCAGGATGGTGGAGGCGGGAAGGGGTTCACGGCTCCATTGTGAAGGCCGCAACCCGAAGAGATTCCAACTCGACAGTATTCTTCCGTCACGCCCCGGGGCTATCGGCGCGCAGGATCTTGTGAGAGGCAACGCAAGGGGGTTCCCAAGGGCGGTACAGCAGGGGACTTCTCACGCAGGACACCCCACCCTCACACTGATCCATGTGATAGCTGGCGTCCTGAGGCTGAGCGCGAGACCCCACATCCTACTGCATCTCTCTCTCTCTCTCTCTCTCTCTCTCTCTCTCTCTCTCTCTCTCTCTCTCTCTCTCTCTCTCTCTCTCTCTCTCTCTCGCTCTCTCTCTCTCTCTCTCTCTCTCTCTCTCTCTCTCTCTCTCTCTCTCTCTCTCTCTCTCTCTCTCTCTCTCTCTCGCTCTCGCTCTCGCTTTCTCTCTCTTTCTCTTTCTCTCATTTCCTGTCGTCTTTCGGTGTTTAAATTTTCATTCTTTCTATTCTAGATTTATAGTTTGTTTTCTTTCATGAGCATGTTTTTCAAGTCATTGGAGTTAATTTCCTTCCTCGACTGTATGTTCCACTTTTTTTTTCCTCGCTCTCTTTCTCTCAGATCTCAATAGTTTCTAGTTCCTCTGCCTTTGCTCTTTATCGTGTGCCACGTCCCCCGCAGGCGTCGGATGGCTCACAGTGGGCGGGGCTGCGTCACAGAAAATCCTCACCTCCGCTAATTAATGTTGGTGCTCACTCACGTTGTTGAGAAGACGAATTGAAATGAGAATAAGTTCGTTGCTTTGATCCCTCTGTGTTTACAAGGTAGATTACGCATCGCTTCTATAATTACTGTTACTGTCACCACTACCACCACCACCACGAATACTCTCACCTTCCCAACCACCTGTTAGCATCAACAATGGAACACTTGCTGCCACTAAGCATCTCCTTTCATCCTTTCTCAACCATCTCCACCATCACCATCAAAGTTAACTTTTTTCCATTCGTCAAACACAACAAAGAAAATAGTTCTTTGCATCCCCCTCCGCCTGCTCTGCCATCAGTTCCCACCACGTATAGTACCACCACCATCCATTACCTCTTATCGTCCCCTCACTCTCCCAACCCATACCTCTAGTCTCCCCCTCCCCCCACCTTCACCATCACTGCTGTCATCACCGCCTTAGACCTTTCCCTTCCTCTCCCTCCTTTCTCTGGCTGCCCACCCTTAGTCGTGCACAAAGGAAAACTTTTAATTAGCTCCACGCACAAAAGGATCGTCAATCACAGGCATGATCTATCAGAGAGGCGCACTCGTCATTAAGGCCTCGACCTGGCAGGCGGGTGTTTAAGACAATCCCGTCTCGGCTTAGTTTACCCTCTTCTTGTACACTGGAGTTCAGAGGGTGTTTGATAATGAGCACAGACACAAAAGTTTGGGCGTGAATGTTAGCAGCTTCTGAGAATTTGTGGTGAAGTAGTTAAGACTTTCCAGGAATGAGGAATAAAGTGAACGCCATAAATTTAGATGGCAATGTCCTTTGTGGGGATCCGAACAATGTTGTCCATGATGCGTTTCAGTAGTTACTGCAATACTTTTATTGATATTGGTGAACGAGAAGCAGAAAGGAGTCATCATTACTTGGAGCCTCGTCCTTATGCTCCTCTTGTAGAAGTGACTTAAATAGATGGCAACTATCTAGCCTTGCAAGTAGTAATTGAAGTGACGTCAGGCAGTATAGTACACTTCGTTGTGTTCACCACCAGCCTCGACACTTTGCCATGTGCTCCGTCTGGCAGGAGGTTCCATGCTTCCTCTCACTTTATCATCCCGTTCACTGTCACGTAATGCACCTTTTGAATTAACTTTTCATGACTTCTGTTTTTGCTAATCAATAATTCGGGAAGACTGAAAATGGACAATAAGACTAAAATCGACACCTCTCTTTAGCTCACACACATCACTTTGCCTCTTAAAACGCTCTTAAGAAGCATAGTAACAGCTCACTGTTCATCTCACGGGTGGCAATAGTATGTGGCGGTATTTTTGGTAGTGGTGGTGGTGGTGGTGGTGATGGTAGTAGTGGTGGTTGCAGTGGTGATGGCAGCTGATGCGGCAGCGGTATTTGCGATGACTGCTTGGTTGGCTGCGGGTGGTATCAGTAGTGGTGTTGGTTGTGCCGGTGGGGTTATGTATAATGGTGGTGGTGGTGGTGGTGGTGGTTGGTGTCAGTGGCGCGCTGCTGGGTATGGCGCGCGCGGGAACGGAGGAGGATGGCGGGAATTTGAATTTGAATTAGATGACGAGGCGAGATGAGGGTCCCACGCGGCGGAAGTGAGTTATGATTTTATTCACGTGTATTAACCTGTACTTAATATCGGGCGACGGGGCCTGCAGCTGCCCGCCACGCGACCCACAGAGGGAGGGAGGAAGGGAGGGAAGGCAGGGAGGCCACGAGGGAAAGTAATGAAAGAGACACAGTCATCATCAATATGATCATTAATAACATCATCATCATTGTCATTATCACCTTCATGGGAGTGTTCATCTTCATCATTATATATTTGTATTATCGCCTACAGCATTCGTAACAATAACAAGCATGAACGGTGAAAATGATAGCAGTAAAAAATTGCAACAACGCTTTCGGCAACAGTAGTTACAGTGTGTATCATTGTTATCATCATCATAATCATCATCATCATCATCACCATCATCATCATCATCATCATCATCATCATCATCATCATCATAAGCAGCAGCAGCAGCAGCAACCCTCCACCACCACCACCACCACCACCACCATAATTAGCAACAACGACAAGAGGAACAACGAGATGAATATCACTATCACCATCATCATCACTATATAAATACGTGGTTCCCCCCCCCTCCCTCACAACACACACACACACACACACACACACACACACACACACACACACACACACACACACACACACACACACACACACACACACACACACACACACACACACTGCATTCCTCAACACTGTCTGTCGTCACTGTTCTCCGTCGCTTCCCGTCATGGTCATCGCGTCAAGCTCGTAACTACAGCGGTGCATTAACTTGCCTATTAACAAATCAGTTCCGTCTAAACCAAGTGACTGTGTACAGTACCTATTATTGTCCTTTTTAGAACCCTTAAATGTTAGCTTCCTGAGCACATTATTTGGTTAATGAGTTATACGTTGACGGACACACAGAGCATGTATTTGACTCCATATCATAATGAATTCCTTACTTGAATTCCATGTATTCCCTTTTTCTTACAATTCTTAGTCGTGGACAAGAACATATAAAACATAACGATCCATATTTTCTTTATCATTTTTAAAGTATTTTCATTACCTATAAAAATTGTATACTTGTTTCATTAATTAAAGAAGGATAAGGTACATTAACCTTCAATGTGTGTGTGTGTGTGTGTGTGTGTGTGTGTGTGTGTGTGTGTGTGTGTGTGTGTGTGTGTGTGTGTGTGTGTGTGTGTGTGTGTGTGCGTGTGCGTGTGTATGTGCATCATATTTATACGTACGCACATCGATAAAGACGAAGGGTAATCATTTCCCTCCGGCGGGCCAGGGGAGGATCAGGCCGCCGAGCACCATGACACACCGCGGCGCCACACCCACTTCCGGCACCTGAACCTTCTACTCCCCGTTTGGTTTGTCCACACGCGGCCGCTGCACGCCGCCGTCTGGACCAGAGGAGGAAGGGGGGATGACAGGGAATTCGTGAGAGAGGGGAGACGTGCGTCGAATGGAACGAAAGGGAGTGAGGGAGAAGGATAATGATTGGAACACATTGGAAACAAGGGAAGATTGTGGACTCATTTCGATGCACCTTTGTACATCGTCATTCCGAAAGGTGTATGGCAGCAGCCAGCACCTGAACCTACCTTGCCGCAACACACAC
>JAPQNM010000002.1:6092254-6099754 GCA_029783475.1 Metacarcinus magister
TCTTCTTCTTCTTCTTCTCATGTCTGTCACTGTATTATATCTATTTTTGTTGTTGTGTGTGTCTGTGTGTTTTTTTTTTTCTCTCTCTCTTTTATTTTGTTTTCAGTTTTATTATTTTTATTTATACTATTTAACCCTTTTCTGTATCCTTTTTCTTATCCTGGGAATCTTTATTACCTTCCCTTTCCTCCTCCCTCTTTACCCACACCTAATGGCTGTTGTTCCCTTGCGTGTCATCCCCCCCCCACCCTTCCCGTTTTATTTTTTCCCCTCTCTCCCTCACTTCTAACATACCTCTTTAATACTCTTTTTTTCCCTCTCTATTAAACTTATCAACTCTTTCCATCCCTCTCTCCTCCTTCCCTTCCTCCCTTCTCTCTCCCTCTTCACCCTCGTTCTAAACACTCATTTCTTAGCAGCGCGTCCCTTCACCCTCCCCTTCCCTCCCCTCCCTCCTTTCCTCCTACTCATGGCGTCAGTTTCCTCCTCCCCTCTTCCCTCCCCTTTTCCCTCCCCTCTTCCCTCCCCTCTGTCCATGATGTTTGCATGATCGATTTGGGGAAGTATTGATCGGTGGTGGGTATGCAGTTGTTGGGGGCGTAAGTGGGTGGGTGGCGGGCTGGGGGGTGAGGGGAGGGGAAGTGGGGGGGGGTGAGGGGAGGGGAAGTGAGGGGAGGTGAGGGGAGGGATGAGGGCCAGCAGGGGTGGAAGACGATCAATATCAGAATTAAAGTAAAATCGCCCTGTTAGTAAGTTTTCGCGTGTGTGTGTGTGTGTGTGTGTGTGTGTGTGTGTGTGTGTGTGTGTGTGTGTGTGTGTGGGTGTGTGTGTGTGTGTGTGTGTGTGTGTGTGTGTGTGGGTGTGTGTGTATCTATGGGCTTTATGCATGACAATTTAAGAATTTCCAAACTCACATTTTACATTTTTATTCGTCAAAAAGACAAAAAATAAGCCTCTGCTTGGAATGTGGAAGGGAAAATACTTCAAGGGTGGGGTGGAGGGGGAAGGAAAGGAAGGAAACAACATGAGTAGAGGGATTCAACGAGCTAGGCAGGGGAAAAGGGGGAGTTGAGAGAGAGAGAAAGAGAGCGAGAGAGAGAGAGAGAGAGAGAGAGAGAGAGCGAGAGAGAGAGAGAGAGAGAGAGAGAGCGAGAGAGAGAGAGAAAGGGAAAAAATTGATTGAGTTTCCATTACCTGGTCGAAATCTTTGAAGGTATTTATACATTCCAGGTGTGTGTGTGTGTGTGTGTGTGTGTGTGTGTGTGTGTGTGTGTGTGTGTGTGTGTGTGTGTGTGTGTGTGTGTGTGTGTGTGTGTGTGTGTGTGTGTGTGTGTGTGTGTGTGTGTGTGTGTGTGTGTGTGTTTTTTCCCGTGAGCTAGTTTCCCTCACATGACATTTTACCCCTCCATCCTCACCTTACCTCCACCCACCCTCTCTACCACCCATCTACCCTTTCCTCCACCTCCACCCCTCTCCCGCCTCCTTCATCTACCCACCCTCTCCTCTCCTCTTCTTCTCCCCTTCCCCTTCGGCGTATTGGGGAGGAAGAGCTGGAGGTGGCTGTCACTGGGGGGATAAGACGGTCGATTTCTGTATTATGAACCCACCCACCCACACACACACACACACACACACACACACACACACACACACACACACACACACACACACACACACACACACACACACACACACACACACACACACACACATACGGGCGGCATCTTTTAGTGGGCGTCACGGCGTCTAGTCATATCGGCGTCGGTCAGAAGGATTATGGGCGCGATAAAAGACCCACACACACGCCACCACCAAGCAAAGGAGGAGGAGGAGGAGGAGGAGGAGGAGGAGGAGGAGGAGGAGGAGGAGGAGAGACGCTCACACCGAGTTAGTATACTGCCTGTGTGCGTAATTGATATATAATGCATGTGTGTGTGTGTGTGTGTGTGTGTGTGTGTGTGTGTGTGTGTGTGTGTGTGTGTGTGTGTGTGTGTGTGTGTGTGTGTGTGTGTGTGTGTGTGTGTGTGTGTGTGTGTGTGTGTGTGTGTGTGTGTGTGTGTGTTTTGTGCAACGTCACCGCGATCAGAAATAAATCAACTCGAGAAACTTTGTTCATGGAGGAAAAAAAAATGTAAGTATATAAAACAGAGAGAAAGAAAGACAGTATGAAGGGAAAGAAGAGGAGGAGAAGGAGGAGGAGGAAGAGGAGGAGGAGGAGGAAAACTAGAAGAGAGAAAAGTGAAGGAAAGAATAAAAATACCGCTTTAGAGAGAGATATAGATGGTAGGGAGACTAATTAAATCTTGTGTAATTAGTAAATAGAACAATAATCTAGTCAATCAAATCAAAAAACTGAAATTATGAAAGGCAATTCTTGATAACAACTTTCCTTCCCTCCCTTCCCCTCCCCTCTCTTACCATCCACTCCTTATCCCTTGTCTCCTCTCTCCTCCCTTCTGTCCCCAATCCTTTCATCCCTCCTTCCTTCCCTACCCTTCCCTCCTCCTCCTCTCCCCTTTCCCTCTCATCCCACCCTCTCTCTCTCTCTCTCTCTTTCTCTCCTTTCCTTCTTGAACACTTTCCTTCCCTCTACTTTTCCCTCTTACTACTACTATTTTTTTTCTTTCTCTCTCTCTTTTATCTTTCCCTTACCTTATCCCTCCCTCGCCTTTCAACACAAAGGAACCGTTTTTGTTGTTGTTGTTGTTGTTGTTGTTGTTGTTGTTGTTGTTGTTGTTGTTGTTGTTGTTGTTGTTGTGGTTGTTGTTGTTGTTGTGGTTGTTGTTGTTGTTGTGGTTGTTGTTGTTGTTGTTGTTGTTGTTGTGTTGTTGTGGTTGTGGTTGTGGTTGTTGTGTTTGTTGTGGTTGTTGTTGTTGTTGTTGTTGTTGTTGTTGTTGTTGTGGTTGTTGTTGTTGTTGTTGTTGTTGCTTCAATTAAACGCATGAGTTCTCTATTTTTTCTTCTTTTTTTCGGAAGGAAGCGTCATCTTCAGGAAACTTGTAATTTATAAGAGTCTTCACCTGCCCCCTCTCCCCCTACCCCCCTTTTACTTACATCGTCCAGCTGTACAGTTCTGGCATTTAGCGTTTGTCCCATGAGACTCTACATATACTTCCAATCGAAACATGAAAGCAAATATTTCATAATACCAACCCTAAGTCTTTTGAAGTCTCTTACGTAATGCTCTCTCTCTCTCTCTCTCTCTCTCTCTCTCTCTCTCTCTCTCTCTCTCTCTCTCTCTCTCTCTCTCTCTCTCTCTCTCTCTCTCTCTCTCTCTCTCTCTCTCTCTCTCTCTCTCTCTCTCTCTCTCTCTCTCTATGTGACCTTCTAATATACTTTCCACCTTCCCTTGTCTACATTTTCAGTCTCTCTTTGTACTGTGACTTGTATCCTTACTTTTGTTTACTTAAAAATCCTCTTTCCTATTCCTATTCTGTGCTTTATACGTGTTTATATTTTAGTTTCCATGTTGTTTTAATACAGAAAATACATCTTATATTATATTACTCCTTGCTTGTATTTTGATTGCTTAAATGTTGTGTCTCTTGCAATGGCACTAACCTGCAATCGATATTTTTTTGGGGCCTTATCAATACCAGGTTTACATTTATCATATCTAAGAGTCTTTACCCTATCCTCTTTAACTCTTATCTGTACACATCTATCTATTCCTTGCTTTCTGAACATACACTCTAAGCATGCACAATATATATACATCCTTCATTACATTAATTTCCCTTCACCTCACCAATACCAGTGAAGGAAATAGTCACAGTGAGGGAGGGAGTTGATAAGTAAGGGAAGCATCTACTATAGGGGGAGGAACATGCCATTAGATTATGAGCCAGACGGAGACAGCTGGTGGCGACGGAGGCGGTGGTGGTGGTGGTGGTGGTGGTGGTGGTGGTGGTGGTGGTGGTGGTGGTGGTGGTGGTGGTGTACTGTAGGGGATGCGGGACCCTTCATGGAATCCGCAGTAATTGATTCGCATAAAGGGAATTAAATGCAACAAAGAGAGGGATCGGAGGCCATTTGGAGTCATAATTTTGTGTTACATTTTTTTGTGTGTGTATGTATGCGCGCGCGTGTCTGTATGTCTGTGTGTGTGTGGGGGGGAGTGGGGGGCGGGGGTGGATCTCTGATGAGTCTTTTCGTTCCAGGGGAGAAAGGTGAGGTGGTGTGTGGGGGGGAGGGGGAGTGTGTGGGGGGGGCGGGTTGAGGGGAGTGTGGTAGGCGTGAGGGGAACAAAGGTTAAAACAACTGGATAAAGGGATGAACACTAACGAAAAAGGTGAAAGGATGAGGTAAATGAGAGAGAGAGAGAGAGAGAGAGAGAGAGAGAGAGAGAGAGAGAGAGAGAGAGAGAGAGAGAGAGAGAGAGAGAGAGAGAGAGAGAGAGAGAGAGAGAGAGAGAGAGAGCGAGAGCGAGAGCGAGAGCGAGAGCGAGAGAGAGAACACGAATAGTCTGAAATAAGTGAGTTACATATGACGCGACAAGCAAGGCGGAAGTCAGGGATGCTTAGGGAGATCATGGAAAAGGAGAGATGAAGAGAAGAGAGAATGTAAGGGGCGTTAAGAGAGCAAGAAGGAAGGAGAGTTAAGAGGCAAGCGGAGGAGACAAGGGGAGAGGGTCACTGGCAATGAGAGGTGAGTAAGGGCTTGGGTAGGAACGATAAGGGTAAAACAGGGGAGGAGAGGGCGTGCTGAGGGTTGGGAGGCGGGTGGGGTGAGCGGCCTCAGGTGGGAAAGCCGCGTTTCCTCCGGTAGCGCCAGGTAACCCTCGCTCAGACCTTGTAACTTCCGGCTTCTGGGAGAGGGGCGAAGCGAGGCACCGGAAGAGTGGTGGCTGCAGGGAGGGGAGAAGGAGGGAAGTGAGGGGCCAGCGAGGCGCCCTTCAGCAGCTGGGATGGTGGTGGTGGTGGTGGTGGTGGTGCCGCCCGTATTACTAGTATTGGGTGGTAGAAGGTCATATCGATTAGATTACGCTAGAGAGTATTTCGTAATGAGTTATTTTTAGGTGCAGTAGAGTAGAGTAAAGTACTTGAGGAGGTGTGGTGTTTGTTTACCTGTCGTGTGTGTGTGTGTGTCGGTGCAGGTAAGGTAAATATTCCACTACATGGTCTACGCTTAATCCACCCTGAGCGACTTATGGCATTAATCTGACAGTATCAAGATGAGGATAAAGAAACTGATGATTCTATATTTTCCACTGTTACCAACACTCCATTAATTATACTAGTACATGTAAAGTTTGTTTTCATTATTCGTACCATAGTGATTTTCTTTTTTTTTCATTTCTTTAGTTTTATTTTATAGCGCACGTAAATATTGTGAACCAGTTTTATATTTATGACGTTTAAGGAAAAAAATCTACGAGTGGGAGTGTGTAGTAAAGTGGCAGTCTCTGAGTTAGTGGTTCGGGTTGTTGTGGTGGCTTGCGGAGGAGTGATGGAGTAAAGAGCGAGTGTGTTGGAGTGGAGGGAGGAGAACGCCAACGCTGCTCCCTCCCAGAGAACTCAGACAAAGGAAATCGATATTGTGATGCACGTTATCCAGAATGACATGGAAAAATATAATAACAATGACATGATACCTGAAGGAAACTCTGAGTATGAGAGGGAAACTGTGGGTATGAGAAATATATTGTGGGTTTTGGAAAGAAAACTGCGGGTACTATAGAGCAAGTGTGGGTATGAGAGGGAAACTGTGGGCATGGGAGGAAAACTGTGGATACTAGAAGAAAAACTGAGGGTAATGGAAAGAAATTTGGGTCATGAGAAAGAAACTACGATTATTAGAGAGAAACTGTAAGCATAGGAGAGAAACTGTGGACACTAGAGGGAAATTATGGGCATGGGAGGGAAACAAAGAGCATGAGAGGGAAGTTACATATACCTGTGAGTCTTGGTTTGATTCCGTGATGGGACATAAGGTAAGTACACACTTTGCCCACCCACTCAACCTCCGTCACATGTCGGTCGATAAATGACTCCACTTAGGAAAGTTAAACAAGAGTAAACAAGATACTACAATCAGCCTTGTATCCCGAGCTTAAGAGGTGCTTATACCCGCCACGGAATCAGCAGAGGTCATGGGAACGGAAATGTGAGATGTGGTGAAAGAAAGCCTACAATATACTCACTTTTCCTCACAAACTTCATTTCACTTCTCATCAGTAGGTTGCAGTTTTATACACCACCCCCCCTACACCCCCCCCCACACACACACACCACATACACACACATACACACGCACACAAGGGCGTAAAGAGACATAAACAGGCACGCATACTCTCAAATACACGGTGAAACACAATCATTAAATCAGCTACCATGATAGTTTTATCGCCTTTACTTACTACGTGTGTTCCTGATTTGTCAATAAATAATCACTCCTTAATAAACAATGGCTATTTTTACTCTCTATCTTTATTTTCTGCGTTTTATTTCCTTTTCTTTTTTCTTTCTTTCTCTCTATTTTTCTCATCATGTTATTTTTAGTCATCCTCCTTGTCCTCGTCTCATCTTCATCCTTTTCCTCCTCCTTGTCCTCAATATCCTCTTCCTCCTCCTGCCATCCCTATAATTATAATAACGACACTCACCTCAGCACCAGGTAAGTACTCCTATATACATACATGCCGTGACAACGTTGCTCTGAGCACCTCCCACTTCGAGGCGGAATTCCCACAGGTTCATCTAGCGCCGCGGGTTCTTTCCAGTGGGTCATTGTGTACTAGTGGTGCGTGGCGTCACACCCAATGCAGCGCGCCCGTGGGATCCTCCTCAGTGTTGGGCGTATTGGGCGGGTCTCGTTTTTGTGGCGTCGCGTGCCGGACTTCCGTGAGAACCTGAACGGTAAATGGCGCGAGCCGGATATACGGAGCCGGAAGTTCCCTCTGAGCTAAGCATCTGAGGGAGTCTGCCGATGAGGTGGTGGGGGAGGAATGGGCTGTTGAGGTGAGCGCCCTGCCTGCCCGCCCTCCCACCCTCCCGCCCGCCCTAATATTATACCATCGCCGCCACACCTTTGTTTTGGTTAAGCGCTGTGTGTAAGTGGTATTGTCTTGGGTTATCTGGTGTAGTTCTTGCACCAAATGGACGCAGGACTGTGGTTGTTTGTGAGTTTGTGAGTGACATGGGAAAGAAGAATACACAACTATACATTATTATACTCGATTGATATTGATTTTTTACATAGTCGTACAAAAGTTTATATCCCCTGCCATCTTTTTTTTCTTCCTCTCTTGCACTGTTAGATGTTTTCATTATCTTCATTTTGTATGTGAAATCCTTCATACCACCACCACCACCACCACCACCACCACCACCACCACCACCACCACCACCAGCCGATCAAACGATAACCACCAGACCACATCGCTATTGTTTGCCATCCACCCTCCGTCCCGCCCTCCCCTGAAGGTACTTGGTCATGCGTGTCAAGAACAGAAGCTCTTAATTAATGGTTAGATCTCATCACATTTACACAACCGCGCCT
>JAPQNM010000002.1:6107254-6122254 GCA_029783475.1 Metacarcinus magister
TAGTAGTAGCAACATTACCTGGATTGAAGAGGAGGAAGAAGATAAACCTGAAAAGTCTTTGAGATTCATTGCAAAGTAAAAAAACAATAAGAAAAACGAAACAAAACAAAAATCAATCTGAGAGGAAACTGTACACTATTGCTCTAGAAGAAGAAGAAGAAGAAGAAGAAGAAGAAGAAGAAGAAGAAGAAGAAGAAGAAGAAGAAGAAGAAGAGAAGAAGAAGAAGAAGAAGAAAGAAGAAGAAGAAGAAGAAGAAGAAGAAGAAGAAGAAGAAGAAGAAGAAGAAGAAGAAGAAGAAGAAAAAAGAAGAAGAAGAAGAAAAAGAAAAAAAGAGGAAAGAAAATAAAAAAAAAGAAGATGAAGAATGGCAGCCTACAGGAAAGTGTTGGGCTTGTATATAAGAAGGAGGAGGGAATGTTTGGGGAGGAACGTGGAGGTAATGGAGGTATGCTGGGAGGAAGGGAGAAGGTATTGAGCTGACGCCATGAAGAAATCTTGTGAGTCGCCGCCCTCCCCGCCTTGCTCTCGTTTTTACCCCCCCCAAAGATTACTCCTCCTCCTCCTCCTCCTCTTCCTCCTCTCCTACTCCTTTCCTTATTTTCTCCCGCCTCCTCCTCCTCCTCCTCCTCCTCCTCCTCCTCCTCCTCCTCCTCTCTTTCTGGTCTCCAACCCCGTCCTTGCTCTCGGCCTTCTTCCTCCATCTCTCTCTCTCTCTCTCTCTCTCTCTCTCTCTCTCTCTCTCTCTCTCTCTCTCTCTCTCTCTCTCTCTCTCTCTCTCTCTCTCTCCCTTCCTTCCTTCCTTCCTCCCTTCTTTTCCTTTCCTATGCAGTAGTCCCCTACACTACTGACCCTTCCCTTACACTCTTTTACCACACTTTCCCTCACTCCAATTCCCCTCTTTTTCCCCTCTAGCCTCCCTCATCACTTTCATTGCCCATCTTCCTCTCGCATTCCCCGTTCATTCCTGCGTGGCTTATCCTCTCATTCACCTCTCCGCGCCTCGTACCTCACCCTTACTACCTCACCACACCCGTGCCTCCCCTTGTACAGTCCCCTCCCCGTCCCTCCGGCTCTGTACAGCAACAAGTGGCACCAACTGGCACTCTCTTTCTTCCCTCCCTCCCTCTCTCCCTCCCTCCCTCCCTCCCTCGCTTCCCTCCTCCCACCCTCGCTTTACCACACACTCTGCTTTCATATACCGCGTTTCCACCTTCTACTCTGTTCTTCCCTTCCTTTATCCAGCTGCTTCTGTTCCTCACCTTTGTTCCATTCTCAGCTATTATCTTCTTTTCGCTCCTCTCACCTCACCTTGCTGGAACTCATGAGGTTGAAGCCGTGTGTGCATTATGATGGAGGTATGATACAGGGAACAGTGAGGGAAGTGAGAGGAAGTGAGAGGAATTAAGACACCATACTGACTGAGAGGCATGAGTGGGAGTGGAGAGGGAGAGTATGAAGAGGTCCTGAGTGAGTGTGTGTGTGTGTGTGTGTGTGTGTGTGTGTGTGTGTGTGTGTGTGTGTTTATTAATTGTTTATTCTTTTTAGAGGAATAACAAATAAAAGATATAGATTTATGTATACGTACTTTACTTTTCTTTACCACGTCGTTATAGGCTGTCTAGATGGCTGGCTTTATGGTTATATTTGATTTTTCCTGTATGAGTATATATAACGTGCTTGTACTACACACCTAGTTAGTTATAAAGACGAAGCAGTGATGTATTAATATGTTATGCTTCAAAATACAGTGTTGATGTCAGCTTCTTGTATCATTATCAAGGAATATCTGTATTAATAACCTGTACGATAGACACAATTTTATTTATTTTTATTTTGCGTTACTTGCAGCTTCTGTTAATGCGTTTGTGCGGGACAACAGCGTCATACCACACGTCAATACCTGAGCGACGGATATGACCTCTAGTGGGCTGAAGAGGCATTAAGCGGGCCATAAGTAAGCTGATAACGCGATAAGGAACATATGGAGAGGAGGCCGGGGTAGTGGCGGTGGTGGTGGCGGCGGTGGTGGTGGTGGCGGTGGCGGTGGTAGTGATGACGGCGTCGGCGGACAGTGAGTGATAGAAGGGAAGAGAGCATGGCTGGGGAATGTGTGAGGGAAGGGGAAGGGAGGGGAGGAGAGGAGAGGAAGGCGTCAGTAGTGGTATAGTGAGGTTGGCGGGGAGGAAAGCAGGTGTTGAGGGTGGCAGGTAGTTCGTATAGTGGTGGGGAGGAAAGGGTGGACTGCTTTAAAGTGGTGCACGACAAAATATTAAAGAATTCGAGTTTCTCATTACATTGTTTTCGAGATCAACAGAACATACATACATACATACATACATACAGACAGACATACAGACATTCACACAGCCAGACAGACAGACGTTCTCGAGGACACCAATGCACACACAGGATACACATACAGAGGCGGGCAAGGGTAAGGTGAAGGTGTTTCGTGCGTGTCCTTGTCCACCACACGCACGGTAGACAGGGAAGGTAAGTGCATGTGCTCCTTTCTCATACTTACGTCCACAAGGTTGAAAAAATAAAACTATGCACAATAATGCGTAAAACATAATGTGCACAACAGCATGAAGGACAGTGAAATAATATAGTGTTCTACCCACCATACGTTGTGTGTGTGTGTGTGTGTGTGTGTGTGTGTGTGTGTGTGTGTGTGTGTGTGTGTGTGTGTGTGTGTGTGTGTGTGTGTGTGTGTGTGTGTGTGTGTGTGTGTGTGTATGTGTGTGTGTGTGTGTGTGTGTGTGTGTGTGTATTTACCTAGTTTTAATATACAGGGCCTGAGCTACACTCGTGTGGTCCTGTCTCCGTATCTATATCTGTCCCGTTTTTCCTTCAGTTGATGTACATTCTTTGCCATTATCATCTCCTCCTTCAGTCCATTCCAAGTATCTATACTTATTTGAGGAAAACTGTGTGTGTGTGTGTGTGTGTGTGTGTGTGTGTGTGTGTGTGTGTGTGTGTGTGTGTGTGTGTGTGTGTGTGTGTGTGGTTTTCATTAAGACTAGCAGTACCATGTTATAATGATGATTAATGTGAGCTTCATCCAAGGCAGGGTGTTCATGAATGGAGGTGTGGAACATTCGTTGAGTGGTTCGGACCTGATGAACCAGCCACACATGGTCGGCCGCAGTAGTATTTATTTACCAACTCTCTCGTAAGCTGGTGTGTCGAGGTGTGTGCTAAGCAACGGATCACCTGTGTATTCATGTACTACTACTACATCAATGTTTTTTTCCTCTTTATTTTCTGGTCTTGTGTGTTGGCTAATGTTGTAGATGTTTATCATTGTAATTTGTTATCATTATTATTTATATTGTTATTATTGTTATTATTAATTTTATTATTGTTATTATTATTATCATTATTATTATTATTATTATTATTATTATTATTATTATTATTATTATTATTATTATTATTATTATTATTATTATTATTATTATTATTATTATTATTTTAACATTATCATTATTATTATCATAATTATTATTATTATTATTATTATTGTTATTATTATTATTATTATTATTATTATTATTATTATTATTATTATTATTATTATTATTATTGTTATTATTATTATTAGTGGTAGTAGTAGTAGTAGTAGTAGTAGTAGTAGTAGTAGTAGTAGTAGTAGTAGTAGTAGTAGTAGTAGGAATGGTAGTAGTAGTATCCCTATTGTTATTGTTATTATTATTGTTATTATGATTATCATTATTATTATCATAATCATTATCATTAATTTTCGTCATTGTCTTCATATTTTGTTTCTCAAATCAGTATGATTCGAAGACATTTTTCATTCTCAGTCTTCGTCAGAAATATTTTCATTGGTCCTTTGTGTGTAGATCAAGGAAGGTGGAGATCAACAAACAACAATTCACACAAATAATTTATTACAATTTTGGAAAAAAAAGAAAAACAGAATCTAAACATTGTTGCATCAAATCTGACATTACAGGAAGGCTTATACTAACAGTCCAAATGTATAATACGAATGATATGGTACAGATTAGTCAGCTATGTACAGCGCCTCGGCAACAGCCGCCAAGCGCGGGCACCCCGCCGGGCACGGTGCTGGGTTCTTCCCTCGCCCGTACACGAGGAGCACAAGCACGGCTCCCTCAGGCCAAGGATGTCAGACTAAACATAGAAGTCTGTCGGGTGTTAAATATTGGTTTGGTCACTGTCACCTCGCAAGTTACACTGAAACCGGACCTTAACTTAGCAAAAAGCTCAAGAAGAAAACACTCGCTGAGGACACATGGTGAAGATGCTATACACACCTTAACGCTACACAAGACTAAAATGACTACAAACACTACAAAGTACTACACAGCTTTGAACAAGATAGTTGAAGTCAAATAATATATTCCTGACTGTTTCGGGAGCTTTCAGGGTCACATACAAATGTGAGTCATAAAGACAAGCCCTGAAAACTCCCGGAAGGTCAGACTTACAGCAGGACAAAGATTAGAAAAAAAGCTGCCATTGAGATCCAAAAGGGTACAAGTCTCAGATCTTTCTCCAGCTCCCACGAGGCATCCACCGCCATTAGCAGGTGGATTACAACCTTAAGTAATCGTATACAACTGTAGATCAGAAAATAGCTCAACCCTCATTACTGCTATGCAGAAACTCTACATTAAGTGCTTAAGAAATGCACAGTGCACTGCAATACAGCCTTAGAAACTAACTTATCATAAGATACTGGAGTCATTTTGAAGACAATATAACATTAATACTGGCATACAGGTAGTCCCTATAGAGCCAAGGAAGTCATTTTCCTTTATGTTACTTAGTTGCCTGTGTCGATGACCCACCTACTCTGGGGTCTCGCTTCCCACTACCTGCACAGAGGCCTCGCCCACCCAGGAGGGGTTCGCTGGCACCAAGGAAAGGTGTACTGGAAGATTTTTCATGTGTACGCTCGGAAATAAAAGGGGGTTCAGACTTGAAATGCAGGACACAAAAAGGAATGCGAAAGGGGATGGAGGGAGGAATGGAGGGGCGGGTAGGCGGAGGGAGTCAGGGAGTGTCAGGGAGGTAGACCTTAATTTTCAGCTGCCTGTGAAGAGCCCTCCCCCTCCCCTATTCACAAACTGATTGGGGGGAGGAGGGATGAGTTGTAGGTGCACACACACACACACACACACACACACACACACACACACACACACACACACACACACACACACACACACACACACACACACACACACACACACACACACACACACACACACACACACACACAATTCAAACTTTTCAGCCTCGTATAACTTAATTTGTACACAGCCATGAAATGTTATTGATTGTCTCGCCTAATTCATAGAGAGCTGACCGACAGTATTGCAATTTTCACACGTATGAAACACACACACACACACACACACACACACACACACACACACACCACACACACACACACACACAAAGAAAAAATCACTTACGTATACTAGCTTATAAAAAACACACACGCCAAAATAAGTGCCATAAACTACTTATAAAACACAAGGTGAATGCTAAAAATATGCTAATCAATAAACTTATCTTATGAGACCAATATAGTTAATTAGCTGCGTCTATTATCCTTATTTGGTGTGTTAACGAGAGAGAGAGAGAGAGAGAGAGAGAGAGAGAGAGAGAGAGAGAGAGAGAGAGAGAGAGAGAGAGAGAGAGAGAGAGAGAGAGAGAGAGAGAGAGAGAGAGAGAGAGAGAGAGAGAGAGAGAGAGAGAGAGAGAGAGAGAGAGAGAGAGAGAGAGAGAGAGAGAGAGATACTACATAGAGTTCATCAAACGTTACTACAAGGGTGGTTGACTAGATGTGTAACGTGACAAAACTTCTAGGTGTTACTGATTCGATTCTCTCTCTCTCCTAAACTCTCCTCTACAAACTGACTCACTGACTAGATCTTATGTTGATTAGAGTGACTGACTAGATGACTCATCCATCGACATGACTAGAATGTCCTTTGACTAGATATTCAAGCATGACTTTCTTAACCTGACTAGGTAGTTACACTTGACTAGATTTAATTGCTAACTTAAAACGTATTCTGACTGACTAGATTCATATATGTAATTAATGACTAGATATATAAATGACTAGACTTTTTGATTGACTAGAATTGTCCTAAAGTTCCTAAATTTATGTTTGACTAGACTAGACTAGAATCTTGACTAGAATTCTTCGCCTGATTTACTACATTATTGACTAGATGTCCTTTTGACAAACCTTACTTACACCACACTGACTAGACTTCATGATTGACTAGAGTATAAAAAAAAACTTCCCTAAAATCTAACTTGACTAGACTTGCATACATACTTGACTAGAAATGCGTATGACTAGACATCGCATGGGCAATAATTTTTTCATTTCCCTTTCCTGTAAAATAACTCGCGGAAGCAACAGAAGAAGACGACGTAGCGGCTGTCGTAACCTTACTTAAGACATCCACGAGTTATTTGACATCAAGGAAAAAATAATAATAAAATAAAAAATAAATAAACGCTACTGACTAGAATTATGTCTATGTTGATTGTTCGCCGCAACTAAAATCAAAACTTACTTAAACAATGATAAACCTGATTCTCCTTTTGACTAGAATACAATACTTAGGTAACTCATTATAAGCTAACACACACACACACACACACACACACACACACACACACACACACACACACACACACACACACACACACACACACACACACACACACACACACACACACACACACACACACACACACACACACACACACACACACACACACACACACACACACACACACACACACACACACCTGACTAGATGCTTCATAATGACTAGATAGATACATGTACAAGGCACTCTGTCGTATATACGTATGTAGTATCCAACCCTCTTAATGGTGTTTACCCATGATTAGTTTAAGAAAATTAATGCCCTGAATCCCTGGTGTGTAATTAGAATATACTTAAGTTATGATATGACTATATTTTGATTGTTTACTTGCAGCACTTAACTAACTTTCTCTCTCTTTCTCTCCCTTCTCTTCACCTGATGACTGAGGAGACACCAACTATAAGGAAACCTAACCTAACCTTAACTAGATTTGGTGAAAAAAATCATTAATCTAACTTAAGTGTAATTATTCTAACTTATAAAAACTTAATCTAACTTATAAAAATCATTAATCAAACTTAAACTAAAACTTAATCATACGGACGAGTATAGTAAGATAGTTGAGGAGAGGAGAGAAAAGTTAGAAGCTGATTCACCGGGTACATAGAATCTTGACTAACTTACTAACTGCTTACTAACTTACGCGTTACTAACTATTGACTAGATATGCACTAGCTCCGTGTTAGGAGAGACTAGAGAGCGAATGGACTAGAGCCAATTGAAGCGAAGGGCTTGGAGCGACTGCTTTCAACAAGGGGGCTTTCAAATTAGGGACAGAGGGAATAATGAACACGGTGACACAGTAGGTCGATACGAATGTTCTTTTATGAGACGGGAAACCAAACTGGATTTTCTGTTAAATTTGTCATTGAAAAGGCAAACTATATAATTTTCTGCAAATGTGTCAGAGTGAGCTTATTCCTCTGCGACCTGATTTTATGCTATACTTAAATTAAATGACTAGAAAAAATAAGGCCACAATAAAATAATAATAATAATAGTTGTAATAATAATAATGATTATAGTGTATATGATATAAAAGGAAGAAATTAAAAGTGAAGGGAAGTGTGATTATAATAACTAGATCAGATTAAATCTTGATTGTCGAGATGATCAGAGATAAAGTACTCGCAGATTTGAGCTGTAAAGGAGGAAGGAATTAATTTAAAAAATTTTTAATCGATGTCGCTTCGCAACAGAGATGGGAGTAAATTATGAAAAATCTAGAAAAATTAATTTTGCGAGCATTGAAAGATGAACGAATCAAAAGTAAAGAAAAGGGGGAAAAAGTTAGGCAGAAGGAAACTTAAACAATAATATCGAACTGAACGTGGAACTTGGGTGCTGAATTACGTGTGAGAAGCAGCAAACTCCAGTAAGTCAACAACTTAACCCTAACTTAAGCACGACTGCAGGACGGCGCGAGGACCTGACTAGAAGGGTGACGCCGCCCTGCCCTGTGACTAGAAGACTACACGGCGAACTTGAGATCATGTGAGGACGAGCCGGTGGGACGGACAGCCTGGGGTGGCGGGGTGACACACTGACCCCCTTTGTCTTGACCGAAATAATACTGTGACGCCAAATACTACAATGTTATGTCAATGAATTTTTTTGAATTACTATTTCATGATTTAGTTATTCATTTAGTTTGTTTGGTTGTGGGGACAGTTTGATCACCTCGCTGCATCCTACCAGACGGCCGCGCCCTTACCGGCTCTTTAGAAACACTGACGTTCGCTGCACTAGATGTGTGACTAGATTGTTCTCATCCTTGGCTTCCGGCCGTGTGGAGGACGTACTCTAGCTCGCATACACGCACACACACACACGTACACATGTGCGTGTGCATGTACGAGGACTAGTATGTAACATCACAACCAAACACAGCTCAAGAAAATGTAAATATACTTAAAAAAAAACTATGTATGGCAAAATAATTATGTACACGAACACACACAGACACCATACGTACACACACACACACACACACACACACACACACACACACACACACACACACACACACACACACACACACACACACACACACCTTAAACACGGAAGATATATAATTCAAACTAGAAGAAAAATAGCTTCACTTAACTTACAAAAGAGGTAACTTACGGTAAAGATCAACTCACAACGGCACTCACAGCTGAGAGAAATGCCTCAACTTTCACACGAGCAGCAAACATTCACTCAGACAGCATAATGTACGCGCGTCGCCTCCTTTCAGACACCCAGAAGGCATAAAGGTTCTCCCACTTCTTACTACTTACTCTCACTCTCTCTCTCTCTCTCTCTCTCTCTCTCTCTCTCTCTCTCTCTCTCTCTCTCTCTCTCTCTCTCTCTCTCTCTCTCTCTCTCTCTCTCTCTCAACACACTAGGGAGCCTCTTGCACTACAGGGCGTGAAAGACTGCTGGCCTACCTACGTTAATTTTCAGGAGCAGCAGAGGAGGGAGGAAGGGAATACAGGCGGGGGTGAGGGAAGGAGGGAGGGAGGGAGGGAAGGAGGGAAGGGAAGGTTATGTTCTGTAGCGTCTCCCCGTTCTTGTAGTAAAAAAACGGAGGAGGAAAAGCCACGTGGATGAGGCCTGAAGGGAACACCATATATTGTTTTTTGTTTTTTTATATAATTTATACACGAGAATCATGTTTTTTTCTTTTTTTCTGCCTGTCAGTTTCTCACTCTCTTATTGAACTTGATTCTTGAGTGTAGATTATATGAAGTGTATTTACGTTTTTTTTTTAATTTATTTATTTTCTTATAGTTTTAGCTTTCTTCTTTGATTTGTTTTGCATTTTTTTTTATAAAATTATTTAGTATTTACGACATAACTTATCTACTTATTAATTAATTTACTTATTATTTACTTCCTTATGTATTTATTTACTTATCTACTTATGTCTTATTTATTAATTTGATTTTTTTTTGTTTTTGTTCACCAGCACCCCTCCGACGCAGCAGGAGTGGTGTTGGTGATGGTGTTCCCTTCAGGAGGCAGCCAAGGCCTCCTCCAACGCCTTCAATAACACAACAAGAAAGAAAGTTGCTAATAGTGTAAAGCATTAAGCAAGATGGTGGGAAGGTCTTTCTGAGCTTCCGTACCTTACCTACTCAAGGGGCGAGGATGACCCTGGATCGTAATACTCAAGTACGTTATCTAAATTATAATGCCCATTAATTTCTGGCCACCAAATGGTCTCTCTCTCTTTCTCTCTTCTCTCAATTCCTGACTGAATATTCTGAACCACAAAATCAATTACTTTCTTTTCACTTAATGACAGAAGGTTTATGGCAGTAATAATAGTCACGCCAAACTAAACAAATGTGAGTTATGAGAGTGTGGCACCGGAGTCGGAGACGCGGCTGACCGACGAACTGAGTTGTAACACTGAATTAGCTTCGCCAACACAGCCTCTGGTGACCTCAAAGCGGCACCAACGACGTGAGGGGGACGAGCTGATAACATAACCTCTGCGTGTGTGACGTGAGGGTAATCAGCTGACCCTCCCCCGTAATGGCGAGGAGACGTGATCCATACGGGAATAAAACCTCCGCGTGGATGTCGCCTCCTGCCTCACCGTCTGGGCATCAACTTAAAACTATACATATGTACACACTTATGGCACGTTACATACACGGTAGGCGTTGATCGTTCCTAAACACGAATTAAATGTACACACAGCCCAGATATTCTTTGAACAGCACACACAGCACACCAAGGCCCCGGACACTGTACACCCGGGCATCACAACACCCATCCGCCGGTAACACACTGCGTCGCAAATTTTCGCTTAAAATTAAATTCATTTTTGTCAGTCACTCCTTTTTAATCACTAAACACAGCTGCATTAACTTAATCTTACGCACTCATTCTCCTTACAAATCATTCATATTAGTGATATATTGCACGGCCTGATTGCACGGTATTCCTTGCTCTTGTTGCACGCATTCCCAGCACGAATCTAGCCAATTGGTTGTGAGCTTACGATGATACAGGGGCGGGCTGGTGTGTTACCGGCGGCCCGCACTGAAGAGTCAACCAGTGAATCCTGTAAAACTATTCCATGCAGCAGTGCACGGTGAAGCACGCACGGTTATTTCTTTTCAAGCCAAAAACAATACTATTGTGTCCCGGCTGTGAACATTTGTTTCCAACCCCATGCAAAGCTCGCGTGAGACCTGCGATGCGATCTGGGTAAAAACTATAAAGTTGTAAAAACAAACAAGAAAACAAACTGTGGGGATCAGAATGGAAAAGTAATTAATCTGGTATAGTGAGTGAGCGTTGCCATTTCGATTATCCAGTTATCCGGCAGGCGAGGGTTGGCCGGCGGTGGTGGGGAAGGCCCGTCAATCTGACGCGTCCTCCCCACTCCATGCCTCGCCTCGCACGCCCCTCACACCCGCTCATTAACACCACTCACCACCCAGTAAGTGACAAGTTAAACATCGTGTGTACATTTATTACCAAACACTCACACAAACTTGTATGAGCTATTAACATTTTAGTTTTTTACATTTTCCGCACAAATTTATGTCCGCTTGAGCGTGCTGTGATGTCATTGTCCTCACACTGGCGGTCTTGTTGCATATTGAACATTAACAATTTACTTCCCTTCATTTAGATTTTGTTCACTTCAGGAAGGGTGATACGGTTCCCAAAGGTTACGTGTTAATAATCCACCGCGCGTGCTTCCACCAACCACCACCAAATCAACACAAAACTGGAGTAGCTTATCTTTGATTAACACTGGTTAACTCTTGATTGCTTTCGAGGTGATACCTGTGTGTCCGTGACCTTGGTGTTAGTCTTATGAAGTGATCGCTATTCTACTAAAAATACTTATTAACTATGTCACCAGAAAGAACACGAGGAACACCATCCCCAGCCTGGTGTGGCGCCCAGCTTGGACACCGAGCTGTGAGCAGGCTAACCTCACCTAGAGATATAATTTGATAATAATTTGGAATTCTGATCAACATTTATCACGCATTAAACACATGATACGTGGTGTTCACTGAGGTGAGGTTAACCTGTTCGTCTGTGTGCATAACAAATACTAGGACAAGTTGTTTGCTGCGGAAGTACTATCCTGTGTTCCTTCTGGTGTGCTCAGGTACTTTGGTTGATTAGGCTAATTACCTGGTAGCTGAGACAACTGGGTTTCACTTGATACTGAGGGTCAACATAGGACTTGTTTGACAGCGTGTTGGTGGTGGAACCTCCTAACACCGGGCGCCAAGATAGTTGGAAGTGCAAATGTTAGGAGGCTCATTAAGGTAACTAATTTTGTTAACAGAGAATGTGTCCAGCTGAGTATAATGTGCAGTAGATCTAATTAAGAATTATAAATTGAGTGTAATAGCTTGTGATCATTGTTAAAGTGAATATTTAAATGAGATCAATAACACTTCATAAACTCGATACAAAACATCAAAATCAATAAGTTCCTTTATGAGATCAGCGTGAGACTCAAGCGTTACTTTGAGACCCGCCATGGGTTTCATCGTGTTGGATGACAATGCCATAACCTGAGATCAATGCCAGATTTCATGGCATATTTTGAGACTGGCACTCACTCACTCCTTGCACCTACTGAATACAGAATCTGATCAGTCAGGACACACTGTTCCTTCCCTAGCAGACACGCGACCCATTGCTACAAACAAAGACAAATTGTTGATTGAATTTTATCACTGAATCTGAGTGCCATTCACCGTGCGCCATAGTACACACGCACACACACATACACACACACACACACACACACACACACACACACACACACACACACACACAATGCAGGCGTCCGGTTAGCAGACCTAGTGACCTTCATCTGTTACTTAGTTACACCCTCAAGTTGTCTCAGATTAAATCTATGGATACATGATATACAGAGCAATGTAGGGACAGTGACCAGTGACTATTAGGCCCAACCACAATGACGAGGCGGCCAAGACTAGAGTATAAAGTGGCCCGAGGGCCGGTACCTGTTGAGTCGTGGGGACTGGGGGGTCAGGGGAAGGCTTCTGCTGCTCGGACGGCAACTGAAGACCTGCCTGACGGAGAACCGCATCCGCACCGGGAGAAGCTGCCGACGACGCCCTTGGGTGACGCCTCAGATGTCCGTTGACTCCAGAAGTCGTTTTGGCATCGGCTGGACACCTGCTGCGCCGAGTGGTGAAATGGGAAAGGAGGCGAGGAAGAAGTAGAAGTTGGGCACGCCATAGAGTTACGTTGGCGCAGAGATCTGGTGGGGGCGATGAAGGAGGTGGGACGGTGTGGAAGGGGAAGGCTGGATAGGAAGATGTCCTCTAGAGGAAAACTGAGGACGGGGTACATGTAGCTGGGTGGGGGAAGCTGCCTCTAGGTTTGGAAGATGGGCGGTCTCCAGGTGGAGTTCGAGGGCGGCTGCCGTGTAGAAGGCGGCAGCACACAGATGACAAGGGAGCACCTCGGCGGGGAAGTGGGGTGACAAGAGGGGCGTGAGGGGAGGAGGCTGGGGTGCGTGAGACGGCCCCGCCCCATCACTCTCACTGCTTTCCCCGCGATGCGTAGCCAGATGCTTTCTCAAGTAGGACTGCCTCTTGAACTTCTTGAAGCACAGCTCACACTCGAATTGCTCTTCTGGCGTCATCTCCTCCCTTTCCATGGCCATGAACTGCGGTAGCGGTAACAAGGCAGGAGGACCCTTCATTAAGTTGTTGTTGGTGGTGCTGCTCGTGTTGTTGTTGTTCTCGGTGTAGATTTTGCCCGGCGACATCTCCGCCTCGCTGCTGGTGGAGGCCGTGCTGGTACCGGCGGCGGTGGAGATAGATGTGACGGAGGTCTTAGGTTTGTGCCACCTCCTGTGGGAGGCGAGATTCGCCGGGCAGTTGAACACTTTATCGCACTCTGGACACCGGTACTCCACGTGAATGATGCGAGAGCACCGGTGTTGGGCCAGACCAAAGGCGTCATCATACATCTCCTTACAAAGACGACACACGTAGTCGCCGATCTTGTTGTCGATCTTAGCTATCTCCGCTTTGGCTTCTTCTGTGATCTCAACGACGTTGTAGGCCGGGTCGATGTCACCTTTCCTGACGACGAGGGGCTCCTCTCCCTCCACCAACTCCCTGATAATGGTGCCGGACACAGGCGAAGTTTTGTCCTCATCGAAGTTGAGGCGCCGCGCCGCTTTGGTTTTCTTGGACGTTTTGAGTTTCTTCTCTGTTGATGTAATAGAGGTACTGGGGGACTTACGTTTTTGTGGCGTAACGGCGCCTCCGATAGGGGACTTTGGTGGGACCTTGATGGGCGTAACAAGGCGTGGGGAGCCTGGAGGACGGGTGGTAAGGTTGAGTCCTTCCTGAGGACTCTGGAGAGACACAGCACTGTGACTTAGGTCGTAAGGAGAACGACCGAGAGGAGACGTAAAAGGGATGGGAGACCTTAGGGGAGAGGAGCCATGCGGCCAGTAGAGCGTGGGTGACAACAGGTGGTAGGGGCTGGTTTGAGGCGGCATCAGGTACCGCGGGTCGTCCACGCGCGGGATGGTCAGGTGGAAAGGTTGGAAGTGACTAGGGTCTGGAGGGTCGTGTAAGGTGGTAACGTGTAAACCCTGATCAGGTTCATCCCCTGCGGACTTCCTCTTGATTAGCGCCAGAGGGGTCGTCTGTTCCACATCACCAGGAGTAACTACGTCAGGATAAACCTTGGTTGGAAGGCGCACTGATGGAGTGTGACACACTGATCTTCTGTAGAAATCTCCATCAGAGGGACTGCTGAAGCCAGAGTCTGGAGTCCGCACCAACAGACGGCACCCCTTCTCAGCGCCTCGTCCGTGCACTACTTCCTTAACACCCTCGACCTCTCCACGTACCTGATGCAAGTCATCCCGAGCCCTTGTGTCGGAACTCTCGCTATCACGCCGACTTCGCAGACTGAAGTCCACAGGTTCCTCTTGCTCCACCGACAGGGTGACATCGCGCCACGGCCTGTATGGTATCAAGTCCATTGCACTCATTTCCTCTTCTCTCCTCTTCACCAGGAAGCCTTTCGGCATTATCACAGTTGAGATCACAGATGAACACAGCAAGCCGACTTGTGGAGTAGTGTAGTTGGAGGCGCCTGGCCCAGCGCCTCACATCTTGTTAGGAGTATGAGCGGGATGGGTGAGAGGAGCACAGGAGAGTGCGTCCACCCCGCTCCCCGCCCGGCGACTAACTGACTGTGGCGTATGGTGGGGCGTCCCTCTGGTGTCTGTGGCACCTGGCCGGAATACAGCCGGGCGGGCCGACGCTGGTTGGC
>JAPQNM010000002.1:6134754-6136672 GCA_029783475.1 Metacarcinus magister
TCCTCTCTCTCTCTCTCTCTCTCTCCCTCTCTCTCTTCTCTTCGTCACGGGTCATAAAGGAGGTGTGACTGCGGGAAATGAAGACACTAGTGACGAACAGAGGGAAATGACTCTTGATATTACCACTTCGCTCCCACCACCTCCTCTGTCACCTCGCCTGCCTCCACCACCACCACCACCACCACCACCATTACCTTACCACCCCAACCACCATCTCTTGAGCCATCACCAATAGTTATTAATACCACTTACCAGCACCATAATTGTTGTGGTACAGTACACTTTTATCATTACTTTTCTCTCTTCCTTATTCCATTGTTATTCCTTCTACTATTCTATCCACTACTCCTTCCTTCTTACCTTGCTTCCTTCCTTGCTTTCTTTCTTCCTTCCTTCCTTTCTTCATCTTCTTGTCATCCCTTCATCGTCTCTCCCTTCCTTATCCTTCTGTTCTTCGCTAATTTTTTTTTCCACTTCTCCTTCTCTCTTCCCATTTCTTCCCCTTCTGAACCTTCCCTTCTCTTCGTGTAACTCTGTCCTCCTTCCATTATCACTCATATTTTTTACCTCGGCATTCATTAAGTCTTCCTCACCTTTCCCGACCCTCCTGGCACCCCTCTTACCCCTTCTACCACCTCCTCACCCCTTCACACACCCCTTCATCCCTTCATACATCCCCTCACCCCTTCATGCATCTTCTCACCCCTTCAGACACCCCTTCAAGAACCTCCTCACCCCTCCACGCACCTTCACCCCGTTACCTGAACCCAAATGTTGCGGTGGCAGCTTTTCGCTCTAATTAACACGCGATTAATTAGTGATCATACGCATCAGAGATCTTGGTTGATTTCATTTTATTTCGCCTTCAAAGGAACTCCTCCAATGAGCAACCATATTGTAGGTTCATATCGAGTAATGTGCGTTGGGACTAATTTGGCAAAGGAGGAGGAGGAGGAGGAGGAGGAAGAAGGAGGAGGAGGAAGAGAAGGAAGGAGGAGGAGGAAGAGAAGGAAGAAGGAAGAAGAAGAAGAAAATGATGATCAAAAAGAAGAAGTAGAAAAAGAAGAAGAAGAAGATGGTCAAAAAGAAGAAGAAGAAGGAGAAGAAGGAGAAGAAGAAGTCAAGGAAGAGGAGGAAATGCAAAAAGAGTCGAAGGAGAACTTAGGAAAATCAAGTAACAAGAAGCTTTTTTTTTTTTTTTCTGACATCGAGGTTATTGTTGAAGTGGAATATTATTTTGCTACAGATCATTACTATACTAAGTGTGAGAGAAAAGAAAAAGGAAAGCGAGAAGGCATCCCCCCACCCACCCACCTCCCCTTATTTCAGAAAAAAAAACCAGGTATTGAAAAAAAAATAAAAACCACCTTATATGAACATTTTTCAGGACTACCAAAAAGAAAAGAAAAGAATCAATATTAAAAAAAATAATACTAGGAACAGAACAATAACGTATATGTAGAGAGGACGAAGAAGAAATAAAGAAGATGATTAGGGAGAAGAGGAGAAGAGAAGAGATGATGATGATGCTGAAGAAGCTGTCGCATTAATATAATTTCCTAAAGAACGAACACTTGGGAGGAAAAGTCAACACAAGAGTGATTAAGACAAAGTAGTGATTAGTAGGTGTTGAGCGTCGGTGGAGGAAGGTGGGGAGAGAAAGGGAGGGGAGAGGAAGGGAGGGGAGAGGAAGGAGGGGAGAGGAAGGGAGGGAGGTAATTGGAATGGAGGAATAGAGAAAGCAACAGAGAGAAGGTACTTAAATTTTATAATTTAGTTGTGATTAATGGAATTTGGTATAGAGACAATGAACTGTCTTTACTAAGATATTTAGGGAAAAATAGATAGAGAGAGCTCTGCAGTATCCTTTTTCGCTCTTCTTCTTTGCAGGCTAATAAATGCTAGGTCGGGGGGGGGG
>JAPQNM010000002.1:6136772-6139272 GCA_029783475.1 Metacarcinus magister
GAGAGAGAGAGAGAGAGAGAGAGAGAGAGAGAGAGAGAGAGAGAGAGAGAGAGAGAGAGAGAGAGAGAGAGAGAGAGAGAGAGAGAGAGAGAGGAGAGAGAGAGAGAGAGAGAGAGAGAGAGAGAGAGAGAGAGAGAGAGAGAGAGAGAGAGAGAGAGAGAGGAGAGAGAGAGAGGAGAGAGAGAGAGAGAGAGAGAGAGAGAGAGAGAGAGAGAGAGAGAGAGAGAGAGAGAGAGAGAGAGAGGAGAGAGAGAGAGAGAGAGAGAGAGAGAGAGAGAGAGAGAGAGAGAGACAGAGAGAGCGAGAGAGAGAGAGAGAGAGAGAGAGAGAGAGAGAGAGAGAGAGAGAGAGAGAGAGAGAGGAGAGAGAGAGAGAGAGAGAGAGAGAGAGAGAGAGAGAGGAGAGAGAGAGAGAGAGAGAGGAGAGAGAGAGAGAGAGAGAGAGAGAGAGGAGAGAGAGAGAGAGAGAGAGAGAGAGAGAGAGAGAGAGAGAGAGAGAGAGAGAGAGAAGAGAGAGAGAGAGAGAGAGAGAGAGAGGAGAGAGAGAGAGAGAGAGAGAGAGAGAGAGAGAGAGAGAGAGAGGAGAGAGAGAGAGAGAGAGAGAGAGAGAGGAGAGAGAGAGAGAGAGAGAGAGAGAGAGAGAGGAGAGAGAGAGAGAGAGAGAGAGAGAGAGAGAGAGAGAGAGAGAGAGAGGAGAGAGAGAGAGAGAGGAGAGAGAGAGAGAGAGAGAGAGAGAGAGAGAGAGAGAGAGAGAGAGAGAGAGAGAGAGAGAGAGAGGAGAGAGAGAGAGAGAGAGAGAGAGAGAGAGAGAGAGAGAGGAGAGAGAGAGAGGAGAGAGAGAGAGAGAGAGAGAGAGAGAGAGAGAGAGAGAGGAGAGAGAGAGAGAGAGAGGAGAGAGAGAGAGAGAGAGAGAGAGAGAGAGAGAGAGAGAGAGAGAGAGAGAGAGAGAGAGAGAGGGAGAGAGAGAGAGAGAGAGAGAGAGAGAGAGAGAGAGAGAGAGAGAGAGAGGAGAGAGAGAGAGAGAGAGAGAGAGAGAGAGAGAGGAGAGAGAGAGAGAGAGAGGAGAGAGAGAGAGAGAGAGAGAGAGAGAGAGAGAGAGAGAGAGAGAGAGAGAGAGAGAGAGGAGAGAGAGAGAGAGAGAGAGAGAGAGAGAGAGAGAGAAGAGAGAGAGAGAGAGAGAGAGAGAGAGAGAGAGAGAGAGAGGAGAGAGAGAGAGAGAGAGAGAGAGAGAGAGAGAGAGAGGAGAGAGAGAGAGAGAGAGAGAGAGAGAGAGAGAGAGAGAGAGAGAGAGAGAGAGAGAGAGAGAGAGAGAGAGGAGAGAGAGAGAGAGAGAGAGAGGAGAGAGAGAGAGAGAGAGAGAGAGAGAGAGAGAGAGAGAGAGAGAGAGAGAGAGGAGAGAGAGAGAGAGAGAGAGAGAGAGAGAGAGAGAGAGGAGAGAGAGAGAGAGAGAGAGGAGAGAGAGAGAGAGAGAGAGAGGAGAGAGAGAGAGAGAGAGAGAGAGAGAGAGGAGAGAGAGAGAGAGAGAGAGAGAGAGAGAGAGAGAGAGAGAGAGAGAGAGAGAGAGAGAGAGGAGAGAGAGAGAGAGAGAGAGAGAGAGAGAGAGAGAGAGAGAGAGAGGAGAGAGAGAGAGAGAGAGAGAGAGAGAGAGAGAGAGAGAGAGAGAGAGAGAGAGAGAGAGAGAGGAGAGAGAGAGAGAGAGAGAGAGAGAGAGAGAGAGAGAGAGAGAGAGAGAGAGAGAGAGAGAGAGAGAGAGAGAGAGAGAGAGAGAGAGAGAGAGGAGAGAGAGAGAGAGAGAGAGAGAGAGAGAGAGAGAGAGAGAGAGAGAGAGAGAGAGAGAGGAGAGAGAGAGAGAGAGAGAGAGAGAGAGAGAGGAGAGAGAGAGAGAGAGAGAGAGAGAGAGAGGAGAGAGAGAGAGAGAGAGAGAGAGAGAGAGAGAGGAGAGAGAGAGAGAGAGAGAGAGAGAGAGAGAGGAGAGAGAGAGAGAGAGAGAGAGAGAGAGAGGAGAGAGAGAGAGAGAGAGAGAGAGAGAGGAGAGAGAGAGAGAGAGAGAGAGAGAGAGAGAGAGAGAGAGAGAGGAGAGAGAGAGAGAGAGAGAGAGAGAGAGAGAGAGAGAGAGAGAGAGAGAGAGAGAGAGAGAGGAGAGAGAGAGAGAGAGAGAGAGAGAGAGAGAGAGAGAGAGAGAGAGAGAGAGAGAGAGAGAGAGAGAGGAGAGAGAGAGAGAGAGAGAGAGAGAGAGAGAGAGAGAGAGAGAGAGAGAGAGAGAGAGAGAGAGAGAGAGAGAGAGAGAGAGAGAGAGAGAGAGAGAGAGAGAGAGAGGAGAGAGAGAGAGAGAGAGAGAGAGAGAGAGAGAGAGGAGAGAGAGAGAGAGAGAGAGAGAGAGAGAGAGAGAGAGAGAGAAGAGAGAGAGAGAGAGAGAGAGAGAGAGAGAGAGAGAGAGAGAGAGAGAGAGAGGAGAGAGAGAGAGAGAGAGAGAGAGGAGAGAGAGAGAGAGAGAGAGAGGA
>JAPQNM010000002.1:6144272-6146772 GCA_029783475.1 Metacarcinus magister
TTCCTTTCCCCTGTATCCACCAATTCCTACATCCCACCCTTTATCTTTTTTTTCTTTTTCTTTCTTTCTTTCTGTCTATACATTGTCGATTTTGCTCTTTTCTTTCCATCTCCTTCCTCATTTTTCATTTCTTTCGTGTATTGCTATCAACCTTTTCTTCCTCGTCTGTTCTTTCTGTCCCCGTCTTCTTCACCTTAAAACGTGCTTCCTGATGGGGGCGCCGCACACCTCCAGAAGTTAATTAGTCGATTTAACCGTTATTAGCAGCTTATTGACGAGGGGGACGGCGGCGGCGGTGGTGGTGGTGGTGGTGGTGGTGGTGGTGGTGGTGGTGGTGGTGGTGGTGGTGGCGGCGTGGACTGTCGCTCCGATAATTATTTAACGGAGCAGCACTTGAACTGGTAATTATGGAGTAAAAGTCATGATTTCCGTGTGTGTGTGTGTGTGTGTGTGTGTGTGTGTGTGTGTGTGTGTGTGTGTGTGTGTAGGTAGCATGTTCCACTGAGCCCTGTGATATAATGATGCTGAGGGTCGCCACAGTGAGAAGGAAGATATGTGAGCCAAAGAGTTAATAAGAATGACACCTTTTTTTTTCTCTCTCTCTCTCTCTCTCTCTCTCTCTCTCTCTCTCTCTCTCTCTCTCTCTCTCATCACAACTTAAAACAACATCCACAGCACACCACACACACCCTGCATGTCATCACTACACATGTCACCACCATCCACACCACACACCACAGTCTCGTGTCACCACCATAGAAACACCCTCATTGTCATAACCACGTGTCATTATATACCATTCACAGCTTTCCCACAGCCTCGTGTAACCCAAGACTGTGCTTGTCACTACCACGGCAGCTACACGTCCCCCTAAAGAACAATGCAAGGCTGTGTAAGTGGGTCCCCGTGTGCAGGTCGCTCATAGGCTGCTAAATGCTATAGTGATGTGGTATGTTCATGTTGATTTCGGACGACGCGATCGCCACGCTTATAACGTAACAGGCAGATCCATGACGCTGGTACGTTATGAAAGCGAGGGAAGTAAGTTATCGATTAATTGTATCATATCCATTACAAACACAACCCTCACGTACACACACACACACACACACATACACACACACACACACACACACACACATACACACACACACCCACCCACACAAAGACAGCCAAGCCATTATAGGCGCACAAAAGGTAGTCACGCCATCGCAAATACGCCCACGCACATGCACCCATACACACCCTCTTCTCCATGCTACCACACACCAACACAGACCAAAAGACAACCACCACCACATCACACACACACACACACACACACCAACACAGACACACACACACACACACACACATACAGCCACGCAACCATACGCAATCACAGTCCCACAAAACACAAAGGAACAGTAATAGTGCCATCAAAACCCTATGATTTATTGATTCGCGACAACCCAGCCAGCCATTGATTATTTCTTATCGCACTGATGGCTAATCCTGCTCCCTACCGCCTCATGTCCCTCAACACCAGTCATTCCTCTTTCCTCCCCTCCCTTTCTCTTCTCTTCTCTCTCTCTCTCTCTCTCTCTCTCTCTCTCTCTCTCTCTCTCTCTCTCTCTCTCTCTCTCTCTCTCTCTCTCTCTCTCTCGTTTTTGTTCATGCTTTTATTCTTCTGTTTTCTTTTCTTATCGTTGTTGTCGTTGTCCTCCTTTTCCTCCTCCTCCTCCTCCTCCTCTTCCTCCTCCTCCTCCTCTTCCTCCTCCTCCTCCTCCTCCCTTCACCCTCTAGTCCCCAGACCCTCGTCAACGCCTCTTCACGCGCCCCTAAATCACTGCTTCCTCTCCATCATCTTCCCTTCACCCTCACTATCAGCCTTCGCCTCTGCCTTTAGCTAATCTCCCATTCTTGTCCTCTTCCACCCAGTTTGCCTGCTCGCCCCTGCCCCCGCCCACGCCTCCGCCCCCGCCCCCGCACCCGCTCCCGCCCACGTCCCCTTCCTCATCCCTCCTATACGCCTCCTCGTCTCCACTCGACCTATAAGAAGCTGATTAACCTTTCTATCTGCCTCCCAATCTCTCCTTGTCTTCCTGATCTTTGTGTTCTTTCCTCCTTCAAGTACATATCTGTTTCCTCTTAACAGCTTCTTTATCTGCTCTCACTTCCCTTCTCTTCTCTTCTCTTGTCCTGTCCTGCCTGCCTGCTTACCTACTTACCTATCTGCTTCCTCAGCTTGTCTTTGTATCTGTGTTTGTATTCCCTTGTTTTTGTTTGTCTGTCTGTTTTTTTTCTTCTTTCTCGTGTTCGTCAAATACATGTTTTTCTTTCCCATCTTCCATCTATACTCATTACGAAGTTCAGAAGCACACTACATTTTCTTTCCTCCTTTCCTCTCTCCCTCCCTAAATCCCTCCCTCTGTGCTTTCCTCTGTCTCCTGCCCTCCCTCCCATCTCCCCTTCTACTCTCCCCCGTGCCTAATTCCCTCAAAACCTTTATATATATTTT
>JAPQNM010000002.1:6161772-6166772 GCA_029783475.1 Metacarcinus magister
TGTAGTGGTAGAGGTGCCACGCTGGAGGTGAAGATGGGTCTAGTAGGAGTAATTGTAGAAGTAGTAGTAGTGGTGGTGGAAGTAGTAGTAGCATTTAGTAGTAGTAGTGTATAGTAGTGGTAGTAGTAGTAGTAGTAGTAGTAGTAGTAGTAGTAGTAGTAGTAGTAGTAGTAGTAGTAGTAGTAGTAGTAGTAGTAGTAGTAGTAGTAGTAGTAGAAGTAGTAGTAGTAGTAAAAGGAAGGTAAAATCATTCACTCTCCTACGTTCTGGTGCATCTCAACAATCTTTTCAGTTATCTTGGTTATTCCTTAACTGACTTGCGTGCTCCCTCCAGGCCTCTCTCCGGGAAACGTTGTGTATGTGTGTCTTGTCGATCTCCTCACTTCCCACGTTTACCAACACCGCTTCTCATCACTTAGACTGGAGCACCTGTTATGCTTCCATCCTTTAAGGTATAGTAAATTCCTTAAGAGAGTCATGTCAGAAACTAAATCATCATCAGCATTAGCAGTATTGTAGTTGTAGTAGTAGTAGTAGTAGTAGTAGTAGTAGTAGTAGTAGTAGTAGTAGTAGTAGTAGTAGTAGTAGTAGTAGTAATTAATGTTGTGGTGTTTGTTGTTCTTTCTTTTTTGTTGTTGTTGTTGTTGTTGTTATTGTTGTGACTAATGATGATGGTGATTTTGGTAGCTATCATAGTGGTATTGATGATGGCATGGACATGGAAGGAAGGTGATTGTATAGTGGCAGCTGTAGTGCTATGGGTGATGGGGGTAGTAGCAGTAGTAGTGGTGGTGGTGGTAGTGGTAATGGTAGTGGTGGTGGTGGTAATGGTAGTGGTGGTGGTGGTGGTGGAGTGTGTGGCAGAACAAGCCGACAATCCCATCAAAGGCGAACGAACCACTCCACCTGCACCTCCTCTCGACCCTTGGCTGACGGATTACTCCTCTGTCCTGTGATCCTCGGTCAAAGGTCGCACTCCACGGGATGTCAGAGGTCACCAAACCGTTAGGAGGTGGGTCAGGCTAATATAGACATTATACTTAAGGTCACAGAGCGTTGTATTTCCATTGAACACCTCCACCAAATGTATCTGAAGGATGTTATTGGTTACTTTTCACCTTCCTTCAGCGGCGTCTATTGAAATACAACTGAACGAAGATGAGGAAACGGTGGAGAAGGTGAGGGAAGAGGCTGAAAGGGAGTAGTATATCCTTAAAAGAGAGAGAGAGAGAGAGAGAGAGAGAGAGAGAGAGAGAGAGAGAGAGAGAGAGAGAGAGAGAGAGAGAGAGAGAGAGAGAGAGAGAGAGAGAGAGAATCAAAGTATGGATAGAGATAGGAATGGAGATTTAAGGGCTTGGCGAAGATTTATTTGGATTGGAAGAGAAAAAGAAAGTGGAATTGAAAGGTAGACGACACTGGAGACAGAAGAGAAGGTCGGTCGAGAAATAACTGAGATCCAGGAAATTGGTTTAACGAAGAAACGTGGAAGCCATCACAAAGGAACGGAAAGAAAAGAAAGAAAGAGAGAGAGAGAAACATCTAAACGAAAAGGATAAACTGCAAATCCATCTAGAAAAATCAAGAAAAGAACAGAAACGAAAACTAAAGGTGGAAGGAAAAATAGATGATTAAATGTAGAGGAAAGGAAAGAGGGAGGAAGAAGGCTGAGGTAAACAGAGGGATTACGTTGAAGTGGGTGACGGGGCAGGGAAACAGGCTGGGAGTATGTCGAGGATGGCGCGGCAGGGGAGGGCAGGCGGCAGATAATCCTCAGGGCACCTCGAGGGTTGTGGGTTAAGGACGCGTGACGTGACGGGAGTGGCGCGCGGACGAGGGGACAAGAAGAGGCCAGGGGCGGCGAGCAGCATGTGATGTGCGTGTTGAGTTATGAAACAAAGCAACACACACGACATATCATACAATTCAAGTGATGGGAATTCCTGTCCTTGAACTAATCTCGATAATCATGTGACAACAACACAAAGGCGCCGATGTGGAGCATGACATGATGATGAAGTGAAGGACAGCGTGATGAATAAAGGGATGTTAACGATGTAGAAAGAACACAGAGAGGAAGATAACACTGAGGTCGGCATGGTGAGGCCCTTGTAGGACGCACGCAAAAAACAAATGTAATTCTGGCTATAAGTACAGCCAACCATTGTGTAATAAGGCAATTTTCCCCGCGTATGACTCAGATGATGGCGGAGGCGAGGGACGGCCGTGAGCCCCGGATGCTGGGTCCAGACCAGCACTCCTGACCTCCATGAGTGGTCCAGACCACCACGCGGAGGCAGAGCAAGACAAGACGGTGATGATAAACAAACCAATAAGACACTGGCATATATAGATAGAAAGAATATAAAGTCCAGTATATTAAGATTGAGGTTGCATATAGTGGTGTTGTGTGGGAGGGAGCAATGCCCTCATCCTCTTCCTCTCATGGGCGGAAAGATGAAGGGGAGGCGGAAGGAAGTCGCGCGAGGTGGCAGTGTTGCGTGTCCCCGGGCGGCCTGACAGCTGTGTTGACCTGCCGGCCTGACCCTGTTGCCTTCAGCTGTCTTTCCTGCAATGACATGTCTGCTCTTGTCCCTCACTCTAATCCAAGTGGACTCATACGAATGCATGACCACGTCACGCTGATTGCAGTATTCAAATTATTCATATTTATGCCTTACAAATCGTGTTTGTGGACTTGCATATCTGGTGAATACAAGAAGAGTTCAAACATGGTGTTGGTGTTTTCATATTTGGTTGTGTCGATTGGATCAATCGCGGCGTGTAGACGAAAGGTACAGAGGTGCAGCATCCTGTGCCTCACCTCCAAACATAGGGTGCAGCTGCATCTGAACTGAAACTAAATCTTGTTAACATTATCACATGTTAAATGATGAAAGTGTTGCTCTTTGGACTGTATTTGCTGGAAGGATGAGAACTCCTGTCCTATGCAATTATAGGAAAGAATAGTGGAAGCTAAACTGAGAGGAAAGGTGAAAACAATCGAGCAGCAATATGGTTTCACTCCAAGAAGGATCGCTATAGATGAGATGTTTGCTTTGAGCGTTGATGGAGAAGTATATAAAGAAGGACTTGCATTGTGTAGCAGGGGATTTAGAAAAGAAGAAAATATGACATGGCGCTGAGAGAGGAGTTGTGGTACTGTAGGAGGAAGTAGGAAGTGGCAGGATGGTGCAGGATATGTATGAGAACAACAGAGTGACAGTGGTGAGGTGTGCAGTAGGGATGAGGAACGGATTCAAGATGAAGGTGTAGGTGCATCAAGGATTGACTCTGAGCCCTTTGTTGTTTGTAATGGTGACGGACAAGTTAACGGACAAGATCAAACAGGAGTCTCCGTGAACTAGGATGTTTGCGGATGACATTAGGATTTGTAGTGAAGTAGGAAGTAGGTTGAGGCAAAGCTAGAGAGGTGGAAGTAAGCACAAGAGAGAAGTGGAAAGAAATTCAATAGGAACAAGAGAGAGAGGAAGGGCTGTGGTACTGTTCGGCTGCAAAGTGTAAATGTGATGAAGGTGGATGAGTTTAAATAGTTCAAAGTAATGGAGAGTGTGATAAAGAGGTAAAAACGATAGTGTATGCAGGGTGGATATGATGGATAAGGGTGATAGGAGTGATTTGTGGTAGAAGGGTAATTGCAAGAACAAAAGGGAAAGTCTACAAAATGATAGAAAGGCCAGCTATGTTGCATGGTCTGGAGGCGGTGGCACTGGCAAAAAGACAGGTGGAGGTGGAAATAGCAGAGTTGAAGATGCGTTTTCTTTCGGTGTGACGAGGATGGACAGGATTAGGAATGAGTATATTAGAGGGACAACGCAAGTAGGACTGTTCAAAGACATAGTGAGATAGGCGAGATTGAAATGGCCTAGACATGTGCGGAGGGATGTAAGATATATAGTGAGAAAGATGCTGAGGATAAAATTAACAGGCATTAGGAGAAGACGAAGATAATGCTCGCTAGGCACTACGTCAATGTAAGTAGTAATACATGCACGTGCACCTTGATCTCCATCGCGAGTTGCAGTCTGTGTGTGGTGGTCATGGAAGACAAATTGCACTTACTACAAATATTTTATTTAGTTTCATCAATATATAAATGAAAGGTTAAACCAAAGTGAACGGTAGCCCAGCTCAGCACCAACACCACGTTTAATTATTCAAGAACTTTAACTATTTCCTGTTTTCTGTTCTTCCAATATTCCGCGTCACGAACCGTCATTGACAAGAATAGAGTTAAGCCGTATTTAGTATGAAATATAAAATATGTTCGGAAAACGTTCAGCATTTTATTGGGACTGATGTGAAGAATTTGAATATTCCGCGCTGTGGCTCAAAGGGCAGCCAACCTCATGTCGTGGGAGAAGTGGTGTACAAAATAACGAATGAATATGCAAAGCCTCATAAACACACTCAAACTAACTGCATGCTTATTCAGATAGAAATTCCAGCAACAGTTCGGTAAAGAAAAAGTTATATATGGTGATTGTTTTTGTCATCGCATAGGTTTGTATCACCGGATCACTGTTCACGTGATAGGCAGTGGACGTCTTTGGGCAGGAGGGAGTGAGTGTGTCGAGCTTCTAGTCCAGACACCGAGGACAATTATGGAGACAGGCGACGACGGTAAGCTGTATATCTATGTAACAGAAGGCCAGTAAGAGTGACTGTGAACCGAGAGAGCCTGAGGACGTAAAAGTAACGCTGAGCAATGAGGTGAAAGATGAGCGTCACACGTATCTTGTTTTTCCTCATCCATCCCTATAGCTCCCTTTAGTTCCCCTCAATTTTTTTCTTTAGAACCCTCTGGATGTAGTTTTATTTTACATTAAACCATTGACTTACACGTATAGATGGATAGATATATAGATAGATAGGCATTGAGGTGAAGGTTGGGTCCGCATACACACTGCTGGTAACGAGACAGCGAGTGATTGAACCACCTCGTTATGAAGCCCCGCCCACCTGATCCTTGAAGGCGTAGT
>JAPQNM010000002.1:6174272-6176772 GCA_029783475.1 Metacarcinus magister
TGAGGGTGGTGAGGGGAAATGTGTTGTGCGGTGGGAGAGTGAGGGGAATGTGTGGTGACCGGGGTTTGTATGTGAGATGCTTGGCGTGCAGTGTTGGAAAGGGTGACAGGAATGACATGCAGTGATTAAGGGGAATGAAGAACCTGCTTGGTGACTGAAGGAGCGAAAGGAAATGGTGCCAGATCGAGTGGGAGTACCAGAGTAAGAACCATAAGGGAAAGGGGTGGGTGGGTGGATGGGTGTGTTGACAGTGGATGGGATGACAGATTGGAGTGACGTGTGGTAGTGGGGAAGGTGAGGGTAAGGGGTGACACAGCGGGTGGGGTGAACACCATGAGGGGACAAACAACGGTTATGGATCGATATATATTTCAGCAGTGGCTAGGGGGAGGGGAGGCTTATCCGGGGAAGGGGGATGAAAGGGGACAAGAGGAAAGGAGGAAAGGGAAGGGAACTGACTGACTGCCTGGGTGACAACTACGCTCCCTTCACGGTCCTGCGTAACCCCTCACCCGTCCCCTTCCACTTCACTACCCCATCACCCCATCACCCCATCACCCCTTACTCTATATTCTTGGTTATGATGTTAGACACACGCCGTCACACCTCCCACGCCCGCTGCAGTTACCGTACCGTCCCACCCTCACAAGAATGATTTCACTTCACTGGTACACTCACGGAATGCTGCTGTAGCGTGCAGGCGGGAGTCCTTGTGTGTTTGTTAGTATGTAAGTTTTAATTGTTTGGTACTTTTCAGGTCATGGTTAAGCTGTGTGTCGCTCTGTCTTGCTGGTGTTATCGGGGACGTTCTCTTCTCTCTACAGGTTAAGAGGTAGGTGGCATGCTCTCTCTCTCTCTCTCTCTCTCTCTCTCTCTCTCTCTCTCTCTCTCTCTCTCTCTCTCTCTCTCTCTCTCTCTCTCTCTCTCTCTCTCTCTTTCCTATTATGTATATGCTTCCCTTTCTCTTTTCTTTTCTCTTTTCTTTTCTTACGTTATTCAATGATGTCAATTCTATCAGGTTTAACTCGTGAACTCCATCTTCTCTTCACAAGATTGCATTGGCTTGGAATATTAACTTTATGCGATTCCTTCACAGCTTCCTTAATCCCTATTGCCAAACTACAGTTCATTACTTTAGTCTTATCCTCAGCACTTACAACCTGATATTATAGTTTTATTTTCAATTGAAAATTTTATTTTTCTGTTAGTGTACACACACACACACACACACACACACACACACACACACACACACACACACACACACACACACACACACACACACACACACACACACACACACACACACACACACACACACACACACACACACACACACACACACACACACACACACACACACACACACACACACACACACACACACACACACACACACACACACACACACACACACACACACACACACACACACACACACACACACACACACACACACATATATATATATAAAGTATCTCTCTCTCTCTCTCTCTCTCTCTCTCTCTCTCTCTCTCTCTCTCCCCCCCTTTGTGTGTGTGTGTGTGTGCGTGTGTGGGTGGGTGTGGGTGTGGGGAGGCGGGGGCGGTTGTGTATGTGTGTATGTGAGAGAGAGAGAGAGAGAGAGAGAGAGAGAGAGAGAGAGAGAGAGAGAGAGAGAGAGAGAGAGAGAGAGAGAGAGAGAGAGAGAGAGAGAGAGAGAGAGAGAGAGAGAGAGAGAGAGAGAGAGAGAGAGAGAGAGAGAGAGAGAGAGACACACACACACACACACACACACACACACACACACACACACGCACACACACACACACACACACACACACACACACACACACACACACACACACACACACACACACACACACACACACACACACACACACACACACACACACAAAGGGGAACAAATAAAACATATATGAGAAGATAATCAAACTGACATGTATATCCGCGTCTAAACACTCCTATTGCAACATGAGATTTATTGGTTATTAGAAAGGAAAACAACACCATGAATATGTTTTTTTTAATTATTCTACGGGAGTGTATGGTTATTCCGCTTACTTCATGGTATTTCTGTATTCCGTGAACCATATGTTGGAGAATCTCTGACTTTGACATTGTTACCATTACCGGTTGTCCATATAGGGTGAAGGTTAGACTTCCACCTCGACTTATCTGCCTTGTTACCTCCGTGTTGAAGGTTATATACAGGATAACGAAAGTGATGGCGTCATTGGGGTGGAGAGGAGAAACGAAGATCAAAAAGATACACATTTTGATGGAGTTGTATATTTCTCTTTTACGTGTACATAAATATTATACAGATTGAATGAAATTAATATACGTTCACATATTTTTTGAAACGATGTAAATTAAACATGTTGAATTAGGAAACTGCTCAGGGTTATCTATTTTCCGTATAGACTCCCTTGTTAGTGATGTTGAGTGTCAAGTGGGCCTCGTGGTGTCGCAGTTGTGGCTTGTACGTGCGTGTGTT
>JAPQNM010000002.1:6199272-6204272 GCA_029783475.1 Metacarcinus magister
ACTATCATGTAATTTGTATAGGAAAGTGAGATAACAGGAGTAATCCACGCTATTACTAAAAAGAAGAAAAAACATTACGCACGAATGAAATACTCAATTTGGTGAACGGACGCTAAGTGCTTATCGAGTTTCTTCTTAAATGATTCAATTATGATACTATTAACTATTTGTGCTGGTAGAGAATTCCAAATATTCGCGATTCTATTGAAGAAAAAGTGTTTCGCTTCATTTGATCTAAAACACTTACCAATGATCTTGCGTCCATTGTTACGAGTGGTGCTTGTGAGATCGGTAGTCACATAGTCGTTTATGTTAATATTATCAAAACCGTGGAAATTTTTGAATACTTCAATTAGGTCCCCTCGAAGCCTACGTTTGGATAAACTAAATAAATTCAGCTCCTTTAGTCGTTCTTCGTAAGGCTTGATTCGTAATCTTGGTATAATTTTAGGAACTTTTCTTTGTATTCACTCCAGCTTATCAATATTTTTTTTATAGTATGGTGATCAAAATGAAGTGCAATATTCTACGAGTGCATTATATAGTGTAAGGATAACTTTTCAGATTTATACTCAAAAGTTTTACCGATGAAGCCGACCCGTTTGTTAGCTTTCTTAACAACGTCTGAACAATGTTTACCTGGTTTGAGGTCGTTACTAATAGTTACCCCTAAGACTTTTTCATGGTTAACCTTGGAAAGTTCGGAGTCATTCATTGTATATTTAGTTAATTGATTATTGTTACTGATATGCAAAACTTTACATATATCAACATTAAATTTAATTTGCCACTTTTCTGACTAACAGACTAAGGTGTTAAGGTTTGATTGAAATTGTAGTTTATCGGCGGTTGTAGTTACTTTAGTCGTGATTTTCGTATCGTCGGCAATTTTTGATATCTTACAGGTGAGGCCTTCATCAATATAATTGACATAAATTAGAAAAAAGAATGGGACCAAGTACTGAGCCCTGTGGCACACTGCTTTTAACGTCTCGCCAGTTAGATGATTTACCGTTTAAGACAACGCGTTGCCTTCTCTCGGAGAGCCAGTCTTTAAGCCATTTAAGAATTTTCCCAGCTATGCCATGCGACTCTAATTTTTTTTAGCAATCGTTCATGGAGAATTTTGTCAAACTCTTTTTGAAAGTCAAGATGAATTATATCTACCGCTTTTGTCTCGTCATAAATGTTAAATACGTCGTTATAAAAGTCAAGAAGATTCGTTAAGCAAAGAGCGTTTGTATGTATGTATGTATGCATGTATGCATGTAGACCACGAGGTGCATCACTATGCACGCGATCACCAGCGCCGTCAAGTTCTCTTCCTGTTCATCCGATGATTCCATGATATAATAGAAAAATATAAATATGAATTGTTTAGGATTCAATAGTAGGGAGGCGGAAAAATGAGCTGGTCTCGAGCAATAGAGTCGCCGATGATTCTCGTCTCATGGTCCTCTTCTTCTTCTTCCGTCAGGATTTAAAAAGTAGTGATAGGTAAGAAAGATTTATTATTAATTCGTCGCCCACCATTTCTAACTGGAATGAAAGGTATTTCCCCCTGAATTACAGGTTCAGGGAGACTTACAACATCGTGTTTCATAGCAGTTACAGCGGCGTAACTCGTTGACTGATCTGTAGATGAAGACAAGCGTGATAAAATTCCGACGTTTGCTGTGACAAACTCCTGTAAAACATCAAATTTCTTCTTAAGTTGATGATGTTCCTTCTGTAGAACACAAAGGCGGCAAACTGGCGAATTTGAAAAAAAATTTGCATCGAAACGCCCATCACACATATAACATTTAGAAGACATAATTTACTGTAGGTTGACTGTAGAAAAGAAGAAAGAATTAACAATGCAAAAAGGTTAGAAACAGTTAGACGGATTATCGCTGTCAAAGGAGATATTAATGAGGTCTGTCAAGGATTAAAATCTTGGAAGGGTCAGTCAGGTATAAGGTTCACCAATGATGCCTTTCACGTGTTGGCAGTGGGACGTGAGTGAAGGTAAAGGAATTATAGAATCATTATATGTAAAGCTCGTTTCACAATAAGGTGGATGCTGTTTTGAGTTCAAGGTTATCTGAAAAGCCAATGTGCAGTTAAACGTTGTAATTAATATAATACAAATGGTAATATTTTTTTTCTTTTTGTGGGAATCCGGAGGTGTTTTGATTAAATGGATGTTTTACTTTTTGTGAAGGGAAGGTATCTGAAGCGTCGTGGTAATTATGTAATACTTGCTAATGGCTCTGAACCGGAACAGAGGAAAAGGAATAATGTGTGGACGTAATTGGACAGAACAACAGATTGTTTCTAAATGCTACTTTATAATACAAGATTGACGTTTTCACAAGATTGATTAAAAGATCACAGTAATTGTATAAAATATATCCTGATTATTCTTGATACGCCCTTTTCTTTAATTTCTCGTCAATACGTCAATAACTTCGTTGACGCAAAAATTGTGCACGAAACCTTACCTTTACTATATCCAAGCAGCCCCGCCACCCACCACGCGCCCTTGAGGAAGCAATGGACTGTATTATACAAGCTGAACCATTTTAAGAAGGTAATACCGTCACCAGATGCATTAATATACCGATCTTTGTAGAATATTGTCATCCATTACACATTACTGTCTTTACCTTGAACAGCACTAATATAATAATGTTCCTGATTGTCTCAGTAACGGGTGATTCTTATTTTTTTTTATTTAATATTTTATGTTTTAACTCATCAGCATCACTTTCTGCGCAGTATTTTTATTCTCGTCTATAGTGTCGAGATGAAATTGAACTTTACATGTTCCTTTGTACACACACATGCGAGTAATACAGTGTTTCTTTAATAACCAGACACAGCTATTAAAGAGCAAAGAGCATTGATAACATGACATAGTTTTAATGCAATTACACACTATCCATGAATTATTTTTATTTATATTTGAATTTCCATGGCTCATCCCTGTCCTTCCTTCCTTCCCCTCCCCCCTTACCCACTTCCCTTTCCCCCTTTCCCCTCCTCCTCCTCCTCCTCCTCCTCCTTCCCCCTTCTCCCTCTCCCTTCTTCCTTCCCCTCCCCCATTCCCCTCCTTCTTTCCTCTCCTCCTTTCCTCTCCTCCTTTCCCCTCCTCCCTTCCCTTCCCATGTTTGCCTCCCCTCGCTATGACACTCTCTGATTTAGTGTGATTGTTATATATTATTTCAAAATTACTCCTCTCGTAAAAGTTTGGTAGGATTTCTTTAAAATCTACGGAACCCAAATGAATATTCCACTTCTACTTGCGATATTTATTTCATTTATGATTTCTATGATTATGATGCAAGATATAAAGCTACTCTTACCATCATTTACAATAATTCAAGTTTCTGACGCTCTTCCAGGGAAAGAATTATGCTGAAAGAAAGAATGAAACATATCGAAGTTATATCCCTAAGTAACAGTGGTTTGTTTACCTACATCCCATACAGTTGAACAGTCTGTTTGTTCTAAGACATAACAATGAAATTAAAAGTATTTTTCGAGCGCGCGCGCGCGCACGCACACACACACACACACACACACACACACACACACACACACACACACACACACCACACACACACACACACACACACACACACACACACACACACACACACACACACACACACACACCACACACACACACACACACACCACACACACACACACACACACACACACACACACACACACACACACACACACACACACACACACACACACACCACACACACACACACACACACACACACACACACACACACACACACACACACACACACACACACACACACACACACACACACACACCACACACACACACACACACACACACACACACACACACACACACACACACACACACACACACACACACACACACACACACACACACACCACACACACACACACACACACACACACACACACACAACACACACACACACACACACACACACACACACACACACACACACACACACACACACACACACACACACACACACACACACACACACACACACACACACACACACACACACACACACACACGAGCACACACGAGCACACACACACACACACACACACGAGCACACACACACGAACACACATAGTCTTTGGGTGTAAAAGTAGAACAATTAAGTAGATATACTCGTACGTGTCAGCAGAGGCGACATAGCAAGAAGAGCATACGGAACACAGGCTTGCTTCGTGCCTCCCTCCGCCACTGAATGACCTGATGTCAAGAAGCCGTGGAGGGTGACCGGGTGGGAAATTAGACGCCTTAGGGGCTCCTAATTAATGTCGACGATGGAGGTTGCAAGGGAGAGGTGAAGGGAGTCCCCGCAACCCTCAGCCTCCTTGACGAGGTTAAGACATTAAGTGCGTGGAGGACAGTGTGACGTGGATTCTTATGTGTCCTTTGGGTAACGAAGGGAGAGGAGGATTAACAGATATAGGTCACGCTACGGAAGGAAATCAGGTAACGGGAAATTATGTTAATGTAATGATGGGTGTTGTCGGCCTCCCACTCCATTCTTCGTCACTAGTCTTTACTTTTTCCGCTGATTTCCTCTGTTCCCTTTCTTGCAATATATAAGACTACTCTCCATCACAGCTTCCATTCTCATCATCTTGCATTGTCAATACTTGCAAATTTTTCCTTTCATACTCTTTTCACTTTTACATATGCAATGAAATGTGTCATTCTTGAACAAGAAAATATTAGGCATTGCCTCTTGAGCGTTTAATACCTGTACTTTGTGGCTTGAACTTGTATATTGGCGTTATTTGTTCATGTTTTGTTGTTGTAAAGTAACACCAGTTCGAGAGTAATATGAGTGGTGGAAGTGCGTGTTGCAGACAAGCAAGGAGACGTCATGTGCCAGCAAGGATCCCTGCAGGGCGGGAGGGATGGCTGCCGATGCAGGTTGAGTGGCATGCCGTTTGTGTTGTGGAATCTTATGTCA
>JAPQNM010000002.1:6214272-6220792 GCA_029783475.1 Metacarcinus magister
CATGGTGCCGATTCGATTAACCACAGTGCAGTTTAAAAAATCTAATGGTAGTACATTGCACTATGTCATGACAAATTTAATGATGAAGCTTCAATTTATTGAAAAAAAATCAGTAACAGTAAAAGATTATGCATTTTCTGACTTGTTTCATGTACATAAAAGTTTAAAACTACGTATATACAACTTAAGAATAGAATAGCCTCAATAGGTCCAGTTCTAAAAATCTTTAAAATATGAAGCAAAGTATCATTATCGTCACCTTACTGATATTTATCATTAACAAATAATATATAATTTTTCAAGAAATAATCATTAAATGATTAGTCTAACTTTATTCTGTATTAAATCATTCAAGTCTTTCCATCCAATTGAAATTTTGATTGCCAAGAAATACTTATTTATTAGGTTTGAAAGGATTAACTTTAGACACTGAAATAATCATTATTATTACTATTATTATCATCATCATCATCATGATTATTATTAATTATCATCAATATTATTTGCTTAAAATCTGTTTTTCAATTTAAATGTCTATTAGGCATTGGTGTTTTTATTAAATACTTCCTACCAGTATAAACAATTATTGTAAAAAAAATTCAAATTTCTGCTGTGCACAAGGTAAACAGGAATTTGCATAAATGTCATAATCATCTCATGAAGGAGTGATCAATGTCACCACAGGATCATACTCCTCAGTTTTATTCTGTATCATATTCTATATATAAAAAAAATGTCAATTAAGATTATAAACATTCATTTCCAAGTTATGTTCTTTACATAATTAATCCATTAATTATGTGTATACTTGCCACTACATTCAATGGCATCCTTATAACATTACAAAAATGATCCATCTCTTTTGAGCTGCTGTAACATCATGTGATACAAGTTGTCACACACAAGATATCCTGAGTGTAGTGTGCACTCAACACATGGTCATGGATGGTAGTCTTACCTTCAATACTGTAATCAACATCACTTACTTTGCTTTAGGCATACATATACTGGTACATTTAGTAAGAATCACAGCTTATCAAGGCAAAATATGATATGTATATTATAACACTGGTAATGAGCTTAGTCTTTTCATAAACATATATCATGAACTGTTTCAAGATTTCCATAGAAAGCAGATATTTAGAATGTGGCACTTATAATTATATAGTAGGCAGGTTTTTACAAAACATTAACATAAGTGATATGCACCTCTTAAGTCACATCAAATTTATCAACTAAGAAATTGTAGAAATATTTCTGCATTGTGTCACATACACAATTCACACAGGTTTGCTTCCTAAAGCTGAATAAAATTAAATTAACACTATGAAGCATTTTCATCAGCAAGCTATGCTGTTTTATGTCTACTTACAAAATCTTGTCATATAAAACTTAATCTTGCAATTGATTAAAAAAAGTCAATCATATTCTCTCTCTCTCTCTCTCTCTCTCTCTCTCTCTCTCATCAACATGCATTGTTACATTATATCAACTTTATATACAAATTGTAAATGCTACCATCAGTAATAGCATCTTTCCATTTTTCCATTTAGTATAAATCAGAAAACCCATTGGATACATTTGAATTTAATCAAATCATAAATTGGCTAGCAATTTGAACCTTGTTGAAGATCTATCAGACCTTGTATTGCTGCATCAGACTTGGCCCACCTGTTATATATATGTCAATATATATATATATATATATATATATATATATATATATATATATATATATATATATATATATATATATATATAAATCAATAAGTTTTAGGAATACAAATTGACATGGCTTGACTCACACTTATATAACACGTATATAACAAATATATTCAAGATTTTATTTATTTATTCACATAGCCAATTTGTTTTGTAAGAGAAAAGTAAAACTTCCTCAATATTTAACCTTCCTTAAAAAAAATCTTCAATAAGGGCATTTTTCCATTGTGCAGTACACAAGAAATGAAATTTACATTCATGAATGGAATGTTACGGTGTCCTAGGATTAACAATTTAGTTTTCAGATATCCAGTTATACAATTTGTGGTGTAAGAGATAATGAGATGCTTTCTATTTACACAGATATATTTCTATATGTACTTTGTGTGTAGACATCCTTGACTTAAAACTACAGTTTGTGAAAGCACTTATGATGTTCCATTTATGCAGTAAGTTTTGTAGCACATTTTTTTTCTATTTCGTCAGTTTCTTTATCATGTACTGACATACATATGATAACACATAATCAGGGAAACTTGTATTTCAGATTATGTTGGCAGTAGTTTCTTTCAGACCTGACGATAAACCAAGCTGTTTGGCCATGTCTCAGCCCACCTCTGTTAAAAAAATTTCCAACTTTTCAATAGCACCACATCCTATAATCTTGAGACATTTTAGGTTGATGCAATCTACTTTTAACAGATGTAGATCAATAATTCGTTCACTATTATTTCACAAATTTAATGGGAAGCAGAGGTACATTGTGGTCAAGGTGATGGCATAACACAATGGATTATCACATCCACACAAATCTTATTACAGTTTCCATCTTCAGTGGCAGTTGAGGCAAATACTTATATTTGCTAGTTATAGGAAGGCAGCTCGGTTTTGCTAATACAGTAGTACCACTGTCAATGATGTGGTGACAATCACTTAATAATGTCTAGGTAAGCCACCATCATACCGATTGCAATTCATCCTTTTCTTTGGAGGGTACAGTTTCTTTCAAGTATTTTTTGATTACAACTCATTTCTATTTCCTTATTGCACTTCCTCTAGACGTTTCTATAAGCTGTTCTACCTCAGTAATTACTAACAACCTCGTCAGTAAATCTTTACCTGCCAGTAGTAACTTTTGGATGTCCTTGGTATACACTTTTTTTCTTGAGTATTTGTTTGACATAGGTAAATACTTTGTTTTACAATAATTATACATTTCCATTTTTGCTTGGTTTTGCACTTCCTACAGCCTCTGAGCAAACACAACACTCATCTTATGTCCATATTGACAGTGGGCGGGAGCCGGCAGGTCTCGTTAGTCAGTCCACAAAATGATCAAAGCTGTCCAGATATTCTAGAGCAGCCAAGTAACAGAACCTGTATTCCTCCTGGAATGATAAAAAGTTTAGGATGAAAATCAATTTATTGATAAAGTAAGGTTTTTTGCATAAGACAAACTGAAAACTATTTCAAAGTTTGGTAAATTGACAATAACCATAATTAATGTTGGAACAGCAATATAATTTAGAAAATAATAATTTTGAAGCTCCATCCACTACCACTAATGCCTTTTTATCCAGCCTCTTTGGTCCTCGTCTATGGAACAAATACTTCCATATCCCTGCTCATGCTCCCAACTCAGATAACACTTTTCAATTTCAAAAATGCATCCAAAGACAGGTGGGAAGGGTAACCTTCCTCACAAAACCTGACAGATTTCGCATAGTCATTGTTGACTAAGAATCCCAAGCTCAAGTTTTGTTCATCCTCAAAGACCTTGATGGGAAACCTTTTCCAGTGTCCCCTGATACCTAACTGAACACTCATATTGGTACCATTCTCATACTCCATGAAATCTGCCATGTGGGGGTCAGTTGACTCGACTGTTCTTCTGAACTCTTTGAACTGATTGAAGACGAGCATGATATCGCTTGGTGTTCTGCTTTACCATTAACCCTCGTGGCTGTTGCAAGTAGTCAGCAAATATTGCAAGTTACATTAAAAGGAAAAGATCTTCCAGACAGTGTATACATAAATGGAGCCTTCTGTAAGGTTAAACCGTATTCCCCCCCCCCTCTTCCCCTTTTCCTCCTCTTTCCCTCCCATTCCTTAGCTACATCTACCAAAAAAATCTCTTCATTATCCTTTACTTCTTGGCTTCTCTTGTGAATCCATCTTATATAATTCATCCTCTCTCCAGAATCTCTTCTGTCCTTACTTCCAATCCTCCAACTTCTGATCCCTCTGCCCCTCATGATCCCAGTTCTCCTATTCCTACCATTGTCACAACTTGTTGATTTTCTTTCTTTAATTTTCCGACGATGGTCGTTCTCCACGGGGATATCTGTGGTTTCTGCTCATAGAAATGACATATGACTTTCAATAACCCCTTTCTATATCCCAGATTTTTCTCTTTTGCCCTTGTTACATAGTTGCCTGAGCTGCAGCTTTCCCTCACTTACCTCATCTATACTGATCCCTCTGTCTTAATATTCTTACATAATCACCACTTAGACAATATAATTTCCTTCCTGCAACAAACCCACATCTTCCATTTAATCTAACCAATTCTCTATAATTAACCATTCTTTCCTTTACCATACTTTCCTTTACTCTGGCAATTGCCATTTAGCTTATCAGAGTGCTATATGATCTCTGATGTCTGGCGCTTACTTTATTCACATTAACTCACTCACTGCACCACAGAAAATGGGAGCTTATTTCACTCTCAAATGTCATCATTGTTAAAGAAGAAAGAATTTAGTGCAGTCAAGTTGTATTTGTCTACATCTTAGATTTACTCCGTCACTCCTTGTTTGTGATGTCATCAATTGAAAACAGTTTATTTGCATCAACATTCATAAGCCCTTGAAGTACATTAAAACATTATAAGGTTTTCTCAGAGATGAAGTTTCTTGAGAGATCATGTTTTGTTGTGCCAGCCGCTCTTCATCAGATTAGTACACAAAGATGGGATCATCTTCGTAGCCCTGCACTAGACTGTTTCTAATTTTGCTATGTCCTTTGTAAGGTGATGGGACCAAAATTGAACTGCAAACTCTGAATGGGGTCTCAGTAAATTGATGTATAGAGATAAAATCATATTTCAATTTTTTAACCAAAATTTATAAAGCCCAACATTCTATTACTTTACCTTTTAATGTCAACAAATGCCATATTCTTCAAATGAACACAAGAAATCAAAGATATGAATATGGGATGAGCAGATTGAAGCTTGAAAGCATATAAGGGTGTTATGATTGCTTCAAATCTTTGGTTCAAGATTGAAAATACAAATTTACCTTGGTGTATGCAGACCAATTTTGGTCGCCTCATCTTGCAAAGGACATAGTAAAATTAGAAACTGTCCAGCGTAGGACTATGAAGATGATCCCGTCTTTGCATACTAAATTTTAGAAAGAGAGGCTGGCAAGACTAAACAATGCCTCTGAGGAAAACTTCATGTTTTAATATACTCAGTGTTTCTGAAAGGAGACGCAACTTATTTTCAACTGATGACTTATCACATACGAGGAGTAACAGAGTAAAGCTATGATGTAAACAAATACAATTTGAATGCAGTAAAATCTTCATTACCCTTGACATTGTTAAAGAGTGAAATAAGCTTCCACATTTTGTGTGGTGCAAGGTACCACAATATATTCCTTTACCAACTACCATTTCTGATGGAGGTGATGTGACTCAGTGTAACTGCTGGCTGTTCGACTTCAATTACTTTTGCTGGCTGTTCGACTTCAATTACTTTTGCTAATGTTTACTATAAGTTAACAACAGACCGTCTAGTTTGAATGCTAGGGTAGGTGTGGTTTGAGTTTCTATGTAATTATATGCAATCAATCAATCAAGAATATGGAGATTGTGGAGCAAGGAAGGAGAGGAGCAATAGTCTTTCTCTCTCAAACCCACAGGATGTCGAGGAACCACAGTCAGTCAGTCAGTCAGTCAAGATTCCCCGCAGGATGTCAATGAACCGCAGTCAAGATTCCCCGCAGGATGTCAATGAACCGCAGTCAAGATTCCCCGCAGGATGTCAATGAACCGCAGTCAAGATTCCCCGCAGGATGTCAATGAACCGCAGTCAAGATTCCCCGCAGGATGTCAATGAACCGCAGTCAAGATTCCCCGCAGGATGTCAATGAACCGCAGTCAAGATTCCCCGCAGGATGTCAATGAACCGCAGTCAAGATTCCCCGCAGGATGTCAATGAACCGCAGTCAAGATTCCCCGCAGGATGTCAATGAACCGCAGTCAAGATTCCCCGCAGGATGTCAATGAACCGCAGTCAAGATTCCCCGCAGGATGTCAATGAACCGCAGTCAAGATTCCCCGCAGGATGTCAATGAACCGCAGTCAAGATTCCCCGCAGGATGTCAATGAACCGCAGTCAAGATTCCCCGCAGGATGTCAATGAACCGCAGTCAAGATTCCCCGCAGGATGTCAATGAACCGCAGTCAAGATTCCCCGCAGGATGTCAATGAACCGCAGTCAAGATTCCCCGCAGGATGTCAATGAACCGCAGTCAAGATTCCCCGCAGGATGTCAATGAACCGCAGTCAAGATTCCCCGCAGGATGTCAATGAACCGCAGTCAAGATTCCCCGCAGGATGTCAATGAACCGCAGTCAAGATTCCCCGCAGGATGTCAATGAACCGCAGTCAAGATTCCCCGCAGGATGTCAATGAACCGCAGTCAAGATTCCCCGCAGGATGTCAATGAACCGCAGTCAAGATTCCCCGCAGGATGTCAATGAACCGCAGTCAAGATTCCCCGCAGGAT
>JAPQNM010000002.1:6222660-6247660 GCA_029783475.1 Metacarcinus magister
TACATACACACACACTTATAACTGGGTTTATAAAACTTGCCTCCGTCTGAACCATTGCTGGGCGTTGTGTGCGCAAGTTGCGGACGGTCTGGAACAAATCAACAACACCTTCGTACTGCATACGTTCCAAAACTTGACTCAGGGTGATGAACACTCCAGTGCGACCAACACCAGCACTGAAAGGAAATTGCATGATCATGGTTGTGGTAAAAGTATACCTAAGCATATAAGTATAGTATTAGTTATCAATTGTAGTAATTGTAGAGTGGTTGAATTCGTAAAGAGTGGTACACTGAGGTAGCTTGGTCACATGGTAAGAATGAATTTGTTAAGAGTGTACAGTGGTGTTAATCCTAAAACGTTGTTCCCTAGAATGATTCACACCTAGCGTGCAGGGATAAAAATATCCTAGTCAATTCCTAACAATCCCCTCAATATATAGAATAATAGTTCCTTAGAGGCTAACTAATTACATCTGACACCTTGTCCCTTGTGAAAATGATTTTTATTAGGATATTCTAGACATCATATTCTAAAGTCAAGGAATTACAATAATTTTCAATCAAAATATACTTTCATGCTTTTTTTCCCTCCTCGTCTACATGCTAGTCCCATTGAACCTCATTATATTGTATGTGTAAGCCCATAAAGAATAGTGATGTAAAATCCACAAGCCTACCCAGCATAGTACTACAGTAACACGATGACACAGTAATAAGATGACAATATTACCTGCAATGGACAGTAATAGGACCATCCTGACCAAACTGTTCTTTGGTCTTATGTACCTGTCCAATAAAATCTATGAAGCCTTCCCCAGACTTTGGCACACCCTGAAATAATATGCAAGAATTTATTTATATTCAACAAAAAAAATACTGTTTAAAGATTTTTTTTTCTATTTTGTGACAAATTGAAAATTATGGTTACAGTTTCAGCATATAAGACAACAGGAGGGGAGGGGGACAGAAAGAGAGGGGGGGAGGGTCAGAAACATTTGCTTACCTGTTCAGGCCATTCTATAAATTGGAACTGTCGTATGGTGCGAGACTGGCCATCTCTCGCATCTGTTATCTGAAAATACATAAGTAGAAAATGGAGCATCAATATAAATTCTGTGTTGTAATTATATACTGACATCTTTTTTTCCATTTTAAGAACTTAGGTACAGTAATCTTTTAAATTTTCATTTGCACCTCACAAATACAGATCCCATGCATCTTTTTTTATTTTAGTTTAAAAAACAGCCACAAATTCTAACCACTTTCATTGATTCCTCCAAGCACTTTTTTCTCTAAATACACCGAGTAAAACTTCCACCTTTTAATTATTTCCATTTTCCATTCAACATTAAAATATTATCGCTTCACCTTTACTCCCTTTTTATTTCCTTATAACTAAGCTTTCATTAAGAAGTCTATTTATCTCTTCATTTAGTTACTTTCTTTTCTACTCATTCATATTCAATTTCATGATAAGAACACTCACCTTAAATTCCCTGAGAATGTACTGAGGCATATTATACTCTGCTATGGGATCAACCACATAGAACTGGTATCGCTGAGATCGTTCATTGGGCCAATATTGATAACACTTTTCCTGGAAAACAAAAAATATAGAATTAGGTTTTCTTTTTTAACTTCTGTTATAATTTATGTGCTTTGTTCAGCACATGTAGATGTTGTGTATCTCTTGTTTACAATGATGATTGAACGGTTGACATACAAGATGAGACGGGGATCTCCGTGAACTATATTTGTACTGTACAGTAGATGACATTGTGAGCTGTAGTGAGAGTAGGGAGCAGGTTGAGGCAAGCCTGGAGAGGTGGAGGTATACACTATAGAGAAATTAAACTAATGTCAGTATGAACAAGATGGAGTACATGTGGGAGGGCAGCTGAATGGTGTGGCTACAAGATGTAGAGGTGGTGAAGGTGTACCAGTCTATATAGTTGTGGTTAACTGTTCAAAGAAATTAGAAATATGGTAAACAGAAGGCAGGCAAGGTGGAGTGAAGGGAGAAGGGTGACAAGAGTGATTTGTGATAAAATGGTATTGGTTAGAATGAAAGGGAAAGTCTAGAAGACGTAGCGAGACCAGCTATGTTGAATGACCGGGAGGCGATGGAGCTGACAAAAAGATAGTAAGTAGAGTGGAATATATTAATATCTTTGTTGGAAGTTAAGAGAAAGGACAGGATTATAAATTAATATATTAGAGAAACAGCACATTTAGGATGGTTCAGAGATAAAGTGAGAGATTGAAATGGTTTGGACATGTGCAGAGGAAGGATGCAAGGTATGTTGGGAAAAGGATGCTGAGGATGGAGGCCAAAGAAAATGTTTATGGATGCAGGTGGTTGGTGTGACAGAGGAAGATGCATAGGATATGATGAGATAGAGATAAATAATATACTGTAGAGACCCCTAACGGGAACAAATGAAAGAAGAAAAAGATGTCTTGCATCTCTGGGCAAATTTACTAGTACAGTATACAGATGTTCCTTGACTTAAAATTGCTCAACTCCAGATATTTTGATCTTACAATGTACGATAGCTATAGTGATAGTGATTCACAGTGGGTAGAGGTTGCATTCTAAGTTTTAAATATAGGTCTGCATGCGCCAAAGTAGGTCGGGTGCATCTGAGCTCCCCTCTGCCCAGTCACCCACGCACACATCTCACTGAGCCTCCTAATCATCCGAGCTAAGGTAAGAAAACTTTTTTTTACCATCCTAAAGAACCATGCAAGTGACCCAGAATGTACACATGAATTAGATGCAAGCTATTGGTTGTTCTAACAGTTTTGCAATCAGCATAAATTCCACAAAGAAAAGGTAAGTGGTGAGACAGTAAGTGCTGCGGTTTGTTTTTTAGTTAAATGGGTTTATCAGAATGTAACCCCATCATAAGTTGAGGAACACCTGCAACTATAAATGACAATGAGGTAAAAAGAATAATGTATAAGGTCAGATTCTCTACAATATATGTCTACTTACTGAGGGAAATTAGCATATAGCTGAAAACTTTCCACATCAATAAATATAGTCGCATCTATTTAAATTATTTTCTTACTCAATCTTGCAACTTTTCACTTATCTTATTATGTTCAAACACACTTTACAATTCCATAACTTGTCTTTAGCTTACCCTTCCCATTTCCTTGAGTTTTGTGAGCATAACAACAATTGTAGAGTTGTGTTCCCACAGCATTCTCCAAAAGTCATCCACAGTTTCTTGAAGTGGCCCCTGTGTTGCAATATATGCATAACGGTACCTGAAAATCAGACCTCCATTAAAGTTATGTCTTTCATGACCAAAAAAAGGCTGAAGATCAGCTTCTGCAAACACATGATTTTTTCTTATACCTTTGTCTGTTTACCTCCCAGGGTGTGGTATACACCATTTCTGGTACATAAGAATAAGACTGCAAAAAATGTGACTTCAATAATGGAAGGTTCTCGGAAGGAAGATCGGTTGAGTAACTCATTAGTGATATGAACTCTGGATAAACAAAATTATTATTTATCTGGAAAATATATTACATTGGATTGATTTTCTCCTGTAACTAATACAATCACCTAATGTTTACCATATACTACAATTATGCAGGTAAGTACATAAAATAATATTTCTAACCACTATTTTGATATATCCCTGATTCCTTGAACATACCTGTAGCCATCAATAAAGCTGGCATTTATGTAGTCGGATCCTTCAGTGCCACGTAGAGGCTGTAAACACACTCTACTTCCTTCAAATGGCAGAATATTTACCAATCTGTTTTTGAACTTGTTTACTGGTAGGTTGGCACTAACAAATCTTGACGGCTGAGCCTTGATGTTTGCCAAGCGCTACAAAAGAACAACAAGCAAAGTTAACATTCAATCCACTGGTAAGTATAAAAATTGTTAGCTATCATCTGGATTACCATTCTTCTGTAAGGTAGGAACTTTTGTTTTTAATTAATGCTTATTAATTGGCTTTCCCTATTTTTAAGTTTTTTCTTTGGGTTCACACAATTTAAACACAAAAAACCTAGATACAGACTGAAGTGGTCCATGTTATGAATACATATGAGGGAAAAATAAATTCAAAGAAATTAAACTAACAACACTTGAGAAAGAAAGAGGAGACTTAATTACAATATACAAATTGAAAGATATGTGTTACTAACCTTAAATTCCAGTTCCATTCCAGTAACATTCTCTCCTGGTTCAACAGCCATCAGCTTCTGAATGTGTCCGTGCAGGCTCCGAGCAGGAACTTCTGTAGTACCAGCTATGACAGCCTCCAATAGTGCATCATGGATGAAAATGTACTGGTCTTCTGTTTGAACCTGGAAATAAATATTCAGTTAATAAAATCTTTATAATATTTAATATATTATTTATGATTTTTTTTTTTTATAGAATTCGGTCTCTCTAGAATCTCTGTAGTGGGAACTGCAAGAATACTGCCACTGTAATCCTTGTGAATTGTAAAAACAACAAAAAGGGACGGAGCGAGGTGTCTGGGAACCTCCTCCTTCTCTGTATTCTCTCCTATGAAAAAACAAGGTGCAAAGGAGGAGGGGAGAGCAAAGTCTACCTGAACACTAGATGCCTTGTCTTGGCTAATCCCTTTTAAAGGTGATATAAGCCAAGTATATATATACATATGTACTTGGCTTATATCCCCATTAAAAGGGGGTAGCCATGACAAGGAATTTGAGGCTCAGGGAGATTTCACTCTCTCCTCCCCTTCTGTGCTGTCTTTCCAGGTCTTTCCATAGGGGAAAATACAGAGCAGCTTCCCAAATCCCTCACTTGGTCCCATTTTGTTGTCCTTTACAATCTGCAGGGAATGTTGTGGTAGTATTCTTGCAACCACTACTACAGGGCTGTTATAGAATACAACGGCATGTATTAGATCATTATACTAACCAAACACTTAAAAAAAAAAAAAATCATGTAACTGTACCATATAATTCCTCTGTGCTCGAAGACAAGTAACATGGCCATAGATGTCAACGGTTCTTTCATGTTTTATTCTCTCCAGCATAGCATCAATTACAATGAATGCACCTGTACGACCAACACCAGCACTGAAAAAGAAAAATGTTACACAATTACAATTAACTAAACTTTACCATAGAGAAACAAATGAGAGTTTTGTAAGAGGAAAGTGACAGAATCAGTAGAGTTTATGATGATAGGAAGGATTGTGATCATGACAGTAAGAGAAAAAAAATTTAATAATACTGAAGTATAGTACAATACTTGTATTAAGGATCACTTGTAAAAAAAAAAAAAAAATACTGAATAATGCTGGAAAATTACATCAGTTAATATTTGGTTCAAGGGTATTTCAATCACAAAGATGTACATGCAAGTACACATTAATGAGTACTATTATGATATTTGGAATCCTGAATATGAACATTTACCTGCAGTGGACAACAATGGGGCCGGCATCAGCAGGGTTGATGTGGCGCACACGGCGGAGGAACATGAGGAATGGTGAGGGATGGTCAGGAACACCATGGTCGGGCCAGGCTGTAAACTGGAACTGTCGAATCTCACGCCGATCCAAGCTACCAGACTGTAAAGGAAAATAGAAAAAGCAAATAATCAATAAATGGTTATAATAATACATAAATATTTATAAGAATAAATGTGTGTGTGTGTGTGTGTAGAAGTAACCATTACATGCAAGGTCAATGGTTTTCTTTGTACCTTTTGAAGCTGGAAGGTCCGAACAGTATAAGTGGCCAGTTCCTGTACATCAGTGAGTGTAACATGCATTATTCCATAGGTTTCCGTGGCAGCCATCCTAGGAGGCCAATACTGGTCACATTTTATCCTAGTTCGCTCTTCCAGTTTGGTCATCATGACAATTGTGGATGATCGCTGCTCCCAAAGCATTCGCCACAAGTCTCCAAATGTCTCTGGCAAAGGACCCTGGAAAATATTTCCTTTATTAGGACATGATCACAAAATATATGAGTAAGTAATTTTATAAATCAAAACCAGTGGAGTGCAATCAAGAATCTGAGTAATTCGGTTTAGATAGATACATCAACATGAATTATATTAATTTATTTTAGATTCATTGCACTCATCAAATTTTATACATAAAGAAATATGCATTTTCTTTGTAAACTTTATATATATATATATATATATATATATATATATATATATATATATATATATATATATATATATATATATATATATATATATATATATATGTATATAAAAGAGAGCAATAATACACTTACTTGTGTTGCAATATATGCATTCTGTTTCCTGTATCCATCACAGAAGTTGGCATTGATGTAATCACTACCTGGAACACCTTCTAGTGTCTGGAGAACCACTCTTGAATGGTCGTAAGCAATTACATTTGCGTATCGGTTCTTTGGTTTATTGATCTCCAAGTTGCTATTTTCCCATGTAAACTGCTGGCCTGGATCTATAGACTGAAATAGTGACATATGAAAGGATATATCATTAGCATTTTCCAGTATATTGTAATATAAGCATTGATAAAAATCTGTATAGCTTATATATGTTTATAATGAGATATATTGTAAATCATCCATTCTTCCACAATATATTATTTATTCACCTACATAATTTACTTTTACAGTTATTCTCTGCCATTTCTTAAATAATAAAAAATGTTCACATACCTCATATTCTTGTGAAAACTTCTGATTGTCATTGCCCTTCAGTCTTTCAATGTGTTCAGCCAGCTGTGCGATGGAAATTGGTGGGTGAGAAATCATACCAGGAGTCTGGAAATTCAGTCTTCGCATTTCCACTGGATCCAGAGGAGCAGCTGGAATAATGCCAACACCTCCTCCACCACCACCACCAACTCCACCACCTCCATGACCCCCACCAAGATCTGCCATCAGTGGCTTGGTAACCTGGGCTTGGTCTGGGGACTTGGGCTGACGGCGACGCCTGAAATTTGGATATGAAAATTGTCAGTTTATGGTTAAAGTTCATACACTTTATGATACTAAAGAGAGATATTGAAGCTAAAAATTCAGTATCTTCCAGTAATTGCTTAATTTATTCTAGATTTATGGGTATACAGGGTTTTGTGTAACTTAATGTACAAATGACTGTTAACTGAGAGCAGATGATGTATGCAAATAAAAAAAAAGCTAAACCATTTAATCTTTCATCAATAAAATGTTAATCTGAAGTTATGTATCATCTAAAGCACTTCACTATACGTACATTCTTTAAATCTTACCAAGTTAAGCCTTTCACTTTACTATCACCATCCATTCTCTTGACAACATAAATACTTCTCTGATAGTTTACATAACATTATTATATCCCAATAAACATAATAAGGATCAACATGCATAATAAAACACTGTACTTACTTCCAAACAAAGAGAAAGAGGAAGAGGGAGATGACGACCACCAAAACTGCTCCAATCACAGGCCCAACTATCATCAACATCTCCATGTCATTTGTATTAATTTCAATGTGGTCGTTAGATTCATTTGTTATTTTGTATGGGTTTGGCCTCTCTGGCAGTTTTCCAAATGGTGCTGGACGCATATCAAGAGAGATGAATGCAGAGAAGGGTGATGAAGTGTACAAATGCTGAAAAGAAAAAAAATTAAAGAATAAGTACATTTCGGGTGTTACAGTATGATTGGTATAATTAAGCATTCCCCTCAAAATATTTCAAACAACAGCTGATTAATTTCAGAAAGATATTTCTCATTCATGAAAGAGACATAAAAAAATAGCTTCTCATATAGAAGCCTGGAATAAACTTGATGCAGAAGTAATTAATGCAAGAAACATTCATGATTTCACAAGCAAACTGGATAATAGTAGATATGATAGATGGAACAGTACGAGCATAACTCTTTTCCTGTATATAACAACTAGGTAAATACACACACTCACACCGTTCCCTTGGTTCACTGGTAAACATCCCTGCCTACCACCCAGCAAGGCGTGGGTTCGAATCCCACTCAGATCGCTAAAGATTTTTCACTAACAAGGAGTGGTTACTGTCCCCCTTGAGCAAGAGAATGGGGGTGTGTGATATGTGATAGGTCTCAGCCTTACCAATAATTCCCTCTCTATGAGCTCTGAGCTCTTTCGGGGAGGATAATGGCTGACGATCACAAGTCCAGCACCTGATCATCCAGACCATGGTGAATAACACACACACACACATCTTAGTAACCACTACACCAACAACTTCTGATAAATGAATAAATAAATGGTAACTTACTTGACCAGGAGCATCCACAACTGCTCTAACAAAAATCTTGTATCTGGAATATAGAGATAATTATGTGTTGAATCTTTTCTGCCAAACAAATATGTCCCAATAATATAATATAATACATGTAACAGAAGAGAAATATTATGCATGTAGGAGTATAACTAAGAAACCAAACTCAGAACCATACAATTGAGTTGAAATTGTTAAAAAAAATATATAAAAAAATATTCTGTTAAACAAAATTTTCTTTACATATTGAGGATTAATAATATAGTCATCATAACAAGAAACAAAGATGATAGTGGTTTTAAGAAACATCAAAAATATACATGAAATATGAGAACTTATATATATATATATATATATATATATATATATATATATATATATATATATATATATATTATATATATATATATATATATATATATATATATATATATATATATATATATATATATTATATATATATATATATATATATATATATATATTATATATATATATATATATATATATATATATATATATATATATATATATATATATATATATATATATATATATATCTATACTGTATATATAAATACATATACATATATATATATATATATATATATATATATATATATATATATATATATATGTATATATATATTTTTTTTACATTAAAAGGGTACTGGCCAAGGGCAAACAAAAATAGGTACAATAAAAAAAAAAAAATCCTGCTTGTCGCCAGATCCTGTAAAAAGGACAGTAGGAGAAATAGAGGCAGGGGGTTGAGGTCCAGTTTAGTATGAGAGGTGTCTTGACACTCCTCTTTTGAAAGAGTTCAAGTCATAGCCAGGTGGAAAAACGGACAAAGGAAAAGAGTTCTAGTTTACCAGTATAAGGGATGAAAGAGTGAAGATACTGGTTAACTCTTGAATTAGAAAGATGGACAGAATAGGGATGAGAATAAGTAGAAAGGCTTGTGCAGCGAGGCCGTGGGAGGGGTGGAGGCATGCAGTTAGCAAGTTCAGAAGAGCAGTCAGCATGAAAATAGCAGTAGAAAAGAGATACAAATGCATCATTGCGTCGGTGACTTAAAGAATCAAGACAGTCAGTTAGAGGAGGAGAGTTGATGCGACTAAGAGCTTTAGACTCCACCCTGTTTAGTAAAGCTATATATATATATATATATATATATGTATATATGTATATATATATATATATATGTATATATATATATATATATATATATATATATATATATATATATATATATATATATATATATATATATATATATATATATATATATATATATAGTTTATATGTTGAAACTGAATATGAACATGTATGAGAATTTTGTGAATTAGCTTGCATACCATATTGCTGTTTGACTTACCTCTTCTTCTTCTGTAGAGGTCTATTTTTGAACCCTTCGTATATCTCTGCGTTACCAAGAGAAAATGAGTATGGAATATTTCTGTGCAGGAATTTTGCAGCAATGTATGGACCCTCTGCTAGAGCTTCTTTACTTCCCACCTTATTTGCTATTAGCTGAAATTTAATAAATAAATGCATTAAATCACCTTATCGTGCATAAGATCATCAGTCTTTATTTATTACTAAATCTTTTAATTTCAATGAACATCCATTGATCAAGAAGTGGCATAATAACTATAACTAAAAATAACAAAACTTACATGATCAGTGAGATACTGGTCTGGAGTCTTGGAAATGTGTAGTTTGTCGTCCTCTGGCACAACAATGAGGTAGTAGAAGGCAATGGGACCATATTCTTCAGAAGCTTGGGGCAGGATCATGGCTATTTCATGATTGCTCTTCACTCCATAGAAATCCGGTTTTACCATTGGCTGGGGAGCTATGAAATATTTCTTTGTTATGTTCAGTCAAAAGCCAAGTACATAAATGTTACTAAAAAATTGTACATGAATTTAGCAAGGACTAAAAAATATAATAAGCTTCTGAAGCCACAATAACAAAGTAAGACTTATAAATTTCTATTGCTATATTCTGAAGTTTCCTATCCTGACATTTAAGACAATTCAAATAACCACATCTTATGTTCAGTGAGACACACACAGGCATTACATGAATACATCTATAAACAATAAAATGTCAAACCTCATCCAGTCATTTTAAAGCACTCATCATCATCATCTCTCTCTCTCTCTCTGTTTCCCTAACACATAATGTGACTGATCACTGAAATATTGAATACTTTACACTATATCAGTAAACTCTAATCCATACTTTACCTGATTCCAAAGGCTGAAAACTATGGATTATTGATTCATATGGTACTGAATTAAAAGACTTTTGAGCAATTACTTACCAGCCATCTGTGTAGTTACAGTAATCTTTGCTGGTGGACGGTATTCAATAGTTTGAGGCACAGCAGTGACATTTACAGTGTAAGTAGTGAAAGGCCGCAGTTCCTCAATGACATAACTATACTTTCGATCACTGACAATACGAGGAACTTTTGGGATTGTCTGGACTTGGGTGACACCTTGAGCATCAACGAACTCCTTCACTGCACTATAAGTTATCTGAAATTAAAAGTATTTCCTCATTAACAATAAGATAAATCTACATGATGTAACAGGTATGTTGATAACTAGGTGTAAGAATGTATGTAATTAAATTTCAAAACCTTACCTTAAAATGCAACGGATTCAATTGAATCGGTGGACCCCACGTTAGATTTGCCGAATGTGTGGTTACATCATGAGCTCGTAAATGCATTGGAACATCTACAGGCTTCACACAAACTTCTTTAAGTGTTGACAACCGACCCAGTCCCTGAAAAAAAACATTTTCATTATACATGAGCCTAAGATTTTACAGACAAATAAATAAGTAAAAAGAGAACAAATGAACAATCCAAAGAAACAATCACTTACACCTTAATCTTATAAAGTACCTTATATTTTGAAAACCTTTCCATATGAAAGGTTCCACCACAAAGCAAGAAATGTGGATTGTTTTCAGCCACTTCTGGGACCCACTATCCTAATGGTTTCATCTGTTTTCACACAATCCTGTATATTTTCTACATACAGTAAAATTAAAATATTGAAATTTTTGAAGTAAATATGAAATTTATTGGAATGTGCACTTCTCTCCCTAAATGTTTTAGATACATGGTTAACTGTAAGAAATTGTAGATTAGTTGCATTAATGAGACACTCACCGATCCAGTCCTGGCAGCCACTGCAATGGCATATTCAGCATGGCGTTCAAGGTTCTGCAACTCTGCTGAATGTGTCACAGGAACTCTAATTTGGTCCCATAAATCCAAGTCAGGTACTGGAGACATTGTATAAAACACCTGAAATAATTATGATAATTTAATGGTTAGTTTACACGAACATAATCAGAATGTATAGGTTGTAAATTGATAATCAAATTAATATTTTCTAAAAAATATGAAAATGAAAACCCACCTGATAACCAATCACTTTACCCCTAGAGGGTACTGGCTCCCACCATATTTCTATTGAAGACTCTGATGTTGCCATACCCTGGAGATTCATTGGGGCTCGGACAAGGTCTGGTTCGGTGTGCAGGTGCAATGTTTCACTATATGGTCCAGCACCCTTGGAAGTCCAGGCTCGCACCTGTAAATCAAAGCATAATGTAAACCACAAACTGGAAACCCGTAACCAAGTGTCAAAATAAATCACCTGGTGAAATACTTTTAAATGAGGCAAGTACGCTAACCACCACACCAAAGGACTGCATATTTAACATCACATACTTTATAATATTTAAAAACCATGGAAAACACTTACCTTAAATGTGTAGTCCATATTCTCCTCTAAGCCAGTAAAAACTATTCTGGTGGCATCTGAGATATTCTTGTCATGCTTGAAATCATTGTGTAGGATTACATTCTTGTTGAATTCGAGATCGTACATTGTAATGACGCCATTTCTCTTATTAGACTTTGGCAAGTCCCAAGTGAATACAATAGTTCCTGGAGTTTGATATCTGGAAAAAATTAAAGCATATATTTTTTTAACATAAAGATTCATATTATCAATATGTTCACTGTCTTACTAAATATACAATTGAAAACATACAATTTAATGATTGGGATTTTGGGATTGCAACTTCATCCCTTCTGCATTGTATTTTCATACAAATTCATATATATTTTAAAGAAAGAAAACTAGAATCATGCAGTCCACCTTCTCGCCTTTCTGGATTTTAAGCAAAGTATAAATCTAGCCCTGTGGTGGGGCTACAAGAATTCTACCATTGTAATCCCTGCCATTCCTGAAAAGGCGACAAAAGGGATGGAGTGAGGGGTCTGAGAAGCCCTTCCTCTGTATCCTTTCCTATGAAAGACAAAACAATGGAAAACATTCACATTCCTGCAGTAATGCTCACCATTTCATTGGTGCGATTGTCTCATAAGTGAAGTTTTCTCAGTGAAAACTGTAAGATGATATTTGTTTTCCTCTTGGCATCATGCTTCCAAACATATTTCAAACACATTCCATTGGCTTTTTCCTCAAAATTTAACTATCATTGTACTGATAATGAATATTTTAATGCAATTTTTTCCATCAAACTTTTCATTCCAAAATTAATCTTCTATCTATCTATGTATATACTTGGTTTATATCCTCATTAAAAGGTAGCCAAGAGAATTAATTTAGGGTTCAGGGAGACTTTACTCTTCCCTCCCCTTCTGCATACTGCTCTGCTTTATCATAGGAGAGAATACATAGGAAGGGCTTCCCAACCCTCTGCTCCGTCCCTTTTTGTTGCCTGTTACAATCCGCAGGGAATACGGTGGTGGCATTCTTGCAACCTTCACCACAAATTTCAACAAGACAGAGTTTGTAAGCAACAATATATTAAGTAGTTTGGAGTAAATCTGAAGTGCTTTGTTTTTTGAGAATAATATGTGTAAAAATAAGACTAGCAACTATAATAACGAACTACACCTCACTGGCAGGCGAGAACTGTATAGATTCCTAGATTTTTCAGCACTGGGCTGCTTAGGGGAACACACAAATCACTAAACATACATACAAAGCCTAAATATGTATGTGCATATGATTCAAATTTTGTTTTGCTTAGTTACCTGTATGTGATGTTAGTGGGAGGACCAGAAGGAGCTGCTTCAGGAGTAACATAATATTTGATGGCTTCTTGACCAAAGCTGATGTGATTGCGTCCAGCTACACGAATCTCATACTCAATGCCGCGTTGTAGATCACTTAATGTTTTTTGTAACATTGAAGGACCTTCCAGTGTAATAGTTTCAAGTTGTTCTCCTGTAGGGTACACAAAGAACAGGAAAATTATCATTTCTCCTTGAAAGAAAGAAAGAAAGAAAGAAAGAAAATCACATGTATTAATTTGATATCAGTATGGCAAGACATCAGGATAACATAGCTTGGAGAAAAAAAATTATAAAATACAGTAGCAACATAAAAGATGGAAGTGAATGAAAAGTATGCTTTTGGCATAACCAACACATGATAATCTTAGATATACAATGTAACTGCATCAACTGAAACTTAGCGTATTTCAAGATTAATGAGAAACCAAATTAAACTATCACTAATAATTGTATTGATAAAACTTCAGTAGCATAACTTTCTTACCCCTTGGTCCATATCTGAGGCGATAACCTTTAATATTTCCATATGTTTCAGTAGGTGGTGACCACTCCACATTAACAGACAGTTTTCCTGTATATCCATTAACTGTACCACTGAAATAAAGAACAAGAAAAACATAATCAGTTGCTGTTGTTGATACTCTTGTATAATCAGCAAAACAAAATACATTTATGAAGGATCAGATACATTCTCATCAGAGCTTGCAGAGCTAGGTTCAAGCTGATTAGTATTTGCATTCAAAACTACTACAATAATCTTGTAACTTCCATGCCACTCAATTCACTAATTCTGCGTTGTATTATGTGTTTGGTTTTCCAATTAGTCTATTCTACCAGTTCTAATATATGGATTAAAAATCTGAAATTTTATGAGTATTGGAAAAAAAAAACTTCAATGCTCAAACGGAAATAGATAGATTGATGCTAAGCATAACATGAAGAGAGTATGGATTAGGGAGCAGACAAAAGTTGAAGACATGTTGAATACAATTAAAAGAAAACAATAGGCATATTCAGGACACGTCATGTATCAAACAGATAACAGATGGACAATTAGAGTAACAAAATGGCAATCAATGCATGGTAAAAGATGGTGAGGTTTACAGAAAGCTAGATGGTTAGATAAGATAAAAAGTTTTGCTGGGGTGGCCTGGAATAGATGGGCAGTTGATAGACATGAAAAAAGAAGATTTGGGGATGACTTTGTCCTGCTGTAGAATTGTAAATAATAATGATGATGATGATGATGATGATGATGATGATGATGATGATGATGATGATGATGATGATGATGATGATGATGATGATGATGATTATGACGATGACGACGATAACGATGCTGCTGCTGATGATGATGATGATGAATACGAATACGATGACGAAGAAGATGATGATGATGATGACGATGACGATCATGATGAAGACAACAACAACGATGATGAAGGTGACACTAAATAAATCTAACATGATACTATGCACACTTACTTTACAAGCAGAGCAGGTTTGTTGGGCACACCTCCTGGCATCTCCACCGTCTCATGCGTTGATCTAGTACCATCTCCTTTCCTAGTGATGGCTGACACCTGAACCTGATACTTAGTGTCAGGAGTAAGGCCACCCACAATATAATGAGTGGCTTCTCCGTTATGAATGGTGTGAGGGATGTGTGCAGAATTTGGATTCTCGTTTCCCTGAAAAGCGAGAAAACAACCAAAGTCAAACAATGATTACACCTCATCAAAGATGTGCAACCTATTTCTTTCAATCATGATCTATAACCCTATTTCTAAAGTTATATCAGTTCCCGATCTTGTTCACCAAACCAATCATTCACCATAAGTAATATCACATTATAATCGTTCACTTCATCATTACAACATACAACCCTCTTACTGTCTTTCCACATCTTATGAAGTCACACCTACATGGCATGTTCAAAGAATCAAAACTGAACATTTACTTCAATAGTGAATCAGTCCAACTCAAAGCTGTCTCCTTGTGACACTAAATACTGATTTCAATGGGTTTTCATTGTTCATGGCACTTATAGAAGTCTTGCTTTATAATAAAGAAAAAAAAAACTGCATTATATTTCTCTAAGTTTCATGTCTGTAGCTAATTAATCTGCTTTTATGTATGCAACCTGATTCAGGCTTTTACAAACCTTTATTGGTAACAATGAATCATGCTTCTGTGGCTATGGCCCAGCAATAAAAAACCAGTGATCATTGGTCTTCTTTAGTCACGATGGCATTGTGCATCATAAGAGTACATTTGGATGAGTCAAACTGTAAACTGTATCAAAATCTATCAATATATCTATAGTTTCTGATGCCTCATTCCCTCCGGAAACGTCCCCAAAGGGATGGATGGCCATGGCAGAAGAGCCTCCACCAACAAGCAAAAATTGCAACCTGGGCTGTTCTAAACCATAATTATTTTTCAAGTAATTCATAATACGTAGCTATATAACTATTTCCTTCCCCAATTAGGATTTGTTCACAAATTATAGGAGATAAATTTTGTTGCAAGAAAAGTAAATAGATAAACAACCTAGAAATCACAAACTTATAATTGTTTAAAGTTTGCCAATCTTTAGATGTTATTTTCTCCGGTTTTTCAACTTATCACTTTATCTTTATCATAAGGAGACCCTTATTTCTGATACCTAAGCCATTCTGAGTTCCATGATACCCATATAATATGAAATACTTACCCGATTCATGTTCTGAACATGTATCTGGTAGCCTCTGATAATACCATGTCGCTCCTTCTCATCTGGGGGAGTCCAGGTCACCTCTATACTGGTGCTGTTTAATACTTCCACTTTAACATTCCGTGGTTCACCAGGCACTATAGGAATGAGAACAGAGATTAATACCTTTTTCTACAATGTTACCATATTTCTTCAAAGTAATCATCTCAACATCAAGTGACCTTATACTGATACAAACAGATGACACAACCAGAAATAAAACACATAATTATGACTAGAATATCGTCGCTTGTTAATGCTAGCTCAATTTGATATATTATGCTTTATGATAACTGTGAGGGAAGTTCTCTTGAGAACACAGAACAATTACTAACAACCATTACAGCAAAGTAAATTCTTAATTTATTAGTAATAAAAACCCACTCTTTGCATGCATAGCAGCAGTGCTCTGGAAGCAGCATTAGTTCTTAAGCTTTAATATATTAATTTTTATTATACCTTAAATCTAAGAAGGTCACATATTCCAACAAAATTATTTCAACATCTGTTGTGCTATCGAGGTAATGAAATATATATTATACATTATGCCAACTCTCATATGAGGGAATCATTTATCATTTTCATGTTATTTCAAAATATGAATATTAATATAAGTTTTTCTTTTACTATCCATACAGCTTTTTGACAAGTTCTTTGAACTATGTATACATACAATAACTAATTTTATTTGACAAAAATCATAATTAGCACTTTATTTGACACACCACACCCATTACGACCCTGAGGCTAATATAATATAAGATTTCTAGTTCTAAAGAAACACTTGTAACCCTTCTGCTCCTAATATAATATGCTCCGGCAAGGAAACTTTGTCCAGTTAAATGTCTAGTTAACCTGATATGGTCTAATGGGATACCTTAGCAACTAGTCAACTGGGAATGAATGCAGAGAGCTGTTTTCTTGACAAGGATGGGAATGCATTAAATATATTACCTGAATTTCCAAGGGAATTACCTGAAATTGTACTTTAAACAATTACATTGAGTACTTAACAATACTTCTATGGAACAAGGAGAATAGTTCATGTTCAATAGGGGATAGAATATGGATTATTTACTTTTTTTACTACAGTACAAGAGATACTATGTGAGCAGAAAGACAGCCCCTTTCTTGCACGTAATCAGAGGGTGAAAAAGGCAGGATCAAGAGGATCATAGCATAGATGGCAAAAGGCATCATGGCTGGTCAGCAGTCACACCGTTAACATATCATCACACTTCACTTATAAACATCACACACAACTCAAATGTGAACGTCATGTATATTTTGATCAACTTAAGCCATCCTTGCATTTACCAATACTGATTAAAAAATATTACACCATCAGACGTTCAACATTATGAACTATAGCAAGTATTGTATACCTCCACCCTCGCCTCCATTCACGTGACTGACCTGATGCTGTTTGGGCGTGGTCTATTTTTCTTATCCTCTGGGTGCCTAGAGGCTAAGTGAGACGAGGGTGTATGAATATGTGCATGAATGTGTGTATACACACCTTGTCTTGGCTATACCCCTTTAGGAGGAAAACAGCCAGGTATATAGATAGAAATATTATCATATTTTTTCTGGTATCATAATTTTTACTACAGAATGCAATGTGAATGCAGATGATAATCACCAATCTAGAGCTTTGCACAATTTCAATTAATAAATTAAAGTGACTGTGTGAACCAATAGTCAAGTTACATTTCTGGCAAGTGACAAGAGAGCTTCCATCTATTTCAATCAGACATGAAATATGTAAATAAAAAGAGAGAGAGAGAGAGAGAGAGAGAGAGAGAGAGAGAGAGAGAGAGAGAGAGAGAGAGAGAGAGAGAGAGAGAGAGAGAGAGAGCGAGAGCGAGAGCGAGAGCGAGAGAGAGAGAGAGAGAGAGAGAGAGAGAGAGAGAGAGAGAGAGAGAGAGAGAGAGAGAGAGAGATATTACAAGGTAGATTAGCTTGATGTAGTGAGAAAAATACAAGTACAAAGTATCTAATGGCAGATAAATATATATTTGAAGGGTGCAAAACACAAAAATGTCTCAACTACAAAATACTACTTGTATTGCATATCTTTGGTGCAACTACCAGTATTTGTAGCCAACTCACTCTGCAATGAGTGAGGTCATGAAAAAGTATTCAATCCATTAATCTTTTAAACGTTAAAGTCAGGAAAAATGAGAGAATAACGAGGGTGACGGTGGAGGTACTGCCTGACTGACTCCTCTGGTTAAGCAAATTATTTCATATTTAATAATTTCCATTCATGATAATTAAAAGATAATCTAAAGCATACTTCCATTTGTCACTATTTTCAAAACTTATCATTAGTTTTAAACATGGATGATACAAAAATAATATTTAAATTTTTTGTTTATGATGCAATGTTTTGTCTGACATGTGCAGGAAAATGCTAACTGCATAAAAAATGTAAATATTTCTTTTATTTATTTGTTTTGCATTTAGCTTACACTTGACAGGCAGAGAACACTTGGAGAAGTTGGAAATAATGAAGTTATAGTGGCAATTGGCAGCATTTCATAAATTACTTATCCTTCGGAGCAGCATTTCCTTGCGATAATAATATGCTGTACTATATAGCTCCATAAAGTTTGTTGAATTAGATGGTGTTGCAAAGCTGAAGCCCAGAATTTCCATATCCATGAGGACAAATTCAGAAACATATACATGACGACACAAAAATATATTATCCATAAGTTATGGATGGTGCATAAAAAATAAGACTGTGATAGAAGCATAAGCTAAGTAAAATACACAAACTATGACAATAAAAGAAACAGCATTTACTAGCATAGCACCACATCTACATAGCATTACAAACCCTCATATACTTACTTTGGCCTGTTAACGGAAGGCGAGAGAGAAAAAAAAGGAAACAATGGCATCAATAGCTTGCCAACACCCCCAACTGAGTCTGTTTACACCATCCAACATATCATCTGGCTTCAGTGTGGAGACAGAGAGAGAAAAGGGAGAATAAGGAAAGATAAAGAGCATGCAAGTGAGTGAGGAGGAGTGAAAGGTGAGTCACGGAAACAAACTCAGATCTGAGAGGACACTGTAAGTTATCAGCAGAAGGGGCGTGTGGTGCTTGGTGCATGTTACAGTGAGTGTAAAGCTTTTGCAACTAAAGACGAAACCAAGCAACTAAGAGACAATAAAAAAATTACCCCCCCCAATATATACAAAATATCTACAGAACCAACTACACGGTGCTTAGGGCTCACACGCACAATGGCTCAGGGTTTGACCACCCTACAGCAGGTACTGTGCTTTCACCCTCTGCATAACAACTACAGGATTTCTATTAGTGTAGTAGTTAGGTGAGTTCATGATCAACTACAATAATCTGTTTCTTAAATTTACTTGTGTGTGCTAAGCAGCGGAAAACAGTCTACAACCTACAGTACATGTCTTCAAACATCACAAATTAGCAGATCAATCTCCCATGGCAACTGTTCCAGGGAAATACATCTACATACATTGTAGATGACAGAGGCAGTGTAAAGCAGTCAGTTAGAACCCATAATACAAAGCTAATAGCAATTTCCCTTTTAAGGTTGAAGCATTACAGAGAGTTAGGTGCTGTAGGGTGGAAGTTATTTTTTTTTATGTGAAAGATGCATCAGATATCCAGTATCATAAGAGTGCATGCATGTTTGTATTCTTCTGTATGTATTGCAAGAATTTATGAGTTAGTTAAAAAATCACTAAACTTTCTTCATGCATAGAATTATATACATTTTTTAGTTTAATATCTCCCAAGCATTAATATCATCAATACATAATTATATTTTATTTGACTTGATAAGGAATTTCTACTGAAGTGGTAGAATTACAGAAGAATAGAAGATATAGCATTATGTCCTGGGTTCATGAGCCATTGGTGTTTACAGTGAAGAGCAGGAGAAAGGTCAAGGAGCTGTTTATTTATGTTCAAGAAGGGGCAACTCTGGGGAATAGTTGATATTAATGATTTTGTAAAAATTTCTTATGATCAATCTGTTACAGGTCTGATCTGGGAGAGTAATGTGACTGTACTTGTGATGAAAATTTTCTATGATGTTGTAAAGGGGGCATCCAAGATGTTCAGTGGAGCATGGTTGTCCTTATGTGGGCATCATTGTACTTACTAATGTATCCTTGTAAGGGGCAGGGAAACAAGTGTGTTAGTCTGGCATAGGTTCATGAAAGGTTGTAAAGATAGTTTTGATGTCAAAAGTTGTGATCAACTTCTACTGTGATTCTGGAGTTTGGATTAGTATAATAATTCTGGCAATCTTTGAAATATATTATTAAAGATTATTGACACAATTATTGCAAGAGTCCATATATTTCATATTTTGATAAGGTTAGTTTGATTCAAGCAAGATGTTTATCAAAGCAAATATTACATAACGGGTCCAAGGTCTTCACTAAAAGAATGCCAAAATTATATTCAGGACTCTTTGGGTCATCCATAACTGTGGTGTGGAATATCAAATCTGTAGTGTTTCATGCGAAATTTGAGTTACATGTGCAGATTGGTATAGTTACACATGTAAAACCTTCAGAAGTGACAAAGATAGCTACGTGTATGTCTATAAGGTAAACAGTTTAAGTGCTTATTGTTGGATCACAAAGCCCTTTGTTATCATGTACAAGATATATGTCAGCACTTGCGCTTTTCATATAAAAATATTGTAAAAAAATGTATATTCATTAAAAACACAATTTCTATAAAATTTGCAGCTTAGGCTTTGTGATTTGTATTTGTCTTTGGCAAATATCTTTTTTTTTATTTAATTTTCATAGAACAAGAGGGAAAAAAAATCACATATATGTTTTGAAGTAGAGCCGTTTTCTCAAGACTCAAGATATCAAGTTTTCTTGCATAAAATGTTGATGTTCATATATCAGTAAAAAAAAAACTACTAGAAAATTCCATTTTAAATGATAAAAATATATGTGCCAATCCCCTGCCTAGCCCCTCCCAGTAACCTGTTCATGTATGTAAGAAAATACATATATTTCATTTTGCCCTTCCTTACAGTCTGCATGTTTGATGTCCTGAGGAGAAATGGGGCACAGAAGAGTGTACAGTTGAAAGTTCAGTGGCCATCAATGCCAACAGTCCATTCTTTCCCACTACTGGTTTCTTACTTTCATACTGATCTTTGCACATTTACATATGAAAGCCTTGTAGGCATATTAAAGAAGCTAGTTCAAATCTGTAATAGCACTGATGGCCTTAATTCAAAATTTTATTACCTATGTGCATTTCAACTGTGCATGGTGCTCATGCAGTGAAGAAGGATAGTTACAGGTTGCTTAGTATGTGGAGAATGTATCTGCTGTTCCATTTCAAGAAAGATACATTTTCTAATAGAGAGTTAATCTTTTAATGTAAGAAAAGACATAGTTAATAATGCTCAAAGCCATTAATATATAGTACTATGATTATTTTACTTGCAATTATTAATAAACTTTTAGTCAACAATGATTATACAATGGTCATTCCATTAAGATATGTGAAGCTATGATTAATGCAAATACTAAAAGTTATCTTCTGTTTCATCATACTCTGTATTACCTTGAAAATCTTGAAAATAACACTTGCAAATATACATACCATCTTCATCAGTGCGCACCAAGAGTGCATCAGATTTCACCCCGTCACCTATGACTGTTCCAGCCAGCATCCATACTCTGTATTCAGTCCATTTTTTGAGATTTGTGATGAGGTACTCGAACTGATTGGGATCTGATATTGTAATGACTGAAGCATCTGAGTCTGGTCTTGAGTTGTTGACAATCATAAGTTTGTAGTAAGTGATGTCCCCATGCTGCTTATCAACAGGTGGAGGTTTCCATTCAACTCTTATACTCTCAGAATCTTCTGCATTGGCCCTACTATCACTAGGAGGAGCACCTGGCGCTGTAAACATTGAAATGTGAATTAATTGCTTTGGTATTAGTAAAAATATGTATTCAGTATTCAAGACAATATATACAACTTCAAACTCCTCCCATAGGGGCCATTCCAAGGGATTTATGGTACTAATAAGTTGAGAAACAATACCAATGGGAAAAAAGAATAAAAACATCATATAACAACTGCGAAATTGTTACTAATTACATCATTAAAATTGGAAAGAATAGCAACTAAGATGGTGCTAGATTTGTAAGATCTAACATACGAGGAAAGGTTAAAAGAAATGCAAATAATGACACTTAAAGAGAGAAGAGAACGAGGAGACTTAATTACAGTATATAAATTGATGAACAATCCTGAGGAAACATGGAACAGATCTAATATTGAGAAAAAAACGAGGCTGGATATTTGAGGGGACAATAAAAGAATGGAAAAAGGAATTTGTCTGATCTACAAACAGATACAGCTTTCCTCAGAGAAGTATAGATATTTAGAACGGACTGAAAGAAGAGGTAAGTGATAATGGCAAAGAATGTACAACAACTAAAGGAAAGGCTGGACAAATGTAGATATTGGGGCAGGACCACATGAGTGTAGCTCCAGCAAGTCCTGTGTACTATTACTAGAGAAAACAAAACAATGCTGCATTCTAGTCAGTGTATCAATAATAAGTACCATACAAACTAATAGAATGAGATGCACATCTCAAAATAAATAAATAAAAAAGCTATAAGTACTTACTATCTTGATCAGTGCGAACTGATGTGGGAGCAGTGGCAGCTCCCTCGCCCCTCTGTGAGCGAGCAGCGAGCCACAGGCTGTATACAGTGTTTGGCTGAAGGGCCTCCAAAGTATAGCTTTCACCCTCAGGTATATTACGCTGCTCCTGTTTCTGAAAAATTATTATTAGGATAATAGAATGTACTAACTTGAATTTTCATAAACTTACATGTCAGTTTGAAGAAAAATGGAGCTACATTACTAATCTCTATGTATCAGGCCAAAGGAATTCATGAAAAAATAAAAAATACAAGAGGAATGAAAGGATTGCACAATACATGAGCTATAAGAGTAGAGTGATGACTTTTCTATTGTGGTGCAAAGAAGAACTGGCGTTATGAGAGAATTGGGCGGTCAAGCAGTTTGAAAGCATGAAGCATTAAAATATGTCCATTGTATAACTCTGAATTTGCATTGTCTGAAAACACATATGATAAGACTCTGGTGTATTTGTAAGTAGCATATATAATGCTTCAAAATTGCGTCTTTCTTAGTCAAGTACATAAAATACAATATAAAGATCAATTCATATAACATACTAGGAACTACCATATTGTTGGGTTATATGACAGTAAACTTATATATCTAGGTATGTAAAGTTAAATAGGACAACATAATATGGATAATTGTTCATATTATCTTACCAATGTAGTTGAATCATTCCAGTAGAGTTCATATGAAATAATATTCTCCCCTTGATGTGATGGCCTGGTCCAGCTGAGTTCAATTGATGTGGCAGTCACTCGGGAGGGATGCAAGTTGGTGGGTTGACTGGGTACTACAAAGAGTAAAGGAAAGAATTAGAGTCCCATACTTTGTGGCAGGATAGGTAGATAGGTTTAAGAAATGGGCTTAAAGGTACAATAAAATCAATTATGGAAAACAATACACTTAGCCAAATATAAAGTTTTGTTTATTATCATCAAAACAATATTAAGATCATGTCAACCATTATTTAGCAGTAGTGAAGGTGAAAATGTGAGATGGATTTGTGAAAAGAAATAAAGAAATTGAAAAAGAAATATTAAAGGTAAGTAAACTGGACAAAGAGGACTGCAGGAAGTATGAAGGAAAGATAAGAGAAGACTGAAGTAAGTTGGCTAACTATGAAGAAAAAGTGAAGGAAGAATGGAAGACATTTCAAGAGGTAATTCTGGCAGTGCAAGAGGAGTATAAGGCTTGAGTAAGTTACAAGATGGAAGGAAAAGAAAGGGTAGTGAAGGATGGAGAAAAAAAAACCATACAAATGCCTCATACACAGATGGGAGGAGAAACTGTGTTAAGTATTTAAAAATAAATTACTAAGTGGAAAGGAGGAAATATGAAGAAAGATAGAGAGAAAAGGATCAAAGGTTCTTAGGGAAAAAGAAGAAGTTATGAACAGGTAAGGAAGTAAGTGTCAAATGTGAAAATATGAATAGGGAGATGATAGACCAAGGGTGTGGTGAAGAGGAGATGGTTTGAGTATTTCGATTTAGAATTGTTACAGGAGAATGGCAGAAATAGATTGTTTAGGATAAAGTTATGAATGTGAAGGTTGAGGGATACAAGGAGACATAGTTATGACACTAGGAACCTTAAGAAACCCAACTATGGAAGAGTCACACGAGATGGATAACGTTGCATCAAGATTGCTTCAAAAAGGAGAAGATTTTCATGAAGTGATTGTTTACATTGCTTATGGATGGTAGGAACAGAGTGAGATACCTAAATAATAGTGGGGAGTAGCTATACATTATGACACTGTTTTAATGTAATAGAATAAAGGAATTCCCTCACTTTCAGGTATCATCCTCCATAAATACATATTTGAAACATCAAGCAACATAATCTCCATATAAGGTGTGCAAAGTACTGTACTAAACTTCAGTCTCATGCCATTTTTGCAAATGTTATCTTTGTCATTTTTTAATGTCCATTTTTAGCATAACATGTACTAATAAATTATAAATTATTCTTTAAATCTGAAAGATAAAAATGACACTTTATTGACATCAATACATGCATTGAACTAGTTTAGGAAATTTACCTCCTTGTTGCGTTTTTACTTTCACTGGATCAGAGAGAGGTCCTGGACCGATGCCAGTGTAAGCTTGGACCCTGATAGTGTAGATGGT
>JAPQNM010000002.1:6250160-6257660 GCA_029783475.1 Metacarcinus magister
TACATGTTGAAGTTGAGCGCCGCCACTAAAAGATGCCTAGCAAGATATTTTGATATTTATTTTGTTCTTTGTGATGACAAATCATTTATCGGAATTTGTGTATATATTATAAATACTGAGGCGCCGAAACCAGCCATAGTCGAAGCTGTGTCGAAGCTGGCTCTGAAATATTCCGCTATAATCGTTCTTACGGCGCCTTAACAAAGAATCAATAAATCACTATCTTCTCTCTTAAATTTTTTGAAACTAGTGTATTTTGATAAAAAAAAAAAAATCATGAACTGATTGCAGCATAACTATTTTCTTGAGACAGAAAGAAAAAATATATTGGCATTTAATAAACTTTTGCTTTCCAGTCAACATGCTCAGAAGACGCCTATCTGAAACCTTTTAGACACCGCACGGATGCTACCCAACAATCTTCACCAAAACGTCATCAGTAAATTCAGCAAATTGTCTTCTGGCCTGCCGAGGCTCGACATGACAACAGCGATAGACGTAGCGTGTCCTTGGGGCGGCATCACATAGGGAAAAAATAGTGGAACACGCTATACTATATCTGGTTTGAGGCAGCCTTTCTTTTGGTGAAATAATCAATATCATTATGCTCCAAAAGATTATGCAGTGATGTTATTCATACAACGGTATTCTATATTTCAACAACTTTTTTCCGAACCCGGCGAGTGTCCATATTGTTATATTGAGAGTGCATTCTACCAAAGAGGAGAGAAAAAATATTTGGATGCAAACCCTACAAACAGCGAATATCAAATTCTTTTTCACACCAAATATTACTTGTAAACAACGGAGAGCGGTCCTCGTTTTGTGCCTCTTTTCAGAACAACAAATCACGAAACACTGCATCTTGCCACTCATTGTGGAACAACTCTCGCAGAACTTGTTGTCAGAAAACATAATATACATGAGCTTCCCGGTCTCGTTACACTAGAACAGGATAATACCATACTTGGCATATCTTTTTTGGGTTTTATTCAGCTCCTTAGAAATAGTCTTTAAAGCAGATATTCTAGTACGGCCACGAACACTAATAAGAAAAAAAGGTAAATAAACAAATAAAATGTACACTGCATATATAATGTTCTATTCAGTATGATTTTGTTCAAACTATTAGCTGCATGCTTTTGTAACTGGAATACATCCACCATCACAACTTTTCTCTGCTACAGGCTAACTCTAAACAGAAAACCTGAATCTAAACATCTTCCCTGAGCACTTAAATGAAAAGATATTCATGAGAAAACACGACATTTAAATATCTAATACCGTTATATAGTGGAGGCAAGTGGTGGGTGATGGCGAGCAAGCCGAGGAGACCTTGTGCCTTCCTCTTATTACGGGCTACTGAAGTAAATTATGTTCCAATAACCTTGTGCCGCGCTCTCGGGGGTTTATAAGGCGACGTGGAAGTCTCGTCGACCAAGTGCAAACCTTAATTTTAGGAAAGTTAGTATCTCCTGGTCTCCTTGCTTTCTATGCGACCCAGAGGAGGCTGTCAAACGTGTGTGTGTGTGTGTGTGTGTGTGTGTGTGTGTGTGTGTGTGTGTGTGTGTGTGTTGGTAGTAGGCGAGGCACGCAAAGACACTGGCGACACAAGAGCTTGGCATTTCCTGGATCTCTTCCAGTCGGCCACTGTTTTACTCATGTATTCCAGTTGTTTATCCTCCAGAACAAATTTGGCGGGACATGACATCAAATGACGTCATGTGAAGACCCTTTACACTTCTGGCCCACATACAAGCCGGGCGTCGCCTTCTGATGCTGTGAGCAAATGGTCATCTTCCTCCTGGACACACTATCTAAGGCGTCGCATTAAAACGAGGTGTTGTGTTACAGACCAAAATCTCGCTGAAAACCTAACTTCCCCAAAAGTTTTAAGGGCATAGTTTGCATAAAATGAAGTTCGGGGTGCAGGATAAACTACAGTAATATGCCGAGAACTCCCGGAGGCGTCGGGCGAGAGGGAGGGAGGGAGGGAGTGGAGCGCAACCTCATTCCCTTCACAGGCCATTGGGTTGTACGAGGGCTGGCAAAGTCTGAGCATTGTCACTGGGGAATTGTTTTCGAAAGTGACATTAAGCCTCGTAGTGCAAATATGGTAATGACGTCCCCTTTCAGTGTTATTACTAACTTGGAAGAAAAAAATTACGAAAAAAAAAGGACCCAGATTCTAATGTCGATATTATTACATATGCATAAATCTATCAACCATTTCATATTTAGAGTAGTAATAGAAGTTCAATAGGGAGTATTAGCCAGTTAATCCCAGAGTGGCAGCGGAGATTGTGACAATACTCAACTAAGGAGGAACGATGACACAACAGTCCTCTAACCTTCCACTGATACTTAACGGAAAAGAATCATTAATTTTCATCAATCCTTAATACATCCTTTTTCGCCTTCTGAAAGTTGGTCCTAATTATCTAGACATATCAACCTTCATTCACGACTCCTTATGGTTTGGAATCGAAACTTTATTGTCCTGATATATGTAGACACAAACATGGGAACGAACAAATTGCACAAACTATGAGCAGCCAGTGACCCGCAGCACCTAGCACAAGGCCGTCCGACGAGCCAGCCATCCGTTTGCCGCAGCAGTCCTTTCTGATTTCCTAATTAAAGAGAAATGGCCTGTCCTATCGCTTGATGGGTTATGCAGCGTGGTGGTGCCAACACTAGTGGTTATATACTTGCTGAGGCACCTCAAAACGAGCAGAGATAATCTAAATGGGAACACATTAACACTTGCCATGGTGGGGGTGCGGGCACGCGGGAGCTCCTGCACCACCTTCATTTCGAGCTTCCGACAAACGAATGTGAGTTAATGTTTAATCATCTGTATTAAGTATGTAAACCGGGTCAAAGCGGACTCTGAGGTTTGTACTACACGTTTAATGGCACGTGGTATAATTTGTGACCGTTTAGTGCATCTGATTTTGCCTGAAGCTGAATGTATGTTTCGTCTTCCTTTCCATTGTTTTTGGTTATCTCTCTCTCTCTCTCTCTCTCTCTCTCTCTCTCTCTCTCTCTCTCTCTCTCTCTCTCTCTCTCTCTCTCTCTCTCTCTCTCTCTCTCTCTCTCTGTGTGTGTGTGTCATCTTGTTCTCTTCCATCTTATTACTCCCTTTCCAGCGTCCTGTCTTGGCTCTCTCTTTCTTCCCTTGTACCTCATTCGTCGCCTCCACCACCAGTCACCATTCCCGAGCCATTCCCACGGAAGGCGTGACTCTTTCAGAAACAACCGCTGGTTCTTTCTTTTTCTCCCTCTCTCTTCTTTTTAGCGTGCGTGCGTGAGTGTCTGACTGTGTGTGTGTGTGTGTGTGTGTGTGTGTGTGTGTGTGTGTGTGTGTGTGTGTGTGTACAGCGTTGTTGCATTGCAGCGCTCACAACAAACATCATGATAACAGCATGAATCTTTATTTGTGATCGAATGGGACGCTTTTTCTTGATCAGCGACGAACGTAAAGGGAAACACATAAGAGGAGAGGAAGGTTAGGGAAGGAGAGGATGAGGTAATTGACGCCTGGATGCAGCTAGTGAAAGACCTGTAGACGTGTAGAGGGAGTGAGCGAGGGACTGGTGGAGGCTTTTGTATGGGTGTTTGTATTTTGTGGCATTGTTTCGACTTGGCACTCAGTTGATGGCACGCCCTCTGCGGTACGACTCCTGAGTAAAGGCTTCTTAATGAAAAGCCTTGCCCGGAGTGTGCCTTTGAGCGTGGAAGGCGGCGTACCCATCCTCCCACTGGCACACCAAAGGACGCCCGTCTCGCCCAAACACCTGTACTAAAGGCGAGGGTCATGTTGGCCTCCTGTACCTCCTGCACCTCCGCTGGCACCATGTCACGCCGCTGTCTCTGCATTACACGCTGATCATAGTCACGTGCAGCTGCATCCTGATTGGTGCTCACGTCGTTTCGCTTGTTCTGCCCCGCCGGTTTCACCACAGGTTTGTCTGTGGTGGTAGCGGCTGAGGTAGTCTCGGCGGACGATGTTTGAGACTCTCTACTTGCTGCTCCTGCTGCTACTCAGCGGGCACGTCGCCGCTTTGCAGCCTCGGTCTGGCTGTGAGTCGATGCAGCAGCAGCAAAATCACTGTGGATCACCGTCACTGGAGTACTTTTGTAGTGTCAGGACAGTGCCACGTCTCAGCGAAAACATCCAGTCCTAATTCTTCCGTTTCGTCAACCTCCTCATCCCAGGTCTTGACAACCTTGGGTTCCAACTCCTCCTTCGCAGCTAAGACGTTCTCAGTCTTGAGGTCTGTATGTTCCTCTTCTTCTTCTACAACAGTTGTTACTAGATTTTCTTTTTCAACTTTCACTTCTTCAACCAAATGTTTTGTTTCAGTCAAAACGGCTTTATCTTCCTCATTGTTTTCTAATAATTGAGTTTCCTTAATTGAGGAAGTCTTGGACGTCAGATCCGCCACAGGATGTTCGGGAAGACCATCATTCTTTTTCTGGGAATGGCGTCTGTGTTTCTTCTTGAACAATGCCAAGAAACGAGCGAAGAATCTTCGGAAGCTTGAAGCGATTTTTTCTTTTACAAAAACTCTTTCTGAAGTTTCTTTAGTCATGATTTTTATATTATCAAATATTGGTATCTGGATAAACTGATACGGTGAAGATATTTAACTAGAAAATCTTTACAGCCAAGCCCAAGTAGGTAAAATATTGGCTCACCTTCTGCTCTTCATACTAAACCCAAGCAAGGTAAGTGGTGCTGATGGAAAGGGAGGGGAGGAGGGAAGAAGGGAAGTACGGTAAAGCCACTGCTCAGGAAGGTTGACGCACATCCTAGTCCCATAGATAGTCCCTTGAGACAACATTTTTCACCGCTTTCTCTGGGGGAGGAGCCACCACAGTCCGGGGATGACCAAGTGATCAATCCCAACTACCTTTCGGGATCCTCTGGCGTCCCCCTTCGATCCATCACGCCGGAGACCTAAGCTTGCTCGACAGCGAGTCAATCACGCCCTCCACCTTGCTCTCTGCTAGACGTGTGTGTATGTGTGTGTGTGTGTGTGTGTGTGTGTGTGTGTGTGTGTGTGTGTGTGTGTGTGTGTGTGTGTGTGTGTGTTAGAGAGAGAGAGAGAGAGAGAGAGAGAGAGAGAGAGAGAGAGAGAGAGAGAGAGAGAGAGAGAGAGAGAGAGAGAGAGAGAGAGAGAGAGACCGCCTCCACTGTAGTGATGTTTCATCGCTACTATAAGACTACTACATGGATAAAATATGTGCCTAGCAAATCTCTCTCTCTCTCTCTCTCTCTCTCTCTCTCTCTCTCTCTCTCTCTCTCTCTCTCTCTCTCTCCGCTACTCATTTTTATGCACCTTTTCTGATTAAGGTTCCCTCGTGATGAAAAAGGAAACCACAACTTCAAGATGAAAACAGGCGGAAGGCGAAGGTTAGACGGGAAAAAAGCAAGCTATAGAACGCTAATAAGGAATGGAAATGGTGACCGGTGACAATATTACCGTTGAGAGAGAGAGAGAGAGAGAGAGAGAGAGAGAGAGAGAGAGAGAGAGAGAGAGAGAGAGAGAGAGAGAGAGAGAGAGAGAGAGAATATGAAGAGAGAACAAAGGGGCAGATGAATGCCAAAGCAAAGAGGTGATGCGTAAAGAGGATATACAGGAAAAGGGCGAAGCAAGGTGGGTGGAGCTGGTAGTAGTGGGAGTTGCGTGGAGATGAGGTGGGGGCGGCGGCGGCAGCGGCAGCGGCGGTGGCGGTGGCGGTGGTGCAGGGAGGGAGGGAAGGGAAGGGATAGGAAAGGAGGCAGAAGACGAGGGGCTCTTGGGAGGAGAGGGGGAGTGCCTGGGGAATGGAGAAGGGAGTGGGTGGAGAGAGGGGTGCTCAGGTGGTAGAACAACAGACGGGGATTAAAACGCCTTCCAGTGGTGGCGGCGTCCAACAGTCCAGTAATGACCTTCTATCACTCACCCGCTACTCCCTCTAATTACACCTACACCAGCTACGCCTCTGTGTGAGTCTCGTAAATCACTCACTCATCTCAACATCCCTCACGCCCTCACGCCCGCCCTCTACACTTTGACCTTACGCACCGTCTACCAGTCTTACCTCCACCTACATACACCTAACGGCACGCCTCCTCACTCACATCAACCACCTGTATTTTTGATGAACTTCGTGTATTATATATGGTACGTAACTGAGCCTCACACAGTATACGTTTTGGGCTGTGTGTGTTTACTTTATTGAGGTTTATATATCACTTTAATGGCCTGTAACTGTATTATTAGGAGTACTTTATGTCAATCATCAGCTAGATCAATTACAAGGACACACACACACACACACACACACACACACACACACACACATACACGAGAAGAAAAACAAAATAAAAACATACATCATTATCAGCAGCAGCATCACACTACCTTGCTCGTTTTATCTCCAGTCTCGTACAGAACACAGCATCAGTATCACCATCCATCCTTCAATGTATATACTTCTTCCCGCCACAAGACACCACCACTCCGCTCCTTCCCGTCCACTTTGGTGACTGAGAAACACACTCCCCACACCGCCTCCGCCCATCATATATTATTGCCAATTATAACTTTTTAACACTGTGCATCTCAAGGTGGCTCTGGGGCACTGTTCTTGGAGGAGTGGGATCTTCCTTCCTCCTACATTATTTTTTTTCTTCTCCCTTCTGGATCCCTTACCCTCCTGCGTTTTCATACTTTTTTTTCACTTAGAATTATGATCTTTTTTCCCCACAGCCGTCTCTCTCTCTCTCTCTCTCTCTCTCTCTCTCTCTCTCTCTCTCTCTCTCTCTCTCTCTCTCTCTCTCTCTCTTTTGTGCCTTCCACACTCAATACAAACTCTTCAAACTATACACACTTGTTTTCTTGTATTATAGTAATGTTTGTGTACTCATTAAATATTGTCATGCCTTCGTATCAATTTTGTAGCGAAGAAAATATCAATACTTTTAATAATTCCTCATCCTTACTTATGCAGCTTCCCAACAGTAGGCTTTCCATTTTTTCCCTCTTCTTTCTTCCTACGACTTAACACACTCTATACGTAGCGCAAAGTATCGATACTCCTCCAAAGTTGAGGAAGTTAATCTGGTAATGTTTTTTTTTTCTTCTTATTTCTTTCTTTCTCTCGTATTTACTTTCTCTAATGGAAGCTGTAATTACTGGTTTCAATTTTTCCCCCGATCATCAAGCTCTGAGTCAAAGTTCTTCCTTGACTATTAGAAAAGAAAAGTTAAAAAGGTTACATTTTTCTTTTTCTTTTATTTGCTTTTTTTTTGAGGGAGGGAGGAAGGGAGGGAGGGAGGGAGGGAGGGAGGGAGGGAGGGCGGGCGGGAGGGAGGGAGGTCTTTTTTTTATAATCTCCGTTCCGCTCGGCCCTCAACTCTCTGTAATTTATATCCGTTCATGTATAGCTATTTCAGGCGTGTGTGTGTGTGTGTGTTCAGTTCATTCACTTTCATTAAACTTCCAT
>JAPQNM010000002.1:6262660-6302660 GCA_029783475.1 Metacarcinus magister
TGTGTGTGTGTTGTTTTAATCTCGGATAATTTCTTCACATGGTAATAAAAGTTTTTTTTCTCGTTTATATATATATATATTTTTTTTATTTTTTACCAAGAACGAATCTCAACTGTGACTTTGCTGGACTGAAAATGACTTTTTTCCCTCAATCTGGCTAGAAAAACATATATACATTTTCTTTTTTTTCTATCTACGAAGCAAACAAGGTGAGCAAACAACCACGTGGCCTTCCATTTGCCTATTAAAATTGGACTCCTATACATTGTTGTCCCGCGCAGCTCACACAGGGATGGAGGGCGTGACGGGAAGCTGGGTATCTCCTCCACGCTGGGATCAATTTGTTTTATCGTTGACACAGAGAGAGAGAGAGAGAGAGAGAGAGAGAGAGAGAGAGAGAGAGAGAGAGAGAGAGAGAGAGAGAGAGAGAGAGAGAGAGAAAGAGAAAGAGAGAAAGAGAGAGAGAGAGAGAGAGAGAGAGAGAGAGAGAGAGAGAGAGAGAGAGAGAGAGAGAGAGAGAGAGAGAGAGAGAGAGTAACTTTACCTTCAATTCACAGAGAAGCAAAATACAACAGAGGCTACCACCACCACCACCACCACTACCTCCTCCTCTCCTCGTCTATCAACCTACTTAACCAGATTTATTTCTCGACACCATTCCTACACGTCCTCCTTCCTTCCTGCTGGCTAACCTTCACCCAGCACGTGTGGCGCCACCAAGGAGAGATGGGATCAAACTAAGAGGATTTAGCAACCATTAGCTTTGCATTGTTCTAAATTATTTTCTTTGAAGTCTGCGTTAAAACAAGATATTTCATGACATAGCTGATGAAAATTGGAAGAGGCAATACGCGGATCTCGCATGTCTATCTGTCTCACTGCATCTGTATATTGTGCAATGTGAAAAAGGAAAGCACTGCACGACCTTCCCCTGCACACTTACAGGGGGAGAGCACGGCATACTTCAGGCCACCACACCCCTGCAGGCACACGGGAGCCAATCAAAATAAAAAAACACATACATACACATTTGTTTTGTCTTTGTGAAGGGAGGAGTGAACATGACAATAGAATCACTACGCCAGACTGTGAACTAAAATCTCCCCCGGCCAAACAAGCCCCTTAATCCCTGAACTCAGTCTAGTCTCTGGGATCTGACGCAGGTTCGTGGAAATTTGTTTGTCGAGACAAAACCCACTATACCAACTTACCCGCTGAATAAATAAAACCAAAAGGAAACCAACTCACCAGGGTAACACAAGTCAAACAAAAGCTTGGCAAGACTGGCACACAGGGGGAAAAAAAAGTTGGTGGGTGAGGGGATGGAATGGATGTATTGGAAATGTGCTCATGTGTCCTCTCGCCTCTTTGGGTCTCGGCAATTGTTTGTATCATGTCGTGTGGTGATGTGAGGAAGCATATGCCAGTATTTTGTTTTCAATATTCAGTTTCTTGTCTAATATTATGTATGATAAGTTCCTATGTTGATGATGCTGTGGTTTGTTTCCTATATCTCCTGTGACACCAACATTCTTAAACAGGAGACAAATGTGTGTGTGTGTGTGTGTTCCAAGCCTTGATATATGAGGATCGTGCCCAAAGAATCTGCAGCCACAAGGTCACTGGAATACCACCGTGCAAACAGAAGAATGAAACGAAGCACCTCTACAAAACTTATGTCACCTAGACCCTCTTGACAAACTGTTATGCTGGCAGTGACTGTATAGCAGGCGACCCTACGTAATGATCCTCCTCTACTAACTATTACACTGGAAAACAAGGGTTGCTGCAGCGGGACAGAGATTTTCAGTGTATCAAGCAATATTATTCCGGGGAAATTTAAAGAACTTGAACTCATATGTATATTCATAAAATCATGCTGTGAAGTCGTCGGGAAGAGCGAGGAACATGTAGCAAGGAAGGAGAGACCGTAAAGTTCCTGCGGCGTGATTTCCCGGGTGACCGCCGCCAAAAACCCCTCCAACCCCCCACCTTTTCCCCCAGCAAAGGCCACACAGCGACCTCCTTCCCCCCTTTAAGCCTACCCCAGCATCCTCTCACTCCCCCTGAAGGCCACCCCCGCCAGGCCCACACAAAATACCAAACAAATATGGTGCTATCAATAACGCTTCCCAGGGATCTGTGATCAGGTGATAAATTGACGCCAAGCTCGGATAAACGACAAGAAATCCATCACCTGGGGGCGACGACTCGTCTTCGCAATTTGGCGATTTTGTTTCTTTATAGTGTCAATATCCGAGATTATGATTATTATTGTTTCTATTATCATTACCACTGTTATGAAATTTGATGTAGTAGTATTGGTTGTATCAGTGATTGCTCTTTTTTTGTTGTTTTTGTTATGATACACGCCGCAACTATTACTACTTCTACTACTACTACTACTACTATTACTATCGCTGCCGTGGTACTGTACCCGTCTACCTCCCAGGGCAGTCCCTTTCAGGAGCTGCACTGACGGCCGCGAGAAAGATGCACGAAACCTTCATGGCAACATTTTACACTCTGTCCAGAACAAGATCGAAGGCAATTTCTTCCATTTAAAGAAAGAGAAAGAAAAAAACAAAAACAAAAACAGCATCCAAGACACTCGAATCAGTACTTCCCATCACACTATGAGCCTCACATAAAGCTTCATCCCTCCACTCACCCACCACAAGCAGACAAAAAAAGAATACACTCGTACCTACAAACGCTATTTTTTTTCCCCCCGCCGTAAAGTGGCCGCTGGTCTGATGACGTCACTGCAAAGCTTCACTGATAACGAGATACACGAGATTTGTGCGAGTACGAGGATGGGCACGACAACGACGAGAATAAAAGAAGACAAGGAAGAAGAAGAGGAGGAGGAGGAGGAGGAGGAGGAGGAGGAGGAGGAGGAGGAGGAGGGCAACGAGAATGAGAACGTAGAAGAGAATGAGGAAGAGCGTGAGGACAGCCCACGGCGAAGAAGAAGAGCAAAGTGCTAAAAAAAAAAAAGTCCTTGGTTCGAGCTGAAGAAGAATGAAGAAGAATAGGAAAGGAAAATGCGAGAGAGAGAGAGAGAGAGAGAGAGAGAGAGAGAGAGAGAGAGAGAGAGAGAGAGAGAGAGAGAGAGAGAGAGAGAGAGAGAGAGAGAGAGAGAGAGAGAGAAAGAAGTATGGGACAGGACTTACAGGAGGGATTGTGAGGAAGAAATAGTGAAGGATACTGAAGGAGGGAGGCGGGGGTTGAAGGAGGAAGACAGGAACAGGCTAAAAGAGGAAGGAGGATTGGACAAACGTGATTGGTGTAAGAAGGAGAGAGGGAAAGGGGATCGCAAGAAGTGTAACAGGAAAGAGAGAGAGAGAGAGAGAGAGAGAGAGAGAGAGAGAGAGAGAGAGAGAGAGAGAGAGAGAGAGAGAGAGAGAGAGAGAGAGAGAGAGAGAGAGAGAGAGAGAGAGAGAGAGAGAGAGAGAGAGAGAGAGAGAGAGAGAGAGAAGAGGAGGAGGAAGTGGGGGAATACTCAAATAAAGAGGATGACATAGAAAGGCAAAGTTGTGAAGGAAGACATGAAGAGCCTCAGGGAACGAAGAGCTGGGAGAGGGAGGAGAGAGGTAATGAGGGAGGTGTGAGGGATGATAATGTGTGAGGGCGGGGAAGGAGGAGGAGGGGGAGGAGGAGGAGGAGGAAGAGGAGGAGGAGAAGGGGTGCAGGTGGAGGGGATCAGAGGGACTTAGTCAAGCGAAAAGTTGGCCCATTACACAGGGCCTATCAGTGGGTGGGCGCGTGTAGATGGGCTAGGAGGAAGAGGAAGAGGAGGAGGAGGAACAAGAGGAAGAGGAAGAGGAAGAGGATGAGGAAGTGGAGGAAAAGGGAAAAAATTAGAAAAAAAACAGCGATGACAACAAAAGGGAGAGGAAAAGGTAAAGGGTGAAAAATCAAGGAAAAAAAAGAAGTGTGGGACAGCCATTCCGTTTACTCAGCTCTTTCCTTCCTTTCTGCACGACGCCAGACTGAACGGTGGAGAAAAGTGGTACTAGAAAGAAAGATACCACGAGAAAGAGAGAGAGAGAGAGAGAGAGAGAGAGAGAGAGAGAGAGAGAGAGAGAGAGAGAGAGAGAGAGAGAGAGAGAGAGAGAGAGAGAGAGAGAGAGAGAGAGAGAGAGAGAGAGGAGAGAGAGAGAGAGAGAGAGAGAGATGAGAGAGAGAGAGAGAGAGAGAGAGAGAGAGAGAGAGAGAGAGAGAGAGAGAGAGAGAGAGAGAAAAGGGAGGACAAAAAAAGACCACTATGATAGATGAAGGCAGAGATAGGCAAGAGGTGACGGCCAGAGAAATGACAGGAAACGAAGATTAATTCTGAGAGGGAAAAGGAAGGAGGGAGGGAGGGAAAAAAAGCTGTACTAATAGGAATGGAGGAAGAAGTAATGAAAGAAAGGGTGGAAGTAGGGAGGGAAATGAGGGAGGGGGAAACCAAGACTGTGAGAACGGAGGAAATAAGGGATGAGGATGAGGATGGGGATAAGAATGAGAATGAGAATGAGGAGTAGGAAGCGGAAGAAGCAGGAACAGAACGACAACTAAGATGGAGGTGAGTAGGAAGACTATTAGACGTATGTACTCTTGGGGAAAGATAAAAGATGATGCACACACAAAAAAAACACAAATAAAGAGGAGGGGAAGAAGGAAAGCAGGTCACTCGGGAAGAAGGGAAGAGGACGAAGACAGAACAGAAGTGACATGTTGGGTGGAGGAGGAAGTGGTGGTGGAGGAGGAAGTGGTAGTGGTGGTGATGGTCAGGGCGGCAGGTGGTAGCTACCAGACTCAATCCGACCTGGAAATCAACTTAGTGCAGTCGTTACGCTCCCCTCTCTTACATCCCTTCGCTTCCCCTACCTCTCCTTCACCCCTTTCCACCCCTGCTTCATACCTCTCCACCCTCCTGCCACACTCTCCCAATATTCATCTTTTGTTTCCCTCAGTTTCGATGTTCATGAAGCAGTTTACTTTTTTCCCTTCATCTATGGCCAATTTTCCTCTTCATTACCGTTCCTCCTGGCATTCCTTCCCTATTTCCTTGATGACGCAGCCTTAACCTTACCCCCCTACATACTGTACACACACACACACTCTCTCTCTCTCTCTCTCTCTCTCTCTCTCTCTCTCTCTCTCTCTCTCTCTCTCTCTCTCTCTCTTGTTATTTTGTTATCATTAATACAATCTTTATTCGTCCAAGGGTGAAAAGCGTCACGTGTTGCATCGTCATGATATTTACGTACGTGTGTGTGTGTGTGTGTGTGTGTGTGTCAAAAAAGCAAATTTCTCTCCAGCACAAAATTAGCACGTAATCTTAACTTCCCCAAAGGTTATTATTATTATTATCATTGCGGAAACTTCTTCACTTGGCGTGCATTGATAATTATATTTCTTTTCTTTTCATGGCGTGGACACTCTCAGTTCAAACATTGATTAATTCATCAGGCTTTTTTATATACATATTTTTTTTAAAAGCCTGATACCATACTGCATTATTTCGGTAGACGTGACAGTCTTTCGTGCATCAGTGTGACAAAAGCTTTTCTTTTTTTAATGCACACGAATGAAGCTCACGGTATTTTTTGAGGTGAGGCCAATTATAAATGCATTAAATTTTTTCCTCATGTGGCTGGCTGTGTATAAGTTTAGAGAGAGAAAAAAAAGGTTGCTATGTGAAGACGGTAATGATTTCAAGGCATTCTGGGATATTTATGTTATTTTTCATTTAACTTTACTTGTTTTTATTTATCTATAATATTAACTTTATTTTCTCAAGGGTGTCTCCAGGCGTGTGTCGTGCTGGTGGTGGCTGGGAAGAAAGGCGTGCGGGGTGACTACGTGATGGAGAGTGTGTCAAGAGAGAGGGAGTGTGGAGGCTGCGGGGAGACGTATAGGGAACGTTGGTTGGAGGAAGGAAGGGTGAAGAGGGAAACAGACAGTAATGAAATGACAAGGAAAAAAAAAAAGAAGAGTCATAGTACTTGGTGAAATCGATGACAAAAAATACTCATAGGACGAGGATAATCTGCTGCTGCTAATGATGATAATGATGACTATAATGGTGATATGATGATGATGATGATGACGAGGAAGAGGAGGAGGAGAAGGGGGAAGGGAGAGGATGATAGTAATGAGGATAATCTACCTATAATACGAACGCATCAGCTTTTTTTGTGTGTGTTTGTGTATGTTTACATGTGTGTGTGTGTGTGTGTGTGTGTGTGTGTGTGTGTGTGTGTGTGTGTGTGTGTGTGTGTGTGTGTGTGTGTGTGTATACGCTCGTTCGATCGCGGATGTCGTAACCTTACAACCTTAGCAAAATGTCCACCGTCACCAGCATTCCTCGCAATCTTTCCCTTCACCTCGCCGTCACCTCCGCCGCAAGACTCAGCTTGGCAAACAATGCAACGCCAATACAATAGCCTCGACACATTCACCCAAATTTCACCCTAACAGCGTCCCGTCAGCTCAACCAGGGAAGGAGGACGCAATGGGCAGACTTTCCCCCTACCTTCACGGTTCCATTTAAGGCTTTCATTAAAATTAGCTTCTTAATGGACCACGCTTTTGCCTTGATTAGCCCCCAGTTAGCGAGCTGTCGGGTCGGGGCGCCGCTCCCCCTCGCCGGGGTGACAGTGCGAGGCTACAGACACGGGACACATGAGGGCGAATGGAAAATGAACGAAAAAAAGGAAAATATAATTAAACCTTGAAATGTTAAAGCTAAAGAGAGGAACGAGAAGAGATAAGGTGAAGAGGACTGCCAGTAGTTAAAAAAAATGGTCTCCCCTCCAACATAATTTTTTTCTCTTACTTTTTAGTAGCAATAATCATCATGGCAGTGGCCGGAGATGAGGTCGTTAGCGGGGCCGGGCCGCCGGTGCTCTCTCCTAAACCACGCAGGTACGGGACACGGCGGCGATTCGCTTAAAGTATTCGGTGAGAGCGACCTTCTCTCCTCAGGGCCGACTCAAGGCCACTCCGTATTTGCCTTCGTCAGGAAGAACGACACAAGATGGCCACCTTTGCACACTCCTAATTATCAAAGTTTCTGTACGCACCTCCACGCTCCTCCCACAAGACTTTCATTGAAACGTCTTCCTCCTTCACGTAAGACTTAATCAAAGAAAGAAGCTGACACTTGAAAGGGAAGAGGAGACGGCGCCCGAACCAGAGAAGACACATAAAGCCTCACCCTCATCGGAAAGTATCGATCACATATCAGCGAACTCATTTCTTCGAGATAAAACAAAAACAAAATACTAGTAAAAAAAAATTGATCCTTTAACGAGGCATGAAAGCGTGGAATAATACTCGAGATATGGGGATGAAATACACTGTCTCCGGTTGGGTCCTTTTCCTAAAAACTGAGGCGCGATGCAATCAGTCGAATCTCCTGGCCGAGGCCTTGCTCACGCCTTCAACATTACGCGCCGAGCTTTTTGTCCATCCTCCTTTCCACTGCGCTGCCGTGTGTGTGTGTGTGTGTGTGTGTGTGTGTGTGTGTGTGTGTGTGTGTGTGTGTGTGTGTGTGTGTGTGTGTGTGTGTGTGTGTGTGTGTGTTTGTTTGTAGGTCGATATGTGGGCCGGTGTGTTGAGTGTGTTTCTGTAGCCTCGGATGTTTGTTTGATTCAATGTGCACGTGTGTTGGGCTGTAAGATCGATTAGGCACGTGTGTGTGTGTGTGTGTGTGTGTGTGTGTGTGTGTGTGTGTGTGTGTTCCAAGAAGCTCAACAGCACACAACATTCAATTCAAACCGATACCAGGACGAAGCAAACATGACTATATACAGGGTGCACCGATGGCCATTCCCTTGTACATCAATACTATCATCCATCTAAGCCTTCCATCGGTCTATGACTCCTTGCATTAGCTGATGTTATTCGAGGCATCACTATCAGTAATTCTGTATTCCCTCCGAGCCTCGTGTTTACTGTTACTCCTGATTAATCACAAAATATTAATGTTTTACTTGATGAGAAAGATCAATGTATGTTGAGGCTGAGGTCGGAACAACGAGACTTAGGAACAAAGGGAATTTCTTCAATAATATCCAGGTGATAACGTTGAGATACGTGAAAGAAGACTTATTGAATAACTTTACTGAGGTGAAAGGTAACACAGGTGCCACAGGTGTTACAGGTATTATAGAGGGGGTTGTTAAGCAGGAAGAGGAGGTCGGCGGGGCAGGTAATCACCCAGATGGCGTCTTCTACCCTCGTCACCTTGATATAGTCATTAATCACCTCGAGCTGCTGTTTCACGGTAAAAAAAAGAAGAATTAGTTTCCATAAAATATTACTCTGACAGAAGTGAGTTTTCTTTGTTTCTTAGTGTATTTACGTGGAAGTGATATCTGGCAGCATATAGTATTTCAGTTTCACACACACACAGACACAGAGACACACACACAGACACAGAGACACACACACAGACACACACACAGACACACACACACACACAGACACACACACACACACACACACACAGACACACAGACACACACACACACACACAGACACACACGCACACAGACACACACACACACACACACACACACACACACACACACACACACGAGAGCGCAGGCGTATGTATACATACAAATAGGTGGTTAGCGTACATAATTTTCCGTTTGACGAGATGTTCTTACAGGCTTGAGATTACGTGTACACAACTCTTCGTCGTACACACACACACACACACACACACACACGTGAGGCGTAGGTTGTATACACAGGAGCCATTCTGTACCAAGCGTCAGATCAGTAGCATCGTCTCATCACGCCCCCCTTTCCCTCCCGCCCTCATCCTCCGCCCCCCCCCCTTTTCCCCCCGCCTTCATCCTCCCTCCCCCAGCGCCTCCGACATAAGTAATTAGACGGGATTAGAGACGCGTGAGGCTGATGACCCGCGACACACGAGGCACTGCTGACGAACACTGACGGCCACCAGCTTATACTCCTGCATTTCCTTCCCTTACTATCTGTTCGTCTGTCGGTTTCTCTTTCCATATCCGGTTTTCCACTTTCTTCTTGATCACCTTTTATCTCCTCGCGTTTACTTATTTATTTTTTCTATCTCTCCCTCCTTGTTACTTAGTTCCTTTCCTATACCTTCTCCTCATGCATGAAGCACGAAACGGGGTGAGGACAGGAGCACCAGTGGATGAGTTAATTGATTAAAAATATGACGAAGGTAGAGTTAAGAAATTGAGCAACGTGCAATATAGTGAAGGTGTTGCGTGTAACAGGGTGGTGAGGGGAGTGGTGAGGTGTGACTGTGTAGAAGGAAACAATGAAGGAAACAAGACCACTGACAGCAGAACACACCGAAGGAATGGCTCGCACGATGTCAAGCGAGGCGTGCTAAGTGATTTGATTAATTTGCACAAACATGACGTGGTGTGTGTCTCAACAGCCAACTTGTGTTTACGAAGCTCAATCAATAGCTTATACAATCCCCTGCTCTACATACATAAATAAATAAATAAATAAATATACATATATATATATGTTATAGTGTCGGTATGTCAGTAACAGGTAGCCAGCCATCCTACGAGGACAGAAGGGCTGTTCAAGGCCAGGAAGTGGCAGATACAAGCAATTCGGGAACCGTCTAACTTGAAAAGCGGAGACAAACACGGCCATAAAACTGCAGCTGAGAGACTAAAGTTTTCTCTGGAATGAAAGAAGGACGAGTGCCGGGCACGGCAGGGTACGGCGACACACGGCAAGGGAGCCAAGCTGGAGACAAATAAACCAAACATACACAAAAACTCGTTGTTGTCCTATAAAAGTGAGGAAGGTGAAGCAGACAAGGCTAAGGGAAGTTGTAAAAATTCCCTTTTCTTTCCCCTTCACACAGCCGGAGGAAGGAACGTATACCGATACTCCAGGAAATGATAATAAGGAGACAGTGTGTGCCTCGCTCCCTTGAGGCAAGTAACACATCCCGTACAAGCATTCAGTAATAATGAACCTTATCAATGACATATCAAATATCAATTGTCACGAATTCTTACTAATTAGCTTAATTTGACACCTTTGTTTCCTAAATTCATTTGTGCAAAAGAAGAGGAAAAAAAGAAAAGAAAAAGAAAACATAATGACAAGTCCATTAAAGCACAAAACATCTTATTTTATCATTCTGACGCAAATCAATTAACACTTAACACATTAAAGTTGTAGAGGGAGACAGGCGACCAGCTACGTGATCACACGTTTGACGGCTATTCTCTGCAGGGCTACAAGGTGCGGGCGCACACGCACACGCACACGCACACGCACACACACACATATATACACGTTTTTCTCTGCCCGAAGAACAGCCATCGGTACAAGAGTATTAAATTGAATTCCATGAATATGACTATAATAATAAAAAAATACAAAAGCATGGTGATCCATCACTTCCAGGCATCCGATAAATATTTTCAGGGATATGCCAATTAAAAAAACACATAGGAAAACAAATAAATAAACACTCACATACAACATGAAGGTCAAAGCTTTGTGGGAAGAAAGTAAACTATGGGTAAGGTTGTGACCTTTCACACAACACCAAATCATCTTGCTGAAGGAAGACAAAAACTACTCAATCATCAGTGAAAACTTTGCACCTTGAGCGAGGCGCGAACCTCAGCCTGCCAAGTGACAAGCCACTATGTTATCCACTGAGCTACCGTTCAGTGTGTGTGTGAAGAAAGACTGACTTTAATGCAAGTTGAGTTGCTACGCCTCGACCAAATGACACACACACACACGCACACACACAACACACACACACACACACACACACACACACACACACACACACACACACACACACACACACACACACAGCAGCAGCAGCAACAATAACAGCCGAGTTAATGTCAAGTAAACAAGCGACAACAAGAAGTTAAAGGGAACACAAAAGAATTCAACATGTATAAGGAAACTAAGATGCCCACTTTTCGTTGCTGCAAACAAGTGAAAATTCTTTGGGTTGCCTTAAAGGTCTCGTGTACGCAAGACCTGCCTAGTAACTGAAGAGCGTCCCTTCTGAACACACTTGGTCGCTTCTCCAATGTTACTCGCGTCCTCCAGTCCTCCTTATTAATTCAGGCTGCCTCTTCCTCCTTGCAGTACCAGCGCAACTCTTCCTCCTCCCCCTCCTCCTCCTCTTTCTCCTCTTCCTCCTCTTCCTCCTCCTCCTCCTCCTCCTCAGCTACCTCGGTCGCTCCTGCTTTAGCCATGTATAATTCCCTGTGAGAGCTTCCATACTGTCCTCCTTCCCGCCTCCAGCCTACAGAGTGCCTTCTCTAATTATATTCATTCTCATTCTCATTTTCTCTCTCTCTCTCTCTCTCTCTCTCTCTCTCTCTCTCTCTCTCTCTCTCTCTCTCTCTCTCTCTCTCTCTCTCTCTCTCTCTCGTTCACTCGTCTTTCACTGTCTTTTCTCTCTTTTTCTAACACGAATTATCTTTACAATTTTTCCTTCACTGCATTGTGTCTTTTTTTTCTCTCTCTCTCTTTTCCTAATCTGGGCTTCATTAGTCACATTTTGTCGCTTCTAATATTTTCTTTTATAGTTCTTGATAAAAGTCTTCAAAAATTCTTTCTGTTTAAAATCAACAGTGCCTTGAGCTCAGTCGGCGCTCGAGGCCAGCTGAAGAGGGGAAGAAATAGTCTCTTTCTTTAGGAGTGTGAGGCCAGCCAGCAGCAGTGCAAGGACAGAGGCAGAGAGTGGAACGACCTGAAGGAAAGACACCCAAGAAACAAGGGTAATGTTATTCCAGCAGATTAGTTAAGCTTCCAAGTACAATTCCACAGTACATGAAAATTGACGGATCATTTCATTATTTTTAAGTGAGTCAAAGGATCTACGGAACTTAGCTTCAAGGTCAAAGGGTTAGTTTCCTCTTCACTTGGTCACCTAAACAGCGGCTTAGTGGCAAGTGAGTCAAATTTGTCGTGCAAGATACAGCCGCGAGTCACATTTTCGTGTCGGTGGTAAAGTAAAGTCACCTCAGGCAAGACCTGAATATTCTTACAATATTTCTAAATATTTTTTTTTTTTTGTGATGGCTGCTATACATCAAGTGAATAACTCAGTTTTACCTCCTTCCACACCATCCTTCTTCCTACTCCTTACTTTCACTCCTCTTCCGTTCCACGTGACCCTTCTTCCTTTCCTTTCCACTCCCTGTTTTCCCTCACTTCGTCTCTTACTTTCTCCTTTTATGTTGCAGTATTTTGCCGCGCGCCTTCAGTCAGTACTCAACCCTTCCACCACACACGCTTAGTTAGTGTCCTCCAGAAATACTCTTTAAACATTTATCTCTAGTTTTCATAAGGTGCCTAACTTATATACACATTTACAAATACATTCCCCAATAGTAAATATATATACTTCATATTTCTACCTATTCCCAACCATTATTTCCACTTCCTTTCCTCTCCTTTACCCGCCGCTTCTCAAACCGTCTCAGCTGGTGCGACCCTTCCCTGCCTGACCACGGACTGCCAATAACAGTTCAGCGGATAATCCCAGAGACGCAGCTGCGCTAATGGCGACTCCAACACTCTAGGCCATGCAAATTTTCGTGCCGCCTAGAGATCTGTCCCACCATCTGAAACACACCCCCGAGGCAGGATATATGTGGAGGCGACGGGCGATGTGGTGTCGTTTGAGGCAATAATTCAGGTGCTTCAGGTGATGAGTGGACAGGTGAGGTCAGTAGTCCTTTGTAAGTGTAAAAAAATAGGGGACTTTCTTTCTTTCTTTACCGAATGAAATAACACGGTGATGTTGTTATATGTGTACAGTGGATATGATGCAATGCGTGGTGAGGGATTGATGTATCGTAGAAATAAGAATAGTAATTAAGAATGAAATAGATGGTAAGAAGATAGTGAAATAAAGTATATATTAAAAAAAAAGAAGGAAAGTGTGGCTATTCGCAGTTTAAGTCGACGAAGCGCAAGAAGGAAGACAAACACAAGCGAGAATTTCAATTTAGACTTTAAACTATTAAGCCTCAGGAATAAAACAAAATAAAAAAACTTAATTATGAACAGAAAAATGAATTAAAAAAAAACTAAGAGCATTATCATAAACGAAAAGAAATACAAAAGCAAATGAAGAGAGGACGAGTGGCGTAGAGAGAGAGAGAAAGAAAAAAAAGTGCTGGAGAGAACAGAGACAAATGGAAAAAAATGCGTGGGAAAGACGAAGCTTGGCGGAAATGGAGTAAAGAGGATGAGGCGGAAAATGAGAGACATGAGGTAGAGTGGCACAGCAGCGGCGGCGGCGGCGGCGGTGGCGGCGACGGAGGCGGCGGCAACTACGACGACGAGAAGAGAAGACAGAGAGGATAACAAAGTTGCAAGAGAAGAGGAGGAGGAAAAGAAAGACCAGGAACATCGGGAGGAGAAAGAGGAGGAGGAGGAGGAGGAGGAGGAGGAAAAGCAATGGAAGAGACGAGAAGGGAAATGGAGGATGGGACTGGGAGGGAGAGGTAGGAAGAGGTGGGGTACGGAGACATAGGAGGCGGGTAGTTAAGGAAGGCGCTCGTCTTCATGCATTCGTGATGACTAAGTCTGGGGAAAAAGTTGGCCCATCACCTGTCCACCAAGGCAAAGTAGTGTTAGAAGAGCCTTGCCGGGACGCCCAACACAATATGGGAATGAATATTAGACACATACCATGAAGACCCACTCAGGAACACCACATGAGGCAATTCCAACAACCCCTCATGACGACCCTCTACTTAAGAGCCATTTATGGTCAACGGTGGAGCCAAACCCCGGATAACATCTACCATCCGCGGCGGTAAGGAGGTAAAGAAGGCGAGCGACAGGGACCCTCCAGCCTCCTCAGTGCCGACACGCCAGGCTAGGGCAGGACGAGGCCCAGGGACGAAGGCACCATCACAGTGAAATGACACCTTTAAGCGTCGCCTCGCAGCACCCCAGGCAAGACTGTGGCTCGGTGAAGCGTCCGCAGAGATGGGGAGAGCAGCACGGGGGGAAACACGGTCCATACTACGGTGTTACAAAGGACCAGGGATGTAAAAAAGTTTACTGTACAAAAAATACCTATGCCTACTTCCTAAATAAAAGTATCTCGGATGAAAACGCTAAAACTGCAAAGGCACCTGTTAACCGGAACTGTTGGGCGTGAGGCAGTGTAGGGAGTGGCAGTGCCCAAGGCAGACCCAGGATCACTTTCCTAGGCTAGGTCACCCTCATTAACGCACGATCAAGTCATTACCGACAAGACTAACGAGCACACCGCTCTAATTACCGTAATAAATATGGTTAGAGGCAAATAATCAATGAGTGTCTAATTCCACGTTAATGTCGCACGGGGCTAGATAATTTGAGAGAGTAGCAGAGGTGGTGATGGTGGTGGTAGTGGCAGCAGAAAGAGTAATAGATGTAGTAGTAACAGTGACAGTAAAAGTAACAGCAACAGCAGGAGCATAAACAGCACCAGTAGTAGTAGTAGTAGTAGATGTAGTAGGTAGCAGTAGTAGTAGTAGTAGTAGTAGTAGTAGTAGTAGTAGTAGTAGTAGTAGTAGTAGTAGTAGTAGTAGTAGTAGTAGTAGTAGTAGTAGTAGAAGAAGAAGAAGAAGAAGAAGTAGAAGTAGAAGTAGAAGTAGAAGTAGAAGTAGAAGTAGTAGTAGTAGTAGAAGTAGAAGTAGTAGTAGTAGTAGGTGTAAGTGAACCAAATTAAACAAATCTGTATTTAAGTGAAACTAATTGTTCCCATGCTGAGCCGAAAGTTTAATCCAAGGTTCCATAACTTTATTTCACTATAAAATCCAAAACAACGATATTATACCTGTTTAATTAGAGTTGGTATTTTATCACTTTTCGTATGAACACTTCTCTGCATGTAAATAACAATCCCGACCTATGCTCTGAAATTTTTTTTATGAAATTGAAAACCTCGATAAAGTCAAGACAATGAATGCTTTTTCTTTCTTTGAAAGAATAAAGTTTTCTAGAGTTATATAGTTTTCTTTCGCAAGGATTCCCTTCATTAGTCTGGACGCCTCGCAGAAGATATACATTTTTCCCATTCTATTTTGATTGTCAGTTCTGTAAGACACTTTATTTGAATACTAATATTATTACTGTTTTTTCATGGTACAACTGGACACGTGACTCCGTGCCTAAGCTCACCCTCTAAAACAAACGCAATAAACAAGTTACCACAAAGCATATCGTGTTTCACTGCTATTCTCGTAACGTTCAACAGGACACGATTTCTATGCCAGTTCTGAAGTAATGTAAAATTTATAATTGAGAGGAAACTCTCAACTGCTTCTCTACAGCCTGCATGCCAAACCATTGAACATTATATGTCATAATGACGGCATGAATACGAATCAGTGCAATGCTACAAACAAAAAAATATGTAAATAATCTCAAGGAAAAGTAATGCTTAAGATAAAGGTCATTCGTCTCTTACAAGCAGCAGCAGCAAGTATTGAGACTTAAGGACAATGTGATAAGTTACCAGATTAGTGTAAGCACAAGTTTCTCTAAGGCAAGACTATAACGTGTTTATGCTTTGTACTTTGAGGATGAGTGTTAATCTTAACGTGCGGTAAAAGGAAGTTCACTGTGTTATTCATCGTTGTGAATAATCTTTTTATCAAACCTTTCACAAGGCATTCACACTCTTTTAATACTTGTGACAATGTACTGATTATGTAGTCTGTGTAAAATTGAAATTCAATACGGTGATGATTAAGGCAGATAATGTTACACCAACTGTTGATCTTGTTGCTCTTGGTGGTAGGCAGGAGGTGGACGGTGATGACAGTGTTGTGTGGGTGGTTTAGGTGGTGGTACAGGTGGTGGTTAGGGTGACAAGATACAGGTAGTGATAGGGTGGAGAGGGCAGCATACACAAAATAAAGACAACTATCCTGTCAATGGGCATGTTGAAATTAGTTTACTTTGAGCCAGGACACAGGACACCGCCCGCCTCTCCTGCTCTCCCCTACACTCTGCAACTTCTCCTTTGCTAAGGATTTAATTAGTCAAATGGGTAGGTAACTCCCTTCCCCTCTTCTCTATTCATTATACACCGACTACGTTGATTTACACACATCCGACAGTCCCCACACCCATCGCTGTGTCAATCTGATTACCGAAGAGAAGCTATACTTTATGTTAATGTTAAAAGGTGTATGATAAATATTTTCCATGACGAAGACACCTTCCCTTTATATTGGAGACACACTATGCACGCTCCCTCTCGCCTTTCTTGTCAGTCTGAGGCACTCGAGATAATGACTCATTGATCAGCATGGGCGGTTCCCTTCACGGATACTAGCCTCACTCAGGGTGTCTTTGTAGCTGATAAAAGTCATTAAAATCAGGCAGTTATAATTTCACGGTAGAGCTGTGACGCAGAGGACTTTCAAAACGGAATCATTTTATTTCTTGACATAAAAGGTCATTTAATTGCCGTTTCGTTCTTCCTTACGATTGTTTATCTGTCATGTTCTGTTGGTAAGCGTTGCCCTTGTGTTATGTTGCATCACCTCCACCTCTCTCTCTCTCTCTCTCTCTCTCTCTCTCTCTCTCTCTCTCTCTCTCTCTCTCTCTCTCTCTCTCTCTCTCTGATATAGTTTCATTATTAATATAATGTTGCAGTATTAGTAAAATATACAACATTTACGTCGCCACAACAGCTGGGGGAAAAAGATGAGCGATTCACCAACCCACCAACACATTTTAGCGTCGTTCGGGCTAAATACTTTTACTCGTATATTGTTATTATTACTACTGCAACTATTATCATTATTATTATTGTCATCACAACGTATTACTATTATCATTATCCTCACTACTATTGCTATTATCATTATTATCATCACTACTATTATTATTATTATTATTATTATTATCACTTTTATTACTATTTTTGTGCTCGAAATTAACAATGAACACACGTCACATTCCCTTTACGACTCCGAGTAATATCTGTTCGCGTGCAGAATTCAAGTCTGGACGAGTGATCCGCCGAGTAAGTGAGGACAAACAGAACATTTGGAAACTCTACATGACACTTTTCACCCGCCTTGATCCTTCAGTCCTCGAGGCCATAATCAAGGCTCGGCCATAAGCGTGTCAGAGGGAGGAGGAGGAGGAGGAGGAGGAGGAGGAGGAGGAGGAGGAGGAGGAGGAGGAGGAGGGAGGCACGATGGTGTTAATTAATCTCACCCGAACGAAAAATATCTTTGAAATAATTCAACGGAGATTAAAAACTATTTAATCACGAGCTGAGTCAGATTGTGATCATCTTTGTGGTCCAGTCTATCTTTTTTTTCTTTTCCTCCACGCAAAGCAAAATGATTATAAAGCAAATTTTTTTTATATAACTAATGTAACAATGAAGGTTTTCCTCTTTTCCTTTGCAATTTATTCTTTGAACAATACTGCGGCGTGTTTAAAATATTTCATGACTGACTATTATTAATATTATTAATACAATTATCATCATTATCATAACCACCATCATTGCTTTCATCATTATCATTACCGTCTTTTTACAATATTTGGCTGTTAAATTACTAACCATTCGCTCTATAAAAAAAACACACCCACACACCCACCTGACCTTACTCCTTGCCCATAGACCCGTCTTTATGAGCTCTGATCTCTTTCTGGGAGGATAATGGCTGACGATCACGAGTCCAACGCGTGATCCTCTTGACCATAGTGAACACACACACACACACACACACACATAAAAAAGAAAACCGCAACAAAATCAGGAATTCAGATGATCAAACACAGATTCTGTCACCAAGTGAGTCGTGATGAGAAACAGATGGTAATGATGAGCACAAGATGGACAGACGCAGGGGTTGAGAGACGCTTCAAGGCCTGGGAATCCGGCGTAATGGAGTTAGTTCACAAGAATACTTAAGTGAAGATTTTGCTATCTCTCTCTCTCTCTCTCTCTCTCTCTCTCTCTCTCTCTCTCTCTCTCTCTCTCTCTCTCTCTCTCTCTCTCTCTCTCTCTCTCTCTCCATGTATCTATCTCGGTCTATTGCTTGATATCTTGCCACTTTCTCATCACTGTATATAATCTTATGGAACATAATATATATTTAACTGACAATATCAATCATCTATCATCATCCCCATAATCATCCTCGTTATCTTGCTCATAACTCTTGCTAATTGACGGGATGGTAATGATTCTAGACTTGGAGTGAAAGCAAATACTAAAAGGTCACCGTTTGAGTGAATGGTATACGATCGTAACACGCGGTAAGTTCCTAAATGTGATGTTCCTTCCACACTGGCATTGATATGAAGTGCTACCACATCACAATGATGTTAGGGTGATAGGGAGGGCTTGTTCTAGGCAGTGGTGAGGGCGGGGATAATGGTGAATTCCAGTGACGTTCCTCTCTGGACTGGCTATCTGTATGTGGCATGTTGCGGGGAGGAGCACACTTAAGTGGAACCATTTGTAGCTTTTTAATGATGGCTTTGGATGGAAGCAGCCTTGGTGAGGCGCAATACAAGTACAGTCAGGGTGGGTATGCTAAAGTGCGCTTTGCTACAACTCATTTCACGTCTCCTTAACCTAGTGGAAGAGTACATCTCCTTGAGGTAGCATCATAGTTACCATAGTTTACCTTTCATAGGATTCTTCATCGACTAACCCCAATACCCGTACAGAAGCGTGAACATTCAGGTTAAGTTGTGTGTCAGCTGCCCAGAGCGGGATTCGAGCCGTGACCCGCTAATTCGTAGCTAAGAAGGATAGTCACTGCACTAAGGACACTGATGTGATAATAGTTGAACTAGTGACAAATGGAAAGTGTTTGGCTATAAGGCTATGGAGCATCATTACCTGCGGGAAGGCATTGACATACTTTTCCTGGTAATCTTATGTTGCTACTCTCTCTCTCTCTCTCTCTCTCTCTCTCTCTCTCTCTCTCTCTCTCTCTCTCTCTCTCTCTCTCTCTCAAACAGTCATTTACTATATATTCCTCTCCTGGTTTGGTATTTTGTAAGTAGTACTCTATCTTTAGTATTAAGAACTCGTATTTCTTTCTGCTATTTTAACTCCAGTTTCTCTAGATATAATCAGAGCACATCTAAGGCGTTCCTGGAATCTAAATGTATTGAAGCACCACCACCTATATCATTTCTTCCCAGACGGCGACCTTATCTTGTCTGGTCATGTAATACTGTGTTGTAAGCCTTCTAGGTATGGCGGTGGGGGTGGGGGGTGGGGGGGAGGGAAAACACAACACCCACGCGGCACAAAGCTTCAAACAGAGACTAATCGTATCATCAACGCTTCCCCTTTAAGTCAATCTATCTAATCTCTCACACTGTTGTTTCTCGTGCCATCCTTCACCACTGTTTATACTTATTATCATCACGTTCACTCTTCCCAATTTACTCACAGCATGCTATCCTACTCATCCTACTCATCCGTCTCCTGTATATTTTCTCTGTGGTTCTATTCTAAGAGTTAACTAATAATGTTGTTTGGCATCTATTACACAGCCTTTTAGCTTCACATAATCATCAAATTGCTATGGTGAGATTTGACTATTTTTATCTTAAAGGTACGTACGTGCTCTCCCTGTTTAAATTTTCTCTTTGTATTTTTCTCTCGTTACAACTACTTTACCTCAGTGTTTCAAATCCTCAAATGGGCTGAGGAGGATAATTAACCTTCATTATTACATCAGTGTCCATCCAGCTTTTACAGCATCATTAACGGGATGCTTACACTGATTCACCTACCATCCCTCACACACACCAGCAGTATTGTGTACACATTATCTACATCATTAATCACGAGTATCAATGCATCACGCACACACACGCACACACACGCACACGCACACACACACACACACACACACACACACACACACACACACATACCTCGTTTTCGTGCTTAGTATTATTCCCTTTTACACCCATTTCACAATCTCAATCTCTCTCTCTCTCTCTCTCTCTCTCTCTCTCTCTCTCTCTCTCTCTCTCTCTCTCTCTCTCTCTCTCTCTCTCTCTCTCTCTCTCTCAAATAACTGCCTATGCATGTCTCGCCGAGCCGTGACGAAACAACGCAAATCACAACATAAAAGACAATATTTATCTGTAACCAACCAATCACTTAGGTCTCTCTTCCCCCCTCCCAACCACACATATGCAGTGCAGCTATCACCTCGCCTCGCCTCGCCTCCCCACCGCTACTCACCCCTGCACAGTAACTCTCGCATGCCGGAGGAAGAGGTGGCGTCGTGGTGTCCTAGGTCTTCTCACGCTTAACAGTTACTCTCTCTTGTGTGAGTAAGTGGTTTAAAATAATCTGTGTTTTAAGTACTATCCGTAGCTGCGTGTCATGTGAGGTATAGTAAGTTTCTGTATAAAGAATGTCCACAATGTATGACAGGAGAGGTAAAGTTAAGGGCGTGAAGCTTCAAGAGTAACCAGAAAGACAGTAACATTTTCCCGCCATTATACACACACTTTCTAGATCATCCTTAGTGTGGTGAAACGGACGAATGTTGGTGCAAATCTGAGGAAATATAGGTGTCAACATTGAGTTCCTTTTTCTTTTGATCATCGGCCGGCGACTTTAATGGTGTTGAAATGAAATCTGATCTGGCCTTTCTCAATGCAACTCACATGAAAGAAGCTTTTGACCTTACATCTATGTCTCTCTTTCTCTCTCTCTCTCTCTCTCTCTCTCTCTCTCTCTCTCTCTCTCTCTCTCTCTCTCTCTCTCTCTCTCTCTCTCTCTCCCTTACCCCGGCATACCCCACCCCGCTGACACACATATCCTACACGTATTTTATAACCTTTCTCTACTTCTTATTTTTATAGTATTTCCGTAGTCATAATCCTTCCGAATATTTGGTTGACATTCTCTACCTCGTTTCCATTTCCATGTCACATTTTATTTTTGTTTCTTGTAATACATACTGAAAGCGTTTTCCAGCTAAATGTTTCCATTTCCAGTGCAGCATTTTATTATCTCTTCTCGCAACTCATTTCGTGAAATAAAAAAAATATGCAACTTTATTTTGAAATTTCTATTGCAATATTTTTTTCCCCTTTCTGTAAACCGACGTGTTGATATATCCCATTTATCAATCATAGTAGAGTTTTCATGGCAGTTTTTTCTTTCATTGATGCAGTTTTTTTTTCTTTCCTGTTTTGTTATTTGCATGCTTGTCAACACCTTTCTCTATCGTACAGGTCGCCCTTCACTTCCATATACAACTGTATCTAAAATGGATTCTGCTTCTACATTTTCTATTTCATGTTTCGAAAGTCCGTTCGCTTCTAATCCAAAGCTTATATTTTGTTCACACGCTTTTCTACTTAACCATTCAAACTTCTCTTTTTTTCACTTCTTCCCCTTCCGAGTTTGTTATTCCTTGCCCCCTGTCGCATTGCAGCTGCATGATGACATTCCTGCCACTACCAACCTCCTCCACTCACTGCTCTGGCGTCGCATTCTTCTGTGGCCAAAAAGTTATCCAACAATTTGTTTCGTCGCCCAATTTATCTTTCATACTAAACATCCTTGATCTTTATAGAACACATCCATCCACTCACTCCCACATGCACACACACACTGCTCCCTTGTCGTCCCCTCAGTCGGTAACCATCCTCACGCTATCACCCCAGCATTCACCTCAACATCCTCCCATCAGTCTCTTTCCCCTTCCTAGTACACACATTCTTTTCTATAAGTAGAAGCTTTGTTTAGCTCCTCGTCATAGACCATTTCATTCAGGTAATTGCTGCTATATGACATTTATACCACATGTTTTAAGTGTCCAGTGGTTCCTGTGCTACTAGTTCTCGTCGCTTTGTGGTGGAAGCCGCAGTTTTTCAGGGAAAGTAATATTTCATCATTCCAAACGTTCCCACGCCTCTACGTCAAAGCGTCTGACTTTTTTTTCTCTACATCCAGCAATCTGTCTAAATATCATATAATTTTTCCGGGACATGTATGTGCTCGCAGGGCTTTTTCACATAATGAACTGGAAACCGAGGTAATAACCGAGGCGTGTGGTTGTGGCATCCCAAGGGGGGAGGGGGGGGGACGGGGGGCGTTGAGAGGGAGGGGTGACCTGTCAGCACACAACAACCCAAACAGAACTGGATCGCCAAATGCTTTATCACACTTCACTGACCATTGTTTTACGTAGTCATATTTTTAACGTTTTACTAAACTTCCAAAACTGGTGATGATATTTCTATTTTTCAGTCTCTAAAATACGTGATATGCAACAACATTCCTCCATTAAAAGCATCTTTCCAGTCCCTCCTCGGCTCCCCTTCCTCCCCTACCGTAGCTGGACGCCTGGAGCCCCACACTCGCCGCACAAACACCCCGCCTCGACCCTTCAATTGTGTCGGCAGAATTAAAGGAAAATATCGAGTGGGCGGAGTGGGTCTGGGTGACTGTGGTGCCTCGCTCTCCCCTAGTGTGTCGCCTCTGCCTCTTAAGAGTAAAGACTTGCATGGAGGGAGGGAACCATAATACAGCGGAGTCTGGTTAGGGTGCTCGCCTGATACTCCATTATCGTGGTGCGGAAAATGTAACGCTAGAAAAGTTTATCCCAGAGTGTTTTTTTGTTCTTTCTTCTCTCCGATGTGTTTTGATTCGGGTAGATAAACACACACACACACACACACACACACACACAATACGTAGAAACCTGTATATATAATTGCATTTAGTTAGTTCTTATTATCATTATCAATGCTACTATTATTATTATTATTACTATCATCATTATTATCATTATTATTATTATTATTATTATTATTATTATCATTACGCTCTTCACTAACTCGCCTTCAACTAAAACCCAACAATGCTATACAGTGCACGGGGTTTTGGCGCGTGGAATGCCGAAGAGAAAAAAAAACACAAACTGATCTAATTTTGCTTTACGTCATCCTGAAGATTAACACTGCCAACATTTCTGCTGCTGCTCTACTGACGAGGGTGAAATAGAGGCAACACACACTCCTCCCTCCCTTTAGCCGTGAAATACTACGAGCTACGTTCTTCTGTTCTGTTCCTTAGGGGGTCAACGATTCCCTTTCACTCATTAAGCTTCCTTCAGTCTGAGCAGAACAAGGATCCCTCTTGAGATTCCCGCGGTGATGAGCCCATATAAGACAGAATGAAGAGGGAAAAAGGAGGGAAGAAAAAGAGAAAAGGTTTAATACATTCATAATGAGAGACTGTGAGACCCTCCCTTCAAACTAGCCCCGCTCGCTTTTATAACCTAACACACAACACTCACTCGATTCAAAGCCAACCCAGACCCGCCGCCGCCGCCGCCGCCGCCGCCGCCTTCCCCGCTGTTGTTGCCGTCCTGTTTACCGGCAGTGTTTTGGTGCTCGAGTTGAAACCATCGGGAGGCACAAGACAACGTAATGGATTTCAGATTTTACTTGACCGTGTGAAAGGCAGGTTAGTGTTCTGATTTCGAGAGAGAGAGAGAGAGAGAGAGAGAGAGAGAGAGAGAGAGAGAGAGAGAGAGAGAGAGAGAGAGAGAGAGAGAGAGAGAGAGAGAGAGAGAGAGAGAGAGAGAGAGAGAGAGAGAATCTAGTTTTGAGCAGGAGGTTGGAAGGATAAGTAATGAGGTAAAACTGTAATTACGTTCCCTAATGTTAGCCTCGGGCAGGCATAATTTTTTTTTCTCAATTCGGTAAAAAAAAAAGAAAGATAGTCAGTGACCTCAATCATACATCGAGGGAACTAAACACTGATGGTGAATTAATTACTCCGGCACAGGACATGGGGGACGCATCTGACTTGCCTTAACACAGATTATGTCACTCCAACAACCAAGGAAGTAATGTCTTTAAGAGTAATAATAGAGGAATGCAAAGGTAAAATAAAATATATCTTTCTCTCAACAGGTGAGGAAAAAAAAAATGAAGAGCACGTAATTAACAGAAACGTAAATTACTTTTCCTCTTTACGGAAGTTACATAATTTCCTCTCCGCAGGTCCGGTACAAGTGGAGCTTAAGTTTTTTTTTTCCTCTTGCTCTCTCTCTCTCTCAACACAAGTTAATGAGACAAAAAAGTTAGTGTCGTTTAAGTTTAGTGAGTGAATGTGTGGCGAGGCAAAGGAAAGGTCAGAGGAAGTGTCGTGGCCTTTCCATCCTTATGTCAACAGTGAAACAAAGATAAAAACAAAAGAGATGAATAATATCAATACTTATATTACTATTATTATTACTACTACTACTACTACTACTACTACTACTACTACTACTACTACTACTATTGATGATAATAATAAAGAACATAACAAACACAATAGCTAACGTTGGAAACTTATTAATTCCAGAATTACGCTACATACACAAAACCATTTCAAGTACTAAATCACACACACACACACACACACACACACACACACACACACACACACACACACACACACACACACACACACATAACTTATAGTGACGTTTTCTTTTGTTTGCGTCACGTGACCTCTCGGATGGGAAGCCTTTAAGAACATACTGCATGAATTCTGAAACTATATTACTGCATACAAAATCGAGGTGAACTGCAACAATGGAAGTCAACTAAATTATTCAACTTCTCGCTGGAACATCTTGGATCTTTAAACCACACACACACAAAATAATAAATAAATAAAAAGTGTTCCTTCTAGCCACAAAAATACCCATTAGCTAAAAGCCCTTAGTATATGATAAAAAAAAATAAATAAATAAACATAGCAGCCACGAGCGTAAGAATATGTAGTACAAAATATATTCTCAGTATCACATGGATGGCGAGGAGGGTCGAGGCGCAAGACCGACGGAAGGAAGAGGCTGTGAAGCGAAAGAAAAGAGAGAAAAGAGGAGGGTTAAAAGGACGAGCGAGATGGTGGGAGTTGCCGGAGAAGGAAGAGGAGGAGGAGGAGGAGGAGGAGGAGGAGGAGGAGGAGGAGGAGGAGGAGGAGGAGGAGGAGGGAGAAAAGGACGACGAGAACGATAATACGACACGGACGACGACGACTAATACGAAGAGGAAGAGGAGGAGGAGGAGGAGGAGGTTGTTGAGTTGGCAATGGAAGAGGAGGAGGAGAAGGAAGCAGGGATGAGGAACATAGGAACAATTAAGTATGGGAAAGATGGAGGAAAGGAGTGAGCGGAGGAAGCCAGAAGACGTAGACACAAGATAAAATAGGGAGAAAGGAAGGAAGGAAGGAAGGAAGGAAGGAAGGAAGAGGAAGAGGAGGAGAAGAGAAAAAGGGTGAGGAAGATCGGGCAGGGAGGGTGAGAGACTGAAAGACCTTGAAGTGTGAGGCTGGAAAGGATGGGGCGCGAAGAATGCGGTAATGGCCTGGAGGAAGAGGAGGAGGAGGAGGAGGAGGAGGAGGAGGAGGAGGAGGAGGAGGAGGAGGAGGAGGAGGAGGAGGAGGAGGAGGAGGAGGAGGAGGAGGAGGAGGAGGAGGGGGCGGTGGGAGAGGAGGAACGAGAAAGAGGAAAAAAGGGAAGGAAAGGTTGGAGGGTGAGGAAAACGGAGGCAAAGAAAAGAGAGAGAGAGAGAGAGAGAGAGAGAGAGAGAGAGAGAGAGAGAGAGAGAGAGAGAGAGAGAGAGAGAGAGAGAGAGAGAGAGAGAGAGAGAGAGAGAGAGAGTGTGTGTGTGTGTGTGTGTGTGTTCAGGAAAGTCTGAGAAGGGAAAGTAGGCGGCTGGCTGGCTATAGCTGGCTGGAAGACTAACTGGAAAACTGGAAGGACGTGAAAAACTACTCCTGAAGAATAAAATCACAAGACTCATACATACAAAAACTTCAACAAGGAACCGAGCAGTGAGATAAACATTACTACACGGGCATAATATTTCCTACCCATAGCCTGTCACACTTCCATTGATAACTAACCTCCTACCACCTACGTGTTACCTTTCCCCAACCACTCTTCTTCTTCTCCTGCCCCTTAACACTCTTCCCTCCTTTCTCAGTGGCCCCCCAGAACAAGGAACGGACGAAGCCAAGATGGTGGTCTTGTATACACATAAGTTCTGATCGTAACTGTCTTATTTCTCTTTCTCTCTCTCTCTCTCTCTCTCTCTCTCTCTCTCTCTCTCTCTCTCTCTCTCTCTCTCTCTCTCTCTCTCTCTCTAATCCTTATTGCTTTACCATCAGGTTCAGTTAGGTTAGTCTAGTCACCCTTATTACCTCTTCGTCTTCTCTGTGTCTTGATAGTCAACAAGTAATCGAGTTTTGCGCATTGTTGATGGTGTAACATTTGCAAACTTTCCTTATTATTTTCTGTTCCCATTATATATACATCTTTTTCACTTTTTATTTTTTATTTTTTTTTTTATAACTTTTGGTGTCTCCTCCAGCGTGACCAAAAGTAAGGTAAGGAAAGTGTGTGGTGTAAGGAAAGACTCATCTCTTTTCTTTCCTTTTCTCTTATTTTTTTTCTTTTCTTATCACTCTCTCTCTCTCTCAACGCATGCCCAGTATCCTTCCTTCCTTCCTTCTCTTGGGGCACGTTCTATTCTTTTTCTACTTCCCTTAAAACATGCCTTGCTTCCCCTGTCTCTTAATTCTTCCTACCGTTTGTCGGATATTCTCTCCTTCCCTCCATCCATCTGTAAGTGTTTATTTTCCTTCCACTTTCTTTCACTGCATTCTATTTCTTCCCTCTCTTTCCATCCCTTCCTTCCTCCCTTCCTCTCTCTTAACACCCCTTGTAGACGACGCAACACAATGAGAACATACATCAGGGACATGGGTATCTCAAGGTCGTTTACCTGTGTTGTTAATGAAGTAATTAGTGACCACCTACCTGCAGGCCCAGACATAAATTCAACATGGCGGAGCACAACACGTAAATTTCCTATAACAACAACAACAATAATAATAATAATAATAATAATAATAATAATAATAATAAATAGCAATAATCATCATCCTTATTATTATTATTATTATGCAAATGTGAGTTGGTATTCACAAAAGATGCACCAGAAGCGAATAAAATACACACACAAGTGCATAAATAAAACCCATTAAGAATTAACAGTCCATTCTGGTTCTCTCCTTGTATTGTGGTAGGAACATGGAGTGCCTGGGAGAGGAGTTCCTAGCTTTACTAACCTCCTACCTTATAGTCAAATCACCTTGTAAGACAGGGATTACGGAGACGGCTATTCCAGATATATAAAAAAAGTATAATAACAATAACAAAAAAACTACATTAGTAGTGCACTGTAACTACAAGAATACCACCACCAAAACAAACAACAATAAGATAACAATACAATTAATAATAAACATAATAATAATAATAATAATAATAATAATAATAATAATGGGGTCACGTGGCAAGCCAATGAAGGAGAAACACAAAACACGTCTCAACGTGCTGAATAGTGTGCAAAATCCAAAGTGCTGCAAACACACACACACACACACACACACACACACACACACACACACACACACACACACACACACACACACACACACACACATAAATATACACACACATAAGGTAAGTAAGTATTGTTACAAACCATACAAAAGAGGACTGAAGATAAGGTAACACCCCATACCTGGAAGAAGTAGGAGCGAAGCAACACAACACAACACAACACAACACAACACAAACACAAACACAAAACACACAGCAAAACCTAGACGGTGCAGGAGTGTATACAGAGGCCGAGGAACACTGACAGGAAGAAAAAAAAAGGAAAATACAAAAAATGGCAGAAAAACCCAATATAAGCCACTAGAAAGTCAACCAAAAGAATAAGAAGTGAAAAAAAAAACAGAGTACGTAAGACAAGTCCACAAACAAACACCAACACAAGTGCTTTAAAGAAAGGAAGGCTACGTGAAGGAGGTAAGATGATGACAGGCCGAGAAAAAACACACACTTACTTGAGTTTCCTCCTCGAACTGTGATTGACAGGCGGACAGGGGATAAAAAGAGAGACCGGTTAGTGAGTGAGTCTGGAGTCATGTAAGTAAGCGTCACCCAGCGTCCTAAGCAGGTCACGGGGGGGACGCAGCCCACATACACATACACACACAAGGATAATGTTAATCAGTTAGACTAAACTACAAATCAGATATAAACACAATCATGGAATATCCTAAAAAATAATAGAGTGGATGCAATTTTTACAAATGCTACCTTCTTCCTTAGGATTTTTTTTCTTCTTTTGCTCCCTCCGCCCCTCACAACTCAGGCGAGGTGGGGGGAGCAACAGGGTGGGGTTTCGGGGCATGGTAGGGGGAAGGGTCACCAGGGAGTTAAGAGGCTCCCCTGGAGTGAGCAGGAGCCTGGGTGATTACTGCACACCAGAGGCTAATGGACACACGGGCTCCGGCAGGCGGGTTCTTGCGGCGACGGGCGAGGGAAGGAAAGGAAAGGCGTAGGGGAGGAAGGAGTATCAAAGGAACCAAACACCCAAGAAAGAAGAATTGCAAGGGAAGAAAAAGACGGAAAGAATGAATTCGGAAAGAGATGAAAGCAAGAGCAAAAGATTCGTAAAAGAATAGGGAAAAAATGTAAGCCAAGCGAATGGAAGAACGAGAACTAAAGAAAGAAGTAGAGAGGAAAACAAAGTAAAGTATATATGTGTATATATATATGTATATATATATATATATATATATATATATATATATATATATATATATATATATATATATATTATATATATAGGTTTGTGAGAGATAAAAGAAAGAGAGAGAGAGAGAGAGAGAGAGAGAGAGAGAGAGAGAGAGAGAGAGAGAGAGAGAGAGAGAGAGAGAGAGAGAGAGAGAGAGAGAGAGAGAGAGAGAGAGAGAGAGAGAGAGAGACAGGATTGGGGGGGAGAAAGGAGGTACAGAGAGGCACAAAGAGGTCAGGCAGGGAAGGTTTTCTACAGCTTCAAAGGGCCGGAGAGAGGCGGACCTGACGACGGGGTTTACATAGCTAATAAGGGAAGTCTGCCACAGCGCCGCCCCTCCGATCACCGGCACAGCTCACGCCCTGATGCACAAGGTGAGGGGAAAAATGAGTGTGATAAAGTGAAGGTGAGCAACGCGGCGGGACGTTTTAGCTTGAAATGAAACTATTATCCACAGGAGGAACTGATGCGTTGAGGGCCAGAAAAATGCAGTGAAATACAAGAGGAGTTAGGGGAAGAAAATGCAGGTCGTGGTGCGGGATGCTGCTCACTGTGAGACTACATTAACTTCCTGGAAACCAATATCTGAGGGTGGCAGGGTGGGCACGCACACGCACACATACACCCACACACACACACACACACACATACACACACACACACACACACACATAAACACACATGATTAACCATAAAATATAAGCCTTGCATTACGGAAAGAAGTCTAAAGTGTAAGAAGAGGATTGTTAATAAGTTGTGCTAGGCGTTGTAAGGACAGGGCAACGAGAAGAGTTTGGAATGGCTAATGAAGAATGAAATGAAGCTTCCTTTACGAAAATCCTGTTATTAATAGGATGAATCTAGGCGGTTAAAGGTATATATAGTTTATTAAGTGAACAGATGTAAAGAAAGGGAGGTGAACGCATGGAGACGGCTACTCTTATACTAGTGAAGGAAAAGGGATGACAGGGACAAAGCAGAGACGAGGCCGGTGAGAGAATGGGTTAGGAAAACGACCCTAGTCTAGGTTTAAAAAGCCAACAGGGCGCCAAAAAGAAGAGGGAACATGGGTCGTTGTGGCAGGAAGGATGGGCGAAGACGTGAAGGAACCAGTGACAAATCTGAGGTGGACACGCTCCCCACGATGACAAAGGCGGCGGGGAAACGAAAGGCCAAAACGGAGACCCAAACAGAACACGCCTGCATTGGGGGAAATGTGTAAAAGTATAACAAACTGAGACTTGCTACACGAAATATCTGCAAAACTCACACAGACAGACAAATACACCGAAAGGGGAAAAAAAAAATAAGAGGGATCAAAGTAAGAACACAACTACGAACCAGGAGAGAGAGAGAGAGAGAGAGAGAGAGAGAGAGAGAGAGAGAGAGAGAGAGAGAGAGAGAGAGAGAGAGAGAGAGAGAGAGAGAGAGAGAGAGAGAGAGAGAGAGAGAGAGAGAGAGAGAAAAGACAAAAAAAGACAAATGAATGAGAGGGGAAAACTGACTTGGACGGCAATGTTTTGGGGGCGGAGGCGGCTCAAACCAAGGCCTCTTAAAACAAACACTGGCAGAGCATAGGGAGAGAGACGGTAGTGGTGGTGGTGGTGGTGGTGGTGGTGGTGGTGGTGGTGGTGGTGGTGGTGGTGAAAGGACGAGGATGATACACAAGACTCCCCATCAGGAGGGTCAAGACGCAGCCGAGCGCGAGGTGGGGCGGAGGGGAGGCAGGGCGTCAGACAGAAACACTTCCCCTCAGAAATCAGTGGAATGTTTGAGCGCCGGACCGAAAACACTCCCCTCGCTTGTCTGTCACTCACTCTCCTTGATCTCAAAAAACACTTCCCCGTTAATCACTAACACTACTTCAACATATCCTTCTGCTGCTGGGACAGAATGTTTCCAACCCAGCCAAATAGAGGGTGCTTCTTCTCCTGGCAATCATGGAATTTCCTATTTTTCTCAATGCCATTCACTGCATGCAACACAAATGTACAGATACTAAATATTCCGGTCTGTTCTGTGATGACCTTGGTGCACAGGATGATGAGGTGTGTCTGAAACGTAGCACTGTAGAACAAAAATAATACAGCCCTTCTTTCCATTATTGTGATTGGTTCGTAAGTTACCTGACGAGAATATACCTAATGAGGCGAGAGGTATGAACACATCAAAGGTTGAAAGTAATCAATAAACCATAACAACATTGTGAACTAAATAATTCCTCACATTACACGGTATAGCAATAAAAACTGTGAGTGAATCTGTAATTATTGAAGCTGTGTTTGAATATTAATTACCAAGTAGTTATCGATGACTTCCAAAAGTTAATCAATTAATATTCGTGAAGACAAACAACTCTTCTAGACAAGTCATATGTTGCTGTGAAGAAGAAAATAAACTGATCACACAAGCGTAACAGAAAGACTAACCTTTCTGGCTAAGTCAAGAAAATAGCAGATAAGCCGAGCAAGGATGAACGCTAACCAAAGAAGGATAATCCAACAATACCGAGACTCCCTCATATTACTGTAATCCACACTAGGCAATCAAATAGTTTGTTTGTAATTAAGTGGTTAACCTTATCAAAACCTTATATCTACATTGTTTACTAAATGTTTGGTGAATTTCTTAAACCACTGACTGCAATATTTACTTATATGTGACAAGAAATCAAGGTTCCTGGTTGGAATGTCTGACAAGAGAACCACAGGAATCTCTGGAACTCTTTTACTTGGTCAAGGAGTCACGCTGTTTGTCGAGGGAACGTTGACATTACAGTGGAAGCGCCATATAATACATGAATTATACCTTACGAATACAAAGGTTACGTGAAGACATGGTGTGAGTTACAAGGAACTGCTGGAGCCGATTAAAAAAAAAATAGTGAACTTAAATCGAATTGAAAGTGAATTTTTTCCCCTCCAAATATTGAATTGAGCTGCAATTTATTTGATGAACTGGCATGGAATATTGCACTGGATAAAATAACATGTTTTTTTTAACGTGTATAATGTATCAGTCTTTTCAACTTTTAGTGAACTTGTCTCTTGTGTGAAGTGAGTTCAGTAAACAGTACTAGAAAGATAAATAATCTACGGCTTCTATGGGATTATAAGTATTATTTTTTCTATTTAAATGAAACTGATTAAAACGACAATTGAGATCTTTTTTGATTAATAATTCATCAGTATATGATTATTTTACTCCTGGATTATATGTGTATTATATTAAATAATCTTAAAGTCATCAAAATAATCTTCCAATTTACCTTAGCTATCTCTTATTGAAAGTTGAGAATTCTACGGATTGTAAAGCTGATGTTTACGATGCTGGATATATAGGAGTAACATGTATATGCATTAGTGTTCAGTCAGTATTCAGGCAAGGCTAAAGACCCAGTTATTGCTGGTCCAGAATTTGTCTCAACACTGATTTATGGTCCAGTTGGGACATGAGTTCATTTAGTAGTGTGAATGGACACTTCCTCCCAGACCACACCATACGCAGTGTTACGCTGGCGTGTCGTTCCTCCAAAGGATCCTATACGAAAAACATTAACTACACAAAATGATCAAGACTGTGACCTGCTGGGAGGCGATTAGTAACCTCTACCACATCACCAAGCAATGCAGCAAATATGGTGAAGGTACTCAACATGTTCACAATGGAGCAATGTGATGAAGACGAGGATGACAGGTTTAAGGTGAGTGACATTACACAAACTGACACCAAGGACACTCAAAGACGACCTCTGCCTCAAACTGATGTCCATGTTTCGTCCATTTATTACAACTAATGATGAGAGACGGCGTAGTGCACGAGGGGTTAATCAAACACTCTTGGTAAGGTACCCACACTTGTGAACTGCTGCAAGAAGTCAACTGTGGCTTCAGAACCATTATCGAACGAACCCAAGAAATAGATGGCAATAAGTAGACTTGCTGGGATGGCGAGGTGATAGTGATAAGTCCTGTAATTCATGTATCATTCAAAGCCGAATGTGACGCTTCTTAGAGAGTAAAACAGTACGCCGTAAATATTACCATGAATTTTGAGGTATCTTTAAACTATTTAAATACGTGAAAGATCCAATCCACGGCAAGCATAAAATCTGCAAAAAATCTAGTATCCGTGACCTCCGGATTGTTTTAGTCTTCATGAAGCGTCAGTAGTTGATGAAACTCCTCTGAATAAATATGAGTCTTTAGAGGCATTTCATTCTGCTATAATGCTGGTACAAAGCTGAGTTGCTTACTGTTATCATGAAACAGAAGGCATGGCTGACCTACTAACTAAAAGGTTCAGTACCGCACCAAGTGTTAGTCGTCCACAGCTCTGCTACTAATCCGCCACCGATACAGAAAAAGGTTCTCCGCCCCGGACCTCAGCACCTACACTGATTCAGTTCACCAATGAGGTTTGAGTGTATTACTTCAACCAACTTATTCTCCAGGTATATACCAGCCCCATTGTGTGCTGGAAGGACCAATCTTGACAAACTTGCTTTAATTTTACTTGCTATTGTGGAATGTCTGATGTCGTTAACTCTCCAGGTTTGAGGTTTAAGCTGAGTGGTAACTATTGAACAATTTATGACAACTACATACACTTATATAGCGACATTATAGCGACACAGTGTTCTGAATCAGAATCAGTATCTGACTGGATGATGCTTCTGCTGTTAATTTGCACCTCATGTTACTAATTTTTCGTGAATTAATTTTCGTGATATATCTTATGTGTTCTTTCTCTACCTTAACGCAGCGGTGACACAAGCAACAATAACTACACTACTAACCATAAAATTCTGCTTTTTTCATAAAATTCAAATAAATGAATAACTCAAACATCACCAACAACCTAGTTGAGCTTAACTGATTTGCGTTTACAAATAGAGTGAGCAGGATCTCGAGAACACATGATGAGGATTGAAATCGATACCATTGGTTCACTTAATAAGAAATTACTGGGAAGAGAATTTGAATTGAAAATGATAAACCTGAACTTCAACGTGACCTGGAAAACACTAAAGCAGGGAGTGCTCACTTAACGCAGGACGACGACCATGTACACATTGCACTTTGTTACACACACACAAACACACACACACACACACACACACAAACACACACATACACACACACACACACACAAACACACACACACACACACACACACACACACACACACACACACACACACACACACACACACACACACATTGAACCTTGGCACAACTTTGAAGACACCTGACCTCGTGACATCTGACGCCGGGGGTAGGAAACTCGAGCCGCAAAACCATTATTTCTGAGGCACGCCGCCAAAATAAAGGAGCAAACGACGCATAACTAAAGGACGGAGATGGCGGCGGCGGCGGCTGTGGTGGTGGTATTGAGGGAGAGCTCTGAGAAAGCTCAATAACAGCTCCCTGGAGAACGCAATGCCTCGGAAGCAGAAGACATGCCTTGAAGGAAATAGAAGACGCTCGCCAGTAACACAGCAGCTACAAGAAAAGATTACCCAGCCACACATTCCCTCTTTCAGCAGCGGTCTTTGTGACGCATATCCACCAGCTTTACAGGTCAGACTGGACAGCTGCGCGTGTGTGTGGCCGGAGGGAGAGAGAGAAAGAAGTAGCGCTACAGATAAGAAGGAAGGAGAGAAAGATAGGAGACAAAATAGCGGCACAAAATTAAACGAGGTTGGAGCATGAGCGAAGAATGAATATATAAATTAAACTTATGTGTTAAAACAGTTATAAGCGTAGTAGCAAACGAGAGAGAGAGAGAGAGAGAGAGAGAGAGAGAGAGAGAGAGAGAGAGAGAGAGAGAGAGAGAGAGAGAGAGAGAGAGAGAGAGAGAGAGAGAGAGAGAGAGAGAGAGAGAGAGAGAGAGAGTGAATAGATTAAAAGAGAGAGGAAAGAAAATAAAGCAGGTAAGGAAAACAAGGGATACGCAAAAGAGGATCAGGTTAGAGGAAGGAGATAAAATAAAAGAGAGAGAGAGAGAGAGAGAGAGAGAGAGAGTTAGGAAGGAAAAAGGCTGATGATAATATTGACATGGGGTAAAAAAAAAAAAAAAACTGCGCCGCGCACCCTATCGCCCACTGCGCAGCCCAGAAATTACCGCGAAAAACAAAATTAGGAGATAAATGGGAGGATGGTACCGTCTATGGGCCTGGTGAGGGAAGGAAGCTGGAGGTATAGGAGTAGGGGAGGGGGGAGGGGAGGGGAGGGGAGGGGGGGCACCGCAGGAAAGGAGGAAAGGGAAGGAAGGACAGGAAGAGATACAATAGAAGGGGAAGGAAAGAGGGGAGGAGCACAACGGAAGAAAGAAGAGGGGAGACAGACAATGAAAGGAAAGGAAAGAGGGGAAAACTAAAAAACACAGGAAGGAAAGGAGGAATGTAAAGAAAAGGAGACAACGAGGAGAGAAGAAAGAGAGAGAGAGAGAGAGAGAGAGAGAGAGAGAGAGAGAGAGAGAGAGAGAGAGAGAGAGAGAGAGAGAGAGAGAGAGAGAGACATGTACACGAAGAAACAAAAAATACAAAAGAACGGAGGGAAAGAACGTGAGAGAGTTGTGAATAAAGTAGGAAGGAGAGGGTTAAGAACGAGACATAAAGGTGTAAAGGATAAGGAATACATTAAATGCGAAGAGGAGAAAGTGGAAGGATGAGAATGGACGAGGAGCTGGAAATAGGGAGGGAAAGATGGAAAGAAAGAAAGAAAGAAAGAAAGAAAAAAAGAAAAAAACGAATTAAATGAGAGTGAACAGCGTATGAAGTGGAGGATAAGTCGAAATAAAGGGAAGAGGAGGAAGAGGAGGAGGAAGAGGAGGAGGAGGAGGAGGAGAGGGAAGGTAAGACAAAGGGAAGGGAAGGGAAAGGAGCAGCACAGGTAAGGGCAGTGCACTCTTCCCGCCTCCACGCTGGATTACCGTAAATTTCACTGGTAATAAAAGTCATACCAACGCCGACATTAGCGCTGCCTCCTAACTGCATTTTTTATGGCGGAAATAATAATAAAGGAGTAAATATTCTCCATTATTAATGCTCACCGTCGCCATTACACATCACCATCTTACATACAGTTTAATTTTTCTTACCGACAACAACCACCACCACCACCACCATCACCACCGAGCCTGTAGCAACTAACATGAATATACTTTTCTTATAGCATCATTTTACCCTTCGTTTGCTACTTTCACGATTTCCTGGAATACAATCAATCAACACGATAGGATTGGTCTACTGTACTTCCCCTCTACAAAGAAGTAATGAATATGCTATTGGTATATTTTATAATGTCAAGCAGGAGACGACACAGGAGATAGTATTGTAGGTCAAAGGTGAAGAATTTATAGCGTGAATCCTCTCTCTCAAACAGATGGACAAGTGACATTAGAAAGAAGAGAGGAAGACGAGAGGAGAGAAGTCACAAGCGGGAGTAGTAAGAGGCGAGTAACAATGAGTGGAGGGAAGAGGTGAGGAGGTGTAGGAAGGGCAAGAGAGGAGCGGAAAACCCAAGCGGATGAGGAAGAGAAGTGGAAGGAGATAACGTTCAGAGTAAAAGATCAGTGGGAGGGGAGCGCGGTGACTGTCGGAAGATAAATACCACTGACAGGGAAGAGACCAATAAGGGAGAAAGAGGAGTAAAAAGCAGAGAAGAGGGATAGGAAAGGTTGTGTGAGAGAGAGAGAGAGAGAGAGAGAGAGAGAGAGAGAGAGAGAGAGAGAGAGAGAGAGAGAGAGAGAGAGAGAGAGAGAGAGAGAGAGAATGGGGATTAACAAAGGTAACAACGAGGGGGGGCGGGGGAGGGGAAAGGTTTATAGCCGCTGAGTACATAAACAGTATCAACATACACTGCATTATTAATTAAGTCGAGAAGGTAGGGACGGAAAGAAGGTAAGGTGAAGGCTGAAGCAAAGTTAACAAATTATGAAAGGCAAGACACATCACGTTCATTATGCAAGTCTTGTCCCCTTCCTCCCTACTCTCTTCTCTCTCTCTCTCTCTTCTCTCTCTCTCTCTCTCTCTCTCTCTCTCTCTCTCTCTCTCTCTCTCTCTCTCTCTCTCTCTCTCTCTCTCTCTCTCTCTGCCCACCAACAAAACACAATTATTATTTATGAACTGTTTGGCTTCATTAATTACTCAAGTTAAGTAGGTGGACATAACTCATTTTTTTTTCTTCTTCGCCTTTTTTTTTGGGTGTGCGGGATGGGGATGTGCGGCTATAATTTAGGGTCTCGCGGGGGTAAGCTACCACTTCTTATTATTTACATATTTAAGAAAACTGCAATTAACTTTAATGTGACATAACGAACTTTTTCTGCATAAATTTCAAGAGCAAGTAAAATAAAAATATGAAAAAAAAAGAGTGCACACTGAATATTGTAATGAGAGAGAGAGAGAGAGAGAGAGAGAGAGAGAGAGAGAGAGAGAGAGAGAGAGAGAGAGAGAGAGAGAGAGAGAGAGAGAGAGAGAGAGAGAGAGAGAGGAGAGAGAGAGAGTGTGGGATGGTGGTGGTGTGTGTGTGTGTGTGTGTGTGTGTGTGCATTCATAACTACATATGTGGGAGCTGCAGATGGCAATGGCGGAATAAAGTATAACACAAAAAAAAAAAAACCAATACCAGTTTTATTTAGTGAATTAATTAACTGCCTACTTAAACTGTACACAAAAAAATATATACGGGTGAAAAAACAAAAACAAAAACAAAATCTACGTCAAACATATCGGTTAATGTTGAAAATTGGTCGTCTGTCTCCCTTAACCCTCAAAGTAGGCTGGTCGGTGAACATAAATAGTACCTAAGCCATTTTTCAAGACTTATGATGCAATATTTAGAGCAACAGGTTAATTGGAGGACATATTCACATTCCCCATAAATATCTCAGTTAATGTCTAAACCTTTTCAACATATATTTTTTTTCTTGCATGCTGTTTTTTTTTCTCCCCTTGAATCTCTGCGTTTACACTTCCTTTGCTGCAACCTTCACTGATCATCAACCATATCTCTCTCTCTCTCTCTCTCTCTCTCTCTCTCTCTCTCTCTCTCTCTCTCTCTCTCTCTCTCTCTCTCTCTCTCTCTCTCTCTCTCTTTCTTATAGTACGCCTTCTGTTGTCCTCACACGGATCCACTCTGTCTGCTCACAAAGGAGCCAGCGAGGCCCCAGTGTCCCACCTCGGGAAAAAAATAAAACGAGAATATTACGGCCGCTTGTTGACCGAGAGGATTAAAGAGTGAGCCGAGACGGATGAGAGTCGAAGGTACCGCCACGCAAGGAGAGAAAAAGGTCACAAAGAGTCACTTGGTTTTTTTTTCCTTCTCTTAAAAGAAAAATAAATAAGATGAAGAGAGAGAACCGACGAGTAAGGTAGGTGGTAGGAGGAGGAGGAGGAGGAGGAGGAGGAGGAGGAGGAGGAGGAGGAGGAGGAGGAGGAGGAGGAGGAGGAGGAGGAGGAGGAGGAGGAGGAGGAGGAGGAGGAGGAGGAGAGGAGGAGAGGAGGAGGAGGAGGAGGAGGAGGGAGGAGGAGGAGGAGGAGGAGGAGGAGGAGGAAGGGTAAGGAGGAAGGGTGGATTGACGAGGGAAAAAAACAACAAGAGGAGGAAGAGGAAGAAGAAGAGGAGGAGGAGGAGGAGGGAGTAAGGAGAGGAGAATAAATAAGAGTCGACTAATGGAGGAGGGAAAGGAAAAAAAAAACAACAACAAAAAAAAGTTCTTCAGAAAACATATATACAGAAAACCATTGAAGTTTAATTCCGGGAAAAAAGAACGCAGAAGGATGATGAAATATAAAGGTAATTACAAAACCAGACAATAAAGGCGGCACAACAATACAAAACCAATGAATATAATAGAACATAAAGGATTGAGAGTCTGGTGGAGGTGAGAGGTTGCATCAGAGAAAGAGAAAGAGAGAGAGAGAGAGAGAGAGAGAGAGAGAGAGAGAGAGAGAGAGAGAGAGAGAGAGAGAGAGAGAGAGAGAGAGAGAGAGAGAGAGAGAGAGAGAGAGAGAGAGAAGAAAAAAAACCCAGTGAATGAGCAAATATACTGAGGACAAATCCGGCCTACAATAAAAAGCTACAATCTGAACGCCTTCAAAATCGTCTCAACAGGAGTTCGAACCTTGCAACAATCTCTCTCTGTTAGACACTACACAGAGCCAAGAGGATAGTGTGGGAAGGAGAGAAACACACACACACACACACACACACCACACACACCCACACACACACACACACCCACATACACACACAAGGAAAGGAAGGGTTTGGGTGGGAGGGGGGGGCAGGAATCACAGGGGCCAGCGCTCCCTCAACTTAACGTTCTTTTGGTAACTTCTGGTCCTGCTTAGACACTTGCCATTTTATTCTTTTTTTATTTTCTCTCTAGTTCTTTCTACATAATACTACAAAAAAAGAATAAATATATATAACGAGGGAAAAAAAAAAAACCAACCACGTCTGGCAAGGTTCTTTTGAGTCCTTGTTTTGTGTATTTTTAAGCGCTTACGGAAGATTTACCTCCACTAATGAGTAAGAGGTTGACAAACATTCAAATACCTCATTAAAAAGTTCGGAAATGAGGCAACATACTTAGACCTTCAAAAAAAAAAAGAAGAAAAAAAAAGTCACGTGGAGTTGGATTATTATATCTATTAGTGAAATATTACTTAGTTTTCCTAACTTACGCATTAGTGAGTGAGCGGATGAGACCAACAGGAGGTTCTACACACAAGGAGACGCAGCCCAGAGACGCAAGGAACACGAGGATCGATGGAGAAATAAATGTAATGGATGAACAAGTAACAAAACACTTGTCTCTAAGAAGTGACTCATTTCCTGTCTCCTGGAGATGCTTGAGTACATGTGAAGGAGTGAGTGACTTATGAGTACCTGACTGATTGAGTAAGAGTGAGTGAGAGAGCCTGGAGGTGCTGGAGTAAAGTATAACTCACCTGTTTCGCCTGTAGTGACGTAAGCCGGCTCAGAGGGAGGACCGCGACCAATTTTGTTGACGGCGATGACCTGGTACTCGTAGTCGGTGAAGGGCGTCAAGTCTGGGGGAGAAGGAGGGAGGAGGAGGCGTCGTCAATACAGGAAGAACGTTAAAGGAAAAATAACAAAAACAACAACAACTTCCTGAAATAGTAATTGTATTATAGTACCTGTCGCCAGTGTTGAAGGAATGACAGAAAAAAAAATTAATAAGGGCACTGAAACTCCGTAATCATGATGAGAAAAAACGAGAGAAAGAGAGATAGTATTATGCTGTAATGTATAATAACATGAATT
>JAPQNM010000002.1:6310160-6312660 GCA_029783475.1 Metacarcinus magister
ACGTTTTGTGGTTTTTTGATGAGTTAGTTTATTGTGTGTTGATGAGCCGTGGTTGAATACTTCCTTATATACGCTGCTGAAGTTATGGTTATGGTATTTGTGAGGACCTTAAGAGAAAAAGAAAATCTTGTATACATCTGATCAGCTAAAGGAGCAGTAATCTTTCGTTCTTACTGAAAAAAAGTCATCACTTTTGTATTGATTGATTGATTGATAAGATGAATGGGTAAATCTGCTACGAACTTTATTCTAGTCTTTTAAAATATCCACTAATATACCATTCTCTCCGGTAGCCTTCTTTTCTTCACAGTTTTAAAGGCAAATAGTGTTTCGTCTACCCTTTGGTGCTACTCTGTCATCTACTAACATATTTTTGGTAGGACCGTGATATCTAAGGCATCTAGTTATTAATAGGATTTCAAACCTTTTTTAGTGATATCTATCTATCTGTCTACCTATGTATACCTATCTATTTAAGACTCAGTTTGTGTACATACATACTCATCAGTAAACACTAAATTCATATCTCTTGAATCCTTGCAGCTATCTATATTTTTTGTCTTTTTATTCACATTTCTGAGAACCTTTTCATTTTTCACATTCCCCTTACCTGTGCTGCTCTACTTCAAACTCATCCTCCCAGCATTCCCACCACTCCCTCATTTTCCTTTCCTTTCTTCCTACTGGGCCACAAAACCTCAAACTTCATCATTTTAATGTCATACGAGACGAAAGCTCCGCCATCAACTTTAATCCCAGAGAAATGGACAGGATTACTCTGGGAATAAATTCGGGGTCAGATATACCTCCGACATCATTAGTCGTATGTGAGCGGTGGGACGGGGATTAATTTAAAATCTGAATGACTTGGGGCAACACAGCACCAAGCCATAGGTGTAGAGTGGTTGGTATTCACGTATCTTGGGTGGAATCTTTCGACATTACCATCCTGCTAAGACTCAGGTCAGTATTTCACTCAGAACTCTACTAAGCAGCCAGCCATCTCGTTAAAGAACCTTCACGTCACTTCACAAGTCGTCTAAGAAGTGAACAGGCAATGGACGCGAGACCCTATGTGGCGACCTTCTTGAGAGAGAGAGAGAGAGAGAGAGAGAGAGAGAGAGAGAGAGAGAGAGAGAGAGAGAGAGAGAGAGAGAGAGAGAGAGAGAGAGAGAGAGAGAGAGAGAGAGAGAGAGAGAGAGAGAGAGAGAGAGAGAGAGAGAGAGAGAGAGAGTGTGTGTTACTTTCATACTAGTCTTTCCACAGTTCACTAGCCCAGCACCACATTATCGATTCACACTTACCTCACACTGACTCCTCGCTGAAGAATGAAAATAATCCCAAACTTGCAACAGTACGAAGTGTGTGTTAATGTAAATGGTTATCTATGACCCTCTCTCCTTCAGCAGGCGTAGGCAAGCTTGATGGACTCTCAAAAAACTCACCTTGAACCTTGACAGCCACGTCCTGGGTGACGAGGCCGAGGGTGGACTGGGCCTGACACGTATAGTTGGCAGATTCTTGGATGTTTTCTAGTTGCAAAACATTCTTGGTAATCAAGTTTTCCGTCATTTCTATCGTCATATCCTGCAAATTTATACAAGATATTAGATTTAGGAAAAAAATCCATCATCTACTAAAGAATGATAATCAAATATAAAAGTATAGGATCTTGCATACATAATGATACATAATTTCGATATCAATGGAGTCACTTAAAAAAAGTCAATGTTAATCATGAATTAGGTAAGGTATGAAAAACAGGTGTAGATGGTGTAACTTACCTTCTTCCACTGCACATATGGCATCGGGGAGCCGACAGCAACGCAGGTGATGCTGAGCGAGGCGCCGGGCATCACCTCATACACAGCCTCCGGGGCCATGCTGAAGCGAGGCGGCACTCGGCGCACTGAGGAAAAGAGAAACATTCCTATTAGTTCAGACGTATTACTATAAGTCTATAAGTACATATCTTTCCTATCACAGGACACTGTAAGAGCACGAGACTGTTGCACTTAGTAAATATTGTTCAAACGTTGTTAAAACTGCTAACAAACTAGTCGGTTTCACCGGATGAACTTTCGAGTACAAATCTGAAAAAAAGTTATCCATACACTATTTAATACACTTGTGTATCCTCATCTGGAATATTGTATTCTGTTCTGGTCATCATACTATAAAAATAAATATTGATAAAATGGAGAGTACAAAAAAAAGAAGTTATTAAAATTATTCCTAGATTGCGAAACAAGTCTTACGAAGAACGATTAAAGGAGCTTAACTTATTCAGTTTATCTAAGCGTAGCTACGAGGGGACCAATAGAAATTTTTGCTTAAAATTTCCGGTGGCTTTGACAATATTAGCATAAAGGACTATCTAATTATAGATCTCACAATCACTACTCGTAACAATGGCTTCAAAATCATTGGTAAGCGATTTAGATCGAACAAAGCGAAACACTTTTCATTAATAGAATCGTGAGTATTTGGAATTCTCTAC
>JAPQNM010000002.1:6317660-6320160 GCA_029783475.1 Metacarcinus magister
AGAGAGAGAGAGAGAGATGGGGGTGAGAGGTGGCATGGTTACAAGGAACAACACAGGGAAACAGATTACTCAGTCAGGTGGCATAACGTTCTCTCCTTGCTCCATCCACAGTCCCAACATGAATGATGGACTATACAATTTACTTATATACGGGAAGGCTCTTGGTGGTGTAAATATTAAGGTGTTACTCTAAGCTAGCAAGGGAGCAACGCTAACACCCAAATACACCCAGACGACCGCCTTTAACCTAAACACAGAGCAGTTTGAAATCCCCTCCTGCAGTATCACCCATCACACCATAACCTTCTCAGTGAGTATATTTCACGGTGGGAAGGATCACCTCACCTTCCCTCCAAATCCTCAGCAGGAGCGATCGAGTTGCTATTTCGAGGCACAATTTTAAGCTGGTCACGATTTGGTTATATTTCTGTATTTTTTCTTATGATTTAATGGTGGTGTCCTTTCTGCGACACTCTTACTTTCTTAATCTCTCTCTTTCTCAGCATAAAGAATGTACACCCTAGGAGACCAGCAGGCCTGTCCTTTTGCTGGAGAGACACCCGGGATGCCTGCCAATCTTTCCCGTATCGGAAAAGTCAATTTCACAGAGGCAGCTTCGCACGGCCAAAACTTTGTGAATCCCCCTATTGTCTCTATTCAGCGTTGGGCCAACCTCTCCTGCTTCTACTCCTACATGATCTCCTTTCTTTCGTTTCATTTGTAAAGGGTTTGCCACCAAATTCTTTTTTTCACTAAGGTTATTCTTTCGGTATTTATAGCTTCTAGTCATTGTGTAATTATAGCAAGTGTTTCCCTCCTACATATGTAGTTAAGGTGGTTATTATTAAGGAGATCTATTTAGGGTCATTCCATTTCACGACCTCTTGCACTACGCTGGCGGGAAGAATACGTCTTTCAGATGAGCGATGTGACACCATGTTAGCAGCAACTGGCAGGATAAAACCAGAATGCCACCAACTAATTCCTTAGTCATTCTGTAAACACATACACACACGCACGCACACACACACACACACACACACACCACACACACACACACACACACACACACACACACTCTGTCTGTCTCTCTCTCTCTCTCTCTCTCTCTCTCTCTCTCTCTCTCTCTCTCTCTCTCTCTCTCTCTCTCTCTCTCTCTCTCTCTCTCTCTCTCTAGGAACTAGTCATTAACAAAAAAAAAAATCAGTTATGTTAAAACTGAGGAAATAAACCTATTTTTCTTATTCATTTTCTTATTTATTCTAGCTACATAGACAACATAAATTTCAAGAAATGTTAGAAGTAAACAACCCTACCGATGCTGCAGGCCACGTGCCCTCTGGGTGAGGAGAATAGTGGTGAAGGAGGGTGACGTGTAGGAAGGGGCGGCGGAAGGGTAAGGCAATGGAAGAGAAAGTGAAGGAATGATGAAAAGTGAAAGAAAAAAAAATAGAGTGAGAGCTGCAGGAAGGAAGAGAAGCTTATAAGAAGTGTTGGAAGTGAGGGAATAGTAGAAAAATGGAGGGGAGTGAGGGAGTACTCGTGAGGGGACGGTGTGGGGAGGGAGGGAAAATAAGTGAAGGGGAAGGAAAAAGGAGTGAAGGGAAGGTGTGAGGAGAGAGAAGAGGAGAGGGAAAAGGAGTAAAGGGAAGGCGTGGGGAGTGAAGGAAAGAGAGCCACATCCCCAGGTGATGCTCCAGCGCTGGGAAGGTAAAGCTGACGTGCCACAAACACCCGCCTCTCCGCGCCGCTTCACCCTGGCTGGTCACAACACCCTGCTGCTCCACTACCTCCACCTCGCACCCCGCCTCCGCCTCCGCCTCCGCCCCACTTCTAAGCCCGCTGCTCCACCCTCATGGCATCCCAGCTACCTAATAGAAGCCTCACATATTGTCAACGTTAGAAACCTAATCTGGCGCCCTAAACACAAACACCAAAACCCAAATCTAAACAAAACAATGCCATGCTTGCAACAGACAAACAAACATACATAGCCAACCATTATTATATCTTTTTTTTTTACTCATAGTTATAACATCTCCTCCTCCTCCTCCTCCTCCTACTACTACTACTACTACTACTACTACTACTACTACTACTAAACTATTTTCTGCAGGTATATTCTGGTAAGACTGCCTTCGTGTGTGGATGACTTCGTTTTTTTTCTCTACCTATTTTCATAATTTTCCGGAAAGCAACAGCTCCGTGATGTTGTTGGTCTTACTACACAACAGTGCTGCTCACTGGCACACTAATAACATTACTACTCTTGAGGCAGACAGAAAAGAGAGCTAGGACATTGTGCAGAGCTGAGCGGAAGGCAGGCAGAACGGCGGGGCTGACGAGCACACACACACACACACACACACACACACACACACACACACACACACACACACACACACACATCTTTCTCTCTAATCATAGGAGCATTCTAATGAGCTCATATTACTGTTAGTATCATTATTATTATTGCTATTATCATCATTAACATAATCAT
>JAPQNM010000002.1:6325160-6327660 GCA_029783475.1 Metacarcinus magister
GGGTGCAGAGGAGGAGGGAAAAGAGGGGTAAGAGCGGAGCAAAAGAGGAAGGAAGGAAGGAAGGAAGGAAGGAAGGGAAGGAAAGGAAGGAGGAAAAGGAGAAAGGGTAAGTAAGACCGTGAGCAAACATGGAAGGAAATAAAGAAAGAAGGAAGGAATGACAAAAAAAAATGAGTCAAGCATGAAAGAGGGTAGGAAGGAAAGAATGAAAAAAGGTAAGAAAGAAAAGTGGACGAACTGATGGACATATCAAGAAAAAAACACATGGAATGAAGGAAGGGAAAAAAAATAAATGAAAGATGGAGAGCTGAACAGACAAACAGATAGACGGAGAGAAGGAAGGAATAAATAAAGGAAGGAGAGAAAGATGGAAGACTGGAAACGAAGAGGAGGAAAGGGAGGGAAGGGCGAAAGCTGGGGAGAGGAACATGCAGAAAACACAATAAAGAGAGAGAGAGAGAGAGAGAGAGAGAGAGAGAGAGAGAGAGAGAGAGAGAGAGAGAGAGAGAGAGAGAGAGAGAGAGAGAGAGAGAGAGAGAGAGAGAGAGAGAGTAAGCAGATGAGATTAGGAAGTTAGGGTGAAAGAAGAGGTGATAATACAAGTCTAGAATAGGAAAAAAGAAAGAAGAGGGGGAAAAGAAAGAACAGCTAACTTGGGCTCCGAGATAAGAGGAAAGAGGAAGCGAGGACGAATGAAGATGAAGCATGATAACTTGCACCAAAAGAACGGGGAGGGAAGAAAAAAAAAAGTGGGAGGGATAAAAAAAAGTGGTAGGTATGATGGGTGGAAGGATAGAAGACATAAAAAGATTTCCAAGGACGGATCTGCAGGGGAGGAGGAACGCGTCTGAGGAGGCAATCAATACTGTACCTTGACAATGGAAGGATCATGTGGCTAGTTATATAAAGGGATCCAGGAGGAGTTTACACCACACATAGGACTAGACTCAAGGGCAAACACACACTGCTTCCTGAAGTGGGTATGATGGAGGCTAAGGGAGAGTAAGTGACCAACCATCCATGTCAACACCACCCACATACTGTATATAACAGATCGATTCCTCCAAGCTTACCTTACTATGAGTCTACCACCACCACCACCACCACACTCACCCTGCACCTCATGCCCAAACACACCCCAAACAACAATCAACACCATTTTTTTCCCCTCACAGAGTAGGTATATGGTTGAGAGAAGAAAAAAATAGATACTATGAAAAAAAATAGATACTATGAAAAAAATACAACATAACAAAAACGAAAAGTCGGTGTATTTTTCATATTTTTCTTAGGTTATATGATACTCTCTTCTCGGAAATTTACAAGACATAGGTAGATGGAAAACAAGTAGAGTATTCCAGAGTTTACCAACCAACAGGGTGTGTAAAGAATGTATTTGTTAACTACTTCAGAAAGATGGACAAAGACACGGACATGAATACGAAGCTTTGTGCGGCGAAGCTATTGACTGGAAACCCAAGAACTTAGCAGCTTCAACAACAATACGTGTAAAAATACAGGGAGAAGAGAGCAAGAGAAGCGACCCAGCACTCTACAGGCAGAATGTCAGCACGGAAACTTACGAATAGATTTTAAAGACAACACTACGAACCTTCCTAACCAGAACCAGAGCCAGAACCAGAACCAGAACCAGAGCCAGAGCTAGAGCCAGAGCCAGAGCCAGGATTCAGGTGTATTGTGCAATTAGAATTATGTAATGGCAAGAAAAAAAAATGGTTGCAACATATATGAAAATGACGAAACGGATACTTGATGTGACGGAAATTAATACGATCATGAATAAGAGGCTGAGAAGTAAGGAGAACAATTAATGTGGTCGATTGTATTAAATAATGTTCAGGAGGAGAGAATGCAATGGGGTAACCATGTCCAGATAGTCGACAACTGTGCAGATAGGAGAGTGAAAGCTGTGAAAGATGAGAGGCAAAGGGAAAGATGATAGTATTGTATAGAAGATTAAAGAGAGAGAGAGAGATCCAATGAAGGGAAACTAAATGATTCGGAAAAAAATAACTAATGAAGAACAAAGACCAGAAATTAAAATGGGAAAAACCACATATAAAAAAAAGTTATTCTATATATGAAATGGGTAATATCGTATTTACTGAACACAGAGGTAAAATCACGGTAAGTATAGAATAACATAATACGTAAATAATCCTTATAAAACAAAAAAAAATATGATAACCATTCTTCGTATTGAGTGTATTCTCTGCATTGATCTTTTACCTTATTTCATGTGTAGTTATATGCTTCGTATCAATATGTTTCAAGGGTTTTCATAACGATGCCACTTAAGTGTGTAATGTCGAAGGATTATGAACAAAGATAGCGAGGAGTAGGAATTAAAAGTATGATCTCTCTCTCTCTCTCTCTCTCTCTCTCTCTCTCTCTCTCTCTCTCTCTCTCTCTCTCTCTCTCTCTCTCTCTCTCTCTCTCTCTCATAAAAGTGTCCTTGGTATAAGAATAAAACATTTCA
>JAPQNM010000002.1:6330160-6380160 GCA_029783475.1 Metacarcinus magister
GTTTAAACCAGAAAGCTTAGTCAGGTCAAGGGTGTTAGATCCCCTGTGGGCTTGCCAGGTGCTGCCTAGTGCCAACCAAGCATAGGTAATTCTAAGACCTGTAAGTCAATGAGCAAATCATAACCAAGAACGTCGGGGTGAATCACGACTCCATTAGGCAAGATGGCAGCTCTTAGAGAGGAAGTAAAGTTTTTCTTTACAATTCTTAGGTGGGAGAGGGGCAGAGGGGAGGAGGAAGGAAAAGAGACGGGTGGGGTAAAGTGGAAGAAGGGCGCAGAGAAGGAGGAGGAGGAGGAGGAGGAGGAGGAGGAGGAGGAGGAGGAGGAGGAGGAGGAGGAGGAGGAGGAGGAGGAGGAGGAGGAGGAGGGTAACAAGAACGAAGATGAGGAAGAAATAGAAGAAAAAGACGTGGACAAACAGATGCGTTAGGAGGAGGACAAAGGAAAGGAAGCAAGGAGGTGCAGGTGAGGGTAGAGGTGGTGCTGTAGAGACCTGTAGGGCTGTAGAGGAGAGAGGAACAAATGACTGTATGCAGGGTGGCATTTTCTGGGCGAAAGTCAGGATGGGAACATTCTTCTTGTCAACTACGAGTAAATATTTCTCGACGGCTCAAGGGTTAGAGGACGAGAGGCCGGGCAGACGACTCAGCTTAATAGAGTTGTCCACGGTAAGGAAGGGGAAGAACTATGCCTGCACTAAATTTCATCTCTGACAGGAGGCGTACGAGGCAAATGGAACAGCTTCTCCCTAATGTAATGTTTCTCCCTTACAAGACCACGTTAGCAAAGGTTGATGTGTAATTCAGAACTTATTATATGTGTGATATTCATTTCACTTTTCCTCCTCAAAACAACGCTTCGTCTCGTCGCCTCGCTCGCCACCCACTGCAGACACGTTACTCTTGGTTATTCTAGATGTAATAATAAGTGACTTTACAACACCTTCCCACTGACTCCATTTAATTAACTTCACCCCTTACGTGCCTCTACCATCACTATCACATACACACACACACACACACACACACACACACACACACACACACACACACACACACACACACATACACACACCTCCCTAGAGTCCCATCCACCACCCGAAGTCCACTTTCACGTATTTCCACCTCTCTTTCTCTCTCTCTCTCTCTCTCTCTCTCTCTCTCTCTCTCTCTCTCTCTCTCTCAGACTCCCTCATTAAGGCGATAAACCCAGTGTAATTATGTTAAAACAAGCGAAACTAACACCTTCAAGAGGGCATTCACTAAACCATAAAACACGAGTAGCCGTCAACAGCAAACACACACACACACACACACACACACACACACACACACACACACATAAAGGGGAGTAGTTTATACCCACACTAGAGTACACGTCTAAGCTTCATGATTAAGACATAAATATAAAGGCTCAAAAGCTGACTATGAACTGACACTTGAAATCCTCCCAAGCAGAAGAAAAACGAGAGAGAGAGAGAGAGAGAGAGAGAGAGAGAGAGAGAGAGAGAGAGAGAGAGAGAGAGAGAGAGAGAGAGAGAGAGAGAGAGAGAGAGAGAGAGAGAGAGAGAGAGAGAGAGAGAGGTTTATATTATAAGCAACCATTATTACTACTACCACAACAACAACAACAACAACAATCAATACTACTACTACTACTAGGACTACAACAGCAATGAATACAGTACAATATTAATAGCAGTCTTGCCTTTCCGTCTTTGAAATAATGATTAATGTTGCAAATCGATCAACGCCTAAAGACGAAATACATTGCAACAAAATTACCATTGCAAGTCAGACTAATTAATTAAATGTTCATCTTCGTGGCGGATGAAGTTACTCAAGATTCCTAGTATTATATATATAAACGAAAATATAAATACACATTTCTGCAAAGGCATCACTCTTACTTTCCTTAAATAGATCAAAAATAAATGCATAAAGACTTCACTTTTCATAATAAAGCTACTCTCTCTCTCTCTCTCTCTCTCTCTCTCTCTCTCTCTCTCTCTCTCTCTCTCTCTCTCTCTCTCTCTCTCTCTCTCTCTCAGTCTGTAAGTCTCTTAATCTCTCTCCCTTTAAGTCTCTCACATTCGTCCCTCCTCCCACTTCCCCGGCACCACAGGTACAGCTGGAGGTACAGGGAGGGAAGGAGGGGAGGCAGTGGGAGGGAGAATCTCATTAATCCTGCTCCTCATACTAGATGGAGAGACAAAGGCCGGAGAGGGAAAGGAGAAGAGGGAGGCAAAAGGGAAACACATGGATGAAACACTTTTTTTTTTTCCTTCTTCAAAGCGAATGAAAAGATGATAAGAGGCAAAGAATGTTGAAAATAAGTCTAAGTGAAGAGAAGAGGAAAGAGGGAAATAGCGTAGAGTGAAAAAAGAAGTGAAGAAGAAGAAGAAGAAGAAGAAGAAGAAGAAGAAGAAGAAGAAGAAAGAAAAAAAAAGAGAAGGAGGGCAAGGTGGATATATAAAACAGTGAAAGCGAAGGAGAGTTAAGACTTAATCCCTTTAGTCCTTGTGCTCAGTGTGAGGAGGACGGATCTCTCTCTCTCTCTCTCTCTCTCTCTCTCTCTCTCTCTCTCTCTCTCTCTCTCTCTCTCTCTCTCTCTCTCTCTCTCTCTCTCTCTCTCTGTGTGTGTGTTTCAAAAAGGCGTTCAAAAGAGAAAGAAAATTGGTTGTGCAGTTGACTTACGTATGAGAGAGAGAGAGAGAGAGAGAGAGAGAGAGAGAGAGAGAGAGAGAGAGAGAGAGAGAGAGAGAGAGAGAGAGAGAGAGAGAGAGAGAGAGAGAGAGAGAATAAAAAAGAAGAGAAGGAAAATTGCCTGGTAGAGCTAGGAAAGATGAGAATGGCATGGAGATAATGAAGTGAAGCCACAAAAATGCATGGAGAGTATATATATAGACTGAGGAGACAAGACATACACGAGAATAGATGGAAAATAAGCAGAAGAAAAAAAAAGTCAACAATTATTATATTTTTTTTTTACCAATGACGATGGTATATATTAAAAGAAATAGGAGGGAAAAAAAAATGTTGAAAAAAGTTAGTAGTTATTCAGGTCTAAAAAAAAATGGTTCAAGTTATAAAATAGTTACTGACGATAAAATGTTACCCACAAAACACCAAGGAAATGATTGTAAGGGGGGCGGGAGGGGGGGGGGGGGTGTCCTCTGAATACGAACACAAAGGAACACAAAGGAAGAACAAACATCAGTAGACCTATTGGTTGTATGTGATAAAAAAAAAAAAATATATACACTGTGTGATTGATCTACGTAAAGTTAAAGACATAAGACAATAAAGGTAAAGGCTCCTCCCCACCCACTACACTCCAGCAAATGAATATCAAACAATGATGAGAGAGAGAGAGAAAGAAAGAGAGAGAGAGGACAAAAAAAACAAACATAACACCTGTACAATTCTACCTCATAACATTCCTTAACAATAACTAATCTTTGAAGGTAGTCTGAAGCAGCACCGACCTACCACAACTGCCCCGCGATGGTGTTCAAGGCGCTGCGTGGTAGAATCAGGTGAAAGGCAAGGCAAGCAGCACCATGCAACCCGGTAAATGTCATGACTGCTACAGGAATGAATGATACATACATGGCACTCACTCCCCAGTTACGTGGCAGTAAATGGAAAAGGGCAGGAAAACCTCGGAATAGTTCCAAAAATACATCATCCAACTAACGACTGGTGGCAAGCAAGCGGATAAAATAAAAAGTCGGTTACAAAATCTTTACATATATATATTTTTTTTCTTTCTGTCTCTCTCTCTTTTTATATATGTGTCGATTCTTAATAGCCAACTCAAATCTCACATTTCTCAGCTATAAAATTGAGAGAGAGAGAGAGAGCGAGAGAGAGAGAGAGAGAGAGAGAGAGAGAGAGAGAGAGAGAGAGAGAGAGAGAGAGAGAGAGAGGAGAGAGAGAGAGAGAGAGAGAGAGAGAGCAGAGAAGAGAGAGAGAGAGAGAGAGAGAGGAGAGAGAGAGAGAGAGAGAGAGAGAGAGAGAGAGAGAGAGAGAGAGAGAGAGAGAAACAAAAAAATATAAGACGTTAAACCGTAAAAGAAAATCGAACTGCAGTATTTCATCTTTTGACAAATAACAATAATAACGATACTTAAGAGTGATTTAAATCTTAAATAACTTTTATTGCACATTTACTTGAAATATAATCTCTCTATAATTCCACTTGCACACATTTTACATTTACGTCCAGCTTCGCATATCAAGATTTGTTAAGCGGGGCCGCACGAGGGATCCTGTGTGTGTGTGTGGGCGAGGGGGGCAGGGGAGTGATGTGGTGAAATGTGAGAGGGGAAAGTGTGTATGAGGGAGTGTAGGGGTAAAAGGAGAGTAATGTGAATAATGATGAGCTTTGTGTGTGAGGTAATATGCAGAGCGCGTGCTGATAAGTCCAGAGTTTGAGGTATGGATAGTGTAAGGGTGAAGGGCGGAGTGTTGGTTTGTTAGGAAGGGTGTGCGTGGGGTGCGTGTGCAGGCGGTGGTGAGGCAAGACATCTTCAGTGAGAGGCATGGGAGGCGGGGTGGGAGGTGGTTGTCATGTAGGAGAAGATAGGCGCTGTGTGTGTGTGTCTGTGTGTGTGTGTGTGTGTGTGTGTGTGTGTGTGTGTGTGTGTGTGTGTGTGTGTGTGTGTGTGTGTGTGTGTTTCTGATTGACCACCTACACGTCTCATTGGCTCCCCACAACACCACTTCACTGCCAGGGTCTCTATGGACACAACTTTTATCATTTTCTCAAAGAATTTTCTAAACTTGGTTTCTACCATTCAATGTGTGTGTATATATATAAAGCCTCTTTCTTGCTCAATCCCCAGATTTTCTTTCAGAGTTCGCGCGCGCTACTTTCAGCAATAAATCCTGGATCGAGTGTTTTGCGGCTCTACTAAATGTGTTGCCGAGTGCCCCGTTCCCGCCTGCCGCGCACGCTTTATGGCTCAGTTGTTTTGCGCTGCCAAGTCCACACACTAAAAACTCACCGTAAATTCATTCCAGGAGAAAAAGGAGTCGAAGTCTCCCCCTCCCTGTCCTCCACTATCCTTCAAGCCTACTACTGCTGGCTGAACAGAAATCCACGCGGCCACAACGTGATCCCGGGCCAAGGCGGCTTTTCATTGTTTGATGACTCACAACACAGTCACCAGCAAAAGCACAGATACGCCAAATTATACAGGCAAGGACTGCAACAAGGGAAAGGCTTTAGGGACGAATTTTTGAATGACAATGGACGCCTTTGTTGTCTATCCTAAAGCACAACCACCAAACACCTTTAGAACACAGACCAAACTTGCAACAGTGCGATCACCTAAGTGTTGTTTGTGGTGGCGGGGCTCGTGTTGTGTTCCATTACGTCTACATGATGGATGGAGGTGGAGGTGTAGTTCAGGTGAAGTAGTCTTAAAGAGGTGAAGGTTGGAAGGATCTACGGTGTGGGCAGTAGTAGGAAAAGAGACACGATATGCTCCGTACGGATAGAAAGTAGTATTGCTGATAAAAACAACACCAGACAAAATGGTGGTAACTCTCTTATATGTATCGGGGGAAAAAAAGCCCAGAAAACAGAAGAAAGCAGCAGATCAAAACAGCAATAAAGGCAAGTAAGAGGATTTAGGAATCTAGCCTCAACATATTTACACAGTACCACATTGAAAGGGGAAATAGGATAAATAGCTCAGGGCAAAACTATCAATAATATGAAGAAAAAAGGTTCATTGGAGAGGTGGAGAGGGAAGGAGAGAGGAGAGAGAGAGAGAGAGAGAGAGAGAGAGAGAGAGAGAGAGAGAGAATGAGCTAAAACCATCGTGACCGCTAATTAATTTATACAGAACAAGAAATGTGTTTGTGAGTGAATGAGTGTGTGTGTGTGTGTGTGTGTGTGTGTGTGTGTGTGTGTGTGTGTGTGTTCGCGCGCGCTCATGCAGGAGGTGAGCTCATCAGGAAAACAGAGGCACCACCACCCACCGCCGACCCTTCACGGCACCAACAATCACCTCCCAGACTGATTACACCGCCCACCGCCCCGCCCCACCACACACCTTAAAGCCGCCGGCACATCCCTCACACACGCACCACACCCCCTTCCCACATACACATACACACACACACACACACAGACTCTCACTCTCTCTCTCTCTCTCTCTCTCTCTCATGCATACATCACTTATATTCAGTCAGGTATTTCAAAAGGTGCAATTTCTGCCACCTTTTTTTCTTTCTTTCTTCTTTTTGGAACTCAGGTAGGTCGAAATAAACCACTGTTGGTCAGGGCTTCACCAACGTCACTCACCTATCGACCTGCCTGATTCAATCCCTCCCGCCACCTGTCACCTGCCTCAACGTTTTCACACCTGTCTGCGTCCCCCTCCAGTACACCTGACTTAAGGGCCACCGTCCCAAGGTGCAAGGGTTTAATACTGAGGTTCACGTTCATTTGACACACTATTTACTACTCACGATGATTTCTTACGCATTCCGAGTCCTGAGCACCGTCATAAACTCTATTACCCTTACTTTTATTGCCACTTACTTACCTCTCTTGCTTTTCATTTATTTCTCGTCGTAGTCTTTTGAGTCACGGCACCAAGGCGGGACACGCTGCCTCTTAATTGGCACACCTGCTGTCTTATTACTCAGTTGTCTACCTGTCAGTCTTTATCAGTGGGGCGTTTCTCTCTCTCTCTCTCTCTCTCTCTCTCTCTCTCTCTCTCTCTCTCTCTCTCTCTCTCTCTCTCTCTCTCTCTCTCTCTCTCTCTCTCTCTGTCTCTGTCTGCACGTCCGTTTATACACTACCAATCAATTTTCTTTGAATAAATAATTTTCTCTCCACCTGCCACACTAACATTCTCCTTCCCTGCTTCCCCTACTTCACTACACGCACGTTTTATTAACTCTGATTTGCATAAACTCTACCATTGCTTATGTACGAAGTTAACTGACATAAAAAAGTAAGTCTTAGGAACGGACAAGCTCCTTTTCCCTAACGCCTCACCTCAGCCCTTTTACGTGGCATCTCAGTCTATACATTAAACCTGATCCTTCCTCGTCTATGATGCTAAAGTGTACCTCTTAAAGATCCACCCGGCTTATAAAATGACAGAATAAGCCTGCACCTTCACCCTACTTCCGCAGCAACAGGCCCTTAGCGGATGGTTCACCACGGCCTTCCTCCTTTAGTTGTATCTCGCGAGGGTGAAATTTGCATTCGTAATATGTAACAATACAGGTGAACGTGAGAGAGACTAACGCACACATAATACCGTGTTTACAGCAGATACAGCAGAGGCTTAATCACGACGGGGAGTTGTAATGTGTTGAGCGTAAGTGGCGCTTGGAGGAGGAGGAGGAGGAGGAGGAGGAGGAGGAGGAGGAGGAGGAGGAGGAGGAGGAGGAGGAGGAGAGAAGGAGGAAGAATAGGTGAAGGTGGAGGACAGTAGTGTGCAGGAAAGATAGGATCACTAGACGTACTTTAATGCTGTTTGTTTTTCCTAGTATTGGACGTCTCAGTTTTCCTTGTAGCATCCTCACACTTGTCCAACCTGACTAACTCTTCCTTGACTTGGGGTCGAAATATCTTTCTCTGTTTCTTTCTGGAATATGATCAACAGGCTTTCTTGCCTCCGTGTCTCTCTCTTTCTCTCTTTCTCTCTCTCTCTCTCTCTCTCTCTCTCTCTCTCTCTCTCTCTCTCTCTCTCTCTCTCTCTCTCTCTCTCTCTCTCTCTCTGTCTGTCTCTCTCTCTCCCTTGGGAACATGAGGGTCTATAGCCAATGGCAAAAGGTGGTGGAGGGAAGAAACGGAATACTCCTCTCTCTCTCTGTATCTCTCTCTCTCTCTCTCTCTCTCTCTCTCTCTCTCTCTCTCTCTCTCTCTCTCTCTCTCTCTCTCTCTCTCTCTCTGAGTCCTTCTTTTCTCATTAATCTACTGACTGCTCTTCTTCTGACAAAAAGTTATTAACATGTTCAAGGGCAGTAAATCTTTCCTCGCCCGCTTTTCTTTTTTTTTCTTTTTCGTCACCGCGGCCGAATCTCGTTTTTCTCGTCCCTTTTCCTGCCTCACTCTTTCCCTCGGCGCGTCTCTCCCTAGTTCCTCCCTGTCATCCCCCCCACCCTCGGGATATGGACTTGTGATGCTGCTATCATTTTCCACGGCTGGAGGTGTGACAGTGTAGCCATTATCTGGCAGACGATGGGAGTGGCGGGATGCGGAGGGGAGTGACGGCACGCTGCAGGGCCCCGGTGTTGGAGTGTTGGGTGGATGGAGGGAGGGAGGGGAAGGTAGCAGCCTGGGAAGAGAAGGCGTGGGACGGAGCGACATGGAAAAGAAGAAAAAAGAAGCTGAGCGGGAAGAGGAGAGATGGAATAGGACGCAGCAAGGTGGAAAGGGATGAAATGAAGAGTCATGAGAAGCCAAAGACGGGAAGGGACGAGACAGGACTCAAGGGCCGAGAAGAGATGAGGGATGGGACTGGACGACAAGGAACGGAAGGAGATTGAGTGGAACGGGAATGATGATATGATGAGATAGGTGGAAGGCGGAGAAGAAAGGAGCTACACGGAGGCCTGAGTGAAAGACAAGACCGAGGAGGTAAGAGGAGAGCCGTGTAGCACAGCGCCGAATAACACCAAAGAGTGATGTCAGCAGGAAACAGAGAGAACACGAGATGGATTACGAAACAAACGCAAGCACGTGACTCAAAACAAGAGGAAATAGACACACACAACGAAATAAGGGACACCAAGACCACCAGGCAACACACACACCCACACACACACACAGAGGGGTCTTACCACATGCATTAATTATACACTTTACTGTCTCCCACCTTCGTACACGTATGTGCTGGTTACTAATCGTATTCCCAGCTCACCACAACGCCCACACCGCTCCCCGACCCTCCACGCCTCACCAACATCTCCCCAACGACACAATATATACTGTTTCATCCTTCACCGCCTCCCTCTGTACCGCTAGGGTGAAGGCTGGAGGCTAGAGAAGGCAGAGACGAGGTAGAGAGAGGGAGGATAACTTTGAAGAGAGAGAGAGAGAGAGAGAGAGAGAGAGAGAGAGAGAGAGAGAGAGAGAGAGAGAGAGAGAGAGAGAGAGAGAGAGAGAGAGAGAGAGAGAGAGAGAGAGAGAGAGAGAGTCTGTGTGTGAGTGGCGGATGAGGAAAGGAAGAGAAACGTGTGAGACAACAGGAGAAGAGGGGAGAGGAATAGGAAGATAAACGGGAGAGAAAGAGAAAGGAGTGAGGGAGAAGGAAACCAGCAGAACAGAAAGGGGAGGTGGAAGAGAGGGAAAGGGAAAGGAAGAGTAAGGAATGATTAAATAAGGAGAAGGGAAAGAGGGGGTCAGATGATGATGATGATGATGAGGAGGAGGAGGAGGAGGAAAAGAAGAAGGAAAGAAACGGAGGAGGAGGAGGAGGAAGAAGAGACAAGAAAACTAAGTAGGAGGAGAAAATTAAAGAAATAAGTAAGTAAGGGAACACGAAGAAGAAATTATGACACAGAAGAGAGGGTGAGGGAACAGGAAAACAAGGGAGATGAGGAAAGTGGATGAGAGGAAGGAAAAAAGGATGAATCTGGAAACAGCGTAGGGACAAGAGAATACATGTTCCCTTCACGTTTTAATAATAAGCTACACACAACATCGAATATAAATCTGTCGCCAAAGTCTGGTGTCGTGGAGGTCTCTCAAGGCGACGAAAATTAATGGATTCCTTCTTCTTTGATCGCGCCCCCCACCCCCTTCCCCCTCTTTTCCAACGCAAGTTTTATGTACCATCTGACCCTCTCATTGTCCTTTCCTTCATTCCTTCCTTTCTCCCTCTATTTCTCTTGTTTTTCTCTCTCTATCCATTTTTATTTTAGACGCCATTTTTATAAGTTCCTTATCTCACGCCAGTCATTATCTATTTCTCTTCTATAATATTCCCTCTTCACTTTAAACTTTCTTCTAACTTTTCTTCTAACATTCGCTTCTATGTTCCCGTCTTCTCATTTCTTTCTTTAGTCACCGATCTCTTCTAAAATTTTGAAAAACTTTCCGCTACCGTCACTCACCCTGCCTATCACCAACCGATTTTTTTTTCTCCCTCATTCTCATGTTCTATCTCCTTCTCTTGGTCTTCACTTTCTTCTTTGTTCCCTCTTCAAATCTTGACCCTTGCCGTTCCGTCCTTTCCCCTCCAGTTCACCTTGACACTCGTAATCTCGCATCGTCCACCTCGCACTGACGTCCCTCCAACTTATATATGCAAGGACGGCAAAGTTTATCCCTTCGAGGCGCCGGTGAAGTATTAATACTAGTACTTCAGGTTAGTTTCACTCCTGTCACTCACTACTGTCTCACCAACACACTGGAACGCCGTATCTAGCTTGTTCTGAGACTCCAGCACTCTGCTACACTCTACAATTAACTCACTTACACCATTAAAAATAGAAGAAGAGTCAAGTATTGTACATCAACACACACATAACTTCGTGTTGGCCAATGACATTCTGTAGCGAGACGAGTCAGTGTCTGTAACGTCGTAAACATGTTCCCCGGAGTTGGTACTCCGCTCAATGATGTAACTTTTCTGTCCCTCCGCTGAGAAATGTTCTTCATTCTTCACCAAAATCTTATATGCGTCCCGATCTGCCTCTTATTCCTGACGACGGCAGAGAAAGACCTTCTGCAGGAACTTCATAAAAGGTCCTTGATATCATTCCAGGGTCCACTCACACCACATGCCTGCGAGCGATGGACTTACTTTCAGCCAGGGATTGGCGCCCCATCTTGTAATTTTCTAAAAAGTTTCTAAACTTCCGACACCATTGCCCCTTTCCCACTCTTCCCCTCGCCGCCCTCACCCCACGGCAGTCTTACATCCAAACGGAGGACACACACGATAACACATTCTCAAGTCAATATAACTATCATAAACACACTTCTAAATATTTAACACACTTACCCAACAAATCCAAGTTAACTATTTAAGTACAGTCTTTTGTTGAAATATTTCGTTACTTGCTTTTAGTGAGGTGGAGTTTTTATTTGTTCCTATTTAAGTAGTAACCATCATGTATAACGTAAGAACCACTAGAGAAGTCAGTGTCAGGAAGAAGACGGGAGTAGCGAATGGAGGGAACAATAACGCCTTTCCAGTCCCTTGTGTGGTCTGGATAACAGTTCTGACGTCCTGGTTGTACTAATGTGAGGGAGGTGTCAAAACGGCCTCTGTTTCTGTTTGTCAGCATATCTTCCACCCTCCATGTATGTCCGTTCTTGTCTTTGTCTCTCTCTCTCTCTCTCTCTCTCTCTCTCTCTCTCTCTCTCTCTCTCTCTCTCTCTCTCTCTCTCTCTCTCTCTCTCTCACCAGATTTTTGAACAGGTGCTCCATGGTTAGTGCAACACCTACTCTCATCCATCAGCTCACCGCGCCGCACTGCCCCTTGCACAGCGTCATCCTCCTCAGGCATTAAAGTGCGTGGCTGAAAGTCTGAAGCAAAGTCTTTTTCTTCCCTGAATGCTGTGTTTGCCGCTGCCTTCCAACATATTACGCGGCTAAAAAGACTAAAAAAAAAGTTTTCTCACAGCCCTCTCTCGTGTTTGTTCATGTGAGCAGCTTCCCTGGAGTTGCTCCGCTGCCACGTTGTTTGCCATCCACTTACTCTGATGTGGGGCAGCTGACGGCCGGTCATATGGCGCCCAACCACAATCTCCGGCAACTACTGTACTTTGGCTCCTTTCTTTTTCTTCTCAGAGTATGATAAGGTCGTCATTGGTTCCTTCATGTTACGGAAGAGCTTCATGCATTACATTCTCGGGATAAGAAGCGATGGTGGAGGCTCTGTGGCGTGTCTTACTTCCACACAACACTGCCTCAACCCGGAAAGAAAAGGACTAGTGCTTATTTCTGAACGCTGCCTTTTGAGTAAATGTAACAACGATTCTACTAAAAAAAATATCCCGTAGAAATAAAAATGATGCTGATCTACTGATGACACAAACATTTATTTTGAAATGATACGTGGCTCAATCTACAGCAGTACTACAGCTGATATCACACATGACTATGAGTCTACATTCCTACAGGTGTTACAAGGTAGGCATACACAGCTCATGTAGCAATATCTACCCGACGAGGCACTCCTACACGTCGTTAAGAATGGTTGGCATCCGTTAATATCAACCCAAAAAAGATCTCGAACATAGAATCACACAACCAACTGAGGCGGAAGGCATAAGGCGGTTGTGGAATCCCAAATATTCCAGAAACATTCCTAAAACTTCCTTGGATATTCATTTCGGAGCGACTTGAACTTCCGACTCGCATCCAAGGAACACACAAACCCTCATGCCCTTATTGGTTATGGAATCCCCGAGGCCACCAGCACGGCGCCTGCACACACCCTTGGCTCACCTGCTTGCTTTTAAGGGATTCTCCACATCTTAGTTGCTCTCTCTTCACTTGGAAGGAAAATAATACTTTTTATTTTTGCTCTGTCTGTCTCTGGTTCTCTCTCTCTCTCTCCTCTCTCTCTCTCTCTCTCTCTCTCTCTCTCTCTCTCTCTCTCTCTCTCTCTCTCTCTCTCTCTCTCTGAGGTTAAACAACAAGAGGTACACACATGGCTAGGTAATTCTTGCTTTCATAAATTCAGTTCAATAAAAAATATTAGGCAGTTATCATAGTTTCCCTGTCCAGCTGCAACCCTTTTATAGCATGTGGTGAGTATGTGTTGAGGGCGTGGCTGGCTGAGTTATGCTGGAGGGCTGGAAGGGAGGATGGGGCGGTGAGGTTGTCGTGAGGGTAACGGGAGTGTGAAGGTGTGGTGAGGGTAGAAAAGACGGTGGTGGTGGTGGTACGCGTGTGGAAGAGAAGATGAGGGCGGCTGGGGTGGTAAAGAAGCTGCAGGAGTGCTGAAGAGTGGTCGAAGTGCTGCGAGCGTAATGGATGGCAGGGCTTGTGAGCGTGGGGACGGGAAAAGGAGAGTGGCAGGGTTGGTAAAGGTGGTAGGTAGCGGTGGTGGAAGCGGAAGCAGAGCAGAGCAGGGAAGGCAAGGCTGGCAGGGTGGCAGGGTGGCAGGGACGGTAGGAGTGCCGTGAGAGGGTGTGGCACAACCCCACGCAATGCATCACGCGTTTATAACTTTAATAAGCATCAATCAGGGCCTGAGTCACCCCAGGCTGCCAGTCATGAAGCCATTAGAATATTAGCCAGTGGCACTGTGCTGATGGGGCCACGTGCAGCGGTGGCCAAGCACTGTGCCGTGGGAAGCCCCGGAGCCAAGGTGTTTCGCTTCCAGTGTTGCCACCTCCACACCATGACGCACAACCTCCTTCCACTTTATATATTATCATGCATTTGATTCTCAATAATGAAGTAAGCATGTGGAGGAGATGCCTTTGGTTAAAAACACATCAATGACATCATGAAACAAATCCGATACAGTAAAAGTCAAAATAAAGAAAAAACAATGACAAAAAAAGCAGGGGTGAGGAAAGTAAGATTTTGGCATCAGTGTCACGTCGCCATCATTCAATATGTGTCTGGAGCGTCACCCATGATAGGGTTCTCAGCCCGCCCAGGCGAACTATTTCAATCTCGACGCCACCCAGAATACCGCAGTCGACTCGTCGATTGGGAGGCACCCAGGCTCCCGCCCTTGCCCCATTTCTTTTTCTCTCTTTCTCTCTCTCTCTCTCTCTCTCTCTCTCTCTCTCTCTCTCTCTCTCTCTCTCTCTCTCTCTCTCTCTCTCTCTCTCTCTCTCTCGAACACGATCACGTCTTATATGCTTTCACAGCCATCTCTTAATGTTTCGGTGCCAGATGCTATAATGCTTTCCATTACAAGACTGTCAACAAAGGAGCTAAATACTCCTAGTAAGGCCTCAGCCCCCTTCCTCCTCACCTCTGTCGCAGGGACTTGAGGGTCTGGGAGAGTGAGGGAGGATCCAAGAAGTGATCTTGGAGGCTCAGGTGAGGATCATTGCGAAAACAATTCCCCTGAAAACTATGATTCCAATTCTTTTTAATTTTCATTTTCATTTCTTGACTGTTCAGAGTTAGTGTGGCGTCCAGTTCAGCTTCCGGTGTTTGTTTACTCGAACTGGGCGCACAAGTTGTGAGGCGGAAGTGGATGGGGGAGGGGGAGGAAAAGGGGGAGTCAGGGTCTGGTGACAGCCGAATTTTGAAAACACGTAAATAAAAATTTAGTGGTAAAATGCTTCACTTTAATTTGGTGATTTTTCTTACCAAGTTATCTGGTATCTTATCAAATTCATGAGAGGAGGAGACGATGGCAAGGAGAAGCGGGCGGCGGTGTCGTCGGTACACAAGGGAACGAGGTTTAAGGGAGCTTTATGTTCGGAACAAAAGTTCTAGATGATGCACAGAAGTAGCTGACATCAGAACGGATAAGCACAGAGAATACAAGTTCTCCTGATGGTAAAGTATTGGTGGCAACAGTACATACATGCCATCACTTCACATTCCACGAGTGGAAGAATCAAAGTGTTGGTGGGTCCAGCGGGCCATTTCGAACCACACGAATCTACTCTTCTTTCCATTACCGATGTCGCTTGAAATGTCCTTCGCTCGATCGTCTACTTCGCCACCTCCATTGTGGCGGTGCCTCAGTGGAGGTGGTGGTGGCGGCGGCTGAGCGGGTCTGGCTTCCTACTGATGAAAATTCCAAGCCTTACCATAAACCACCAGCCCGCCCGCACCCAAGGAATGGCGGCCCGCACACCCATGCCACGATATTTTGTAAACATCATAACATAATGAAAAATATGCACATTCATAGATACAAAGACAAACATTTGTATGTCTGTATCTATCAATATATATATATATATATATATATATATATATATATATATATATATATATATATATATATATATATACACACACACACACACACACACACACACACACACACACACACAGCGACCCTGATGGTATAGTGGTTAGCGCGTTGGGTTCACAACCAAGAAGTTCTGGGTTCGAATCCCGGGTAAGGTGAAGACAAAATGGGTTTGTCTCCTTAAGCGCTGTAACCCCTGTCACCCAGAGGTAAATAGCTAGGTACGGGAGTAAGCCAAGGGTTTGCGACCTTGCAATCCCGCCAGGAACGGAGGGCTGGGAATCACATACTCCTGTGTATGTGTGCGTGTGTCAGGTGTTTCCTCTAAGAGACCAGCAATGGTTTAAGCCACACCTCAAGGGGTAATACAGACGCGGTATAATATATATATATATATATATATATATATATATATATATATATATATTCATATTTTTTTATGCCCTTAACCTGTCGCGCCGGTAGGCTTAATGGAGGCGTTAGATGGTCAGCCTCCGCCCGTTAGTAGTGCATGTTAGATTTTTTAAGTGACGCCTCGTTTCTTGTTGAGAGGCTCATGCTGCCCGCGGAATCTCCTCGTGGATATAACTTTGCAGTCCCGTCGAGGATAGTGTTATGGCAGCATGTGGGTGATCTTTGGCCACATTCAGCGGTTTAACTAAAGAAAAGTGGCCAGCCCGTGCCAGGATTCGAGCTCGGGACTCTGAGCTCGTCAGCCCGACCGCTAGCTACTAGGCCACCGCCTCCTCATGGGGGAGGCAAATACATCCATCCATATTTAAAGGTAAAGAATAGATAGATACAAAACTGAAGCTGGAAAGTGATGTTAACATTCTCATGTTTCAAATAGCACGTTGCCTATATTTTCTCTTTCAAACTAACGGAACACATTATAGGCTTAATTTGGCGATACAAAAAGGTTTCAACTCTTCTATAAATTCAAAACGTGCTTAGCGCCTGCTTCATTTTTTCTCCTCCCCATGTAATTCTAGGTCGCTTTTTCCTTCCCGTCAACCAGTATCCCCGAGGTCCCAACGCTGCCTCGCCTGCACTCCGCCCGCCATCACACGCTCCATCGCTCACCTTTTTTTGCCTCTTTCCTTGCCTAAGCGACACCCGTGATGGACAGCTTTGACAAAGGTCACACTTTTTTTCCCCAGTAAGTTTTCTGATTTACTCCTGGACCCACTGCCCTACAGCACCCTTCGCGTTACCTCTGCGTGTTACATAGAGTACACAAGAATTTCTTAATACTATAAAGTAGAGTGTGTATGGTGCGGGTTTGGTGGAAGGTGGATGGTGCTGGAAGGCGTCCTAAGACCAAGCGTGTGGCAACAAAAAAAGGGTAAAACATGTTGCTCTGAATGGACGGACGACTTGGCGGGGTTTAGAAATCTCTGGGGAAATATCAGTCGAAGACCAAGCCATTCCCTGGAGTCAAGGTACGTCTTGGTCAAGCCGAAAAAGAGGCCAATCTTCCTAAGTGTGTCAAGAGAGTAAGGAACATGTCCTTGGAACTACCACCATGTGTCAACACGTGGTGCTGCCAGAGATAAGGGAGACGATAACATGTGTCTTACGGCGGAGACAAGTAATTACCTTGAGTGGCGGTGATGAAAGTGACAAGGAAAATTAACTCTTTCCTTTGGCAATAAAAAAAGTCAGACTAGGGAGGTTCATGACCCGACGGCAGTGAAATCATCAACACCTCACAAAGAAGGAAAATACTGGTGTAGCAGACACTAAAAGTTTTATGTTGATCATAATTTAGTTACGAGCAGCGTGGTGGCAATGGGACGGAAGTAACAACCAGGTGAATGTTGGAGGCAGACAGGAAGCAAGGAACAGGTGTTGAGGGAGCACCAACATCATCGGAAAAGGTGCAAAACGGCGCAAAAAACAGAAACTTAACTGGTTCTTGATTCACAGGCGCTTATGCAACATTTGATCCACGCCCATGACAGGTGATAACTGCCTGCCTCAGATGTCAATTTGATCTTTAAATCTTTCGCGCAGTTTATCGTGACAACATGGAAGACATTGTGGTGTGGCGTGAATGACTCGAATCACAAGCTAAATCGCTGAAGAAACTGTGATGAGCATCGTGGTAAAGCGCCACTTAGTGTGAGTCCGAGCCACCGTCACTGACACTCACACCCACCCACCCACACACACACACACACACACACACACACACACACACACACACCCACACACACACACACACACCATAACACTAACCAGATAACCGGCAGGTAATGACAAGAGAAGGTTAATTTGAATAGGAGAAAAGGAGAGTGTGCTAGGAACACCAGGAGCAGAAACAGCAACATCATCAGGGGAGGAGAAGGGGGTTATATCAACACGAAGCGGGAGGGCTTGGGGGGAAGTTTGGGGGGCGAGGGGGGGGGCGCAGTTGAGAACGAGCGTGGATGCGGCGGGAACCAGGCGCTCTGCTAATAGCCATGAGGAATCCGATGCTCTGCAAATACACTCTCGCCACATGTAAGAGACGAAACCTAATATTTGGGGAGGTAATCACCCGCGGCAGCTCCCTACTCCCCTCACATCACCCCACCCCCGCCCATCCCGCCCACCCGCTGTATTACCGCTGAATTTAAAAGCCTCCACGACACAAGGGTAAAAAAATACGGTTAGGCCCTCTTGGCTTCAGGTGAGCAGGTGAACGCGGGGCAACGAGGGGAAAGACAGGCTGATGGATGGATGGACACACACACACACACACACACACACACACACACACACACACACACACACACACACACACACACACACACACACACACACACACATCTGTCTTCTGAAGTATAGTTAAATTTCGGCATTAATAATTTTCCATATACATCCGGTGATTACGCTTAAAAATACTTATATGTTACTCGTGTGTGTGTGTGTATGTGTATGTGTGTGTGAGAGAGAGAGAGAGAGAGAGAGAGAGAGAGAGAGAGAGAGAGAGAGAGAGAGAGAGAGAGAGAGAGAGAGAGAGAGAGAGAGAGAGAGAGAGAGAGAGAAAAGAAAGAGAACCTACACTAATATACGAGACAACGGATGCAAGACCAACACGTTTATCAATCAAAACAAGAGCAATATAACACGGGGGCCAATTAACCATAAATTAAGAAACCTACAAGTAATTGGCTAAGAAAAAAAAAAATAATCTGAGTGATGGATGGACGAGGGAGGGAGGGAGGGAAGGAAGGAAGGAGGGGGGGAGGAGAAAGAGAGGGAGGGGTGGGAAGGTAGGCGTCAGAGGGCTGGTGAAAAGGTGGTGGTAGCAATTAAGGTAAGTGGCGTCCCTCAACACTAGGCTAATGGCTCTGTGATTTGTTGGTCCACCGCACACCTGTCCCAGCTCCAGGTGAGGGGTGGGGGGGTGGGGGGGGGTAGGAGGGTAAAGGGGTCACAAGGGCATAGACGGTAAGGTCATCTAAACTCTAAGCGTATACAGAAAGAAAAAAAAATACCAGGAAATATAATATAATGAAAAGGAAACAATAATATACACGACCTTCGCGGAAAACTTCTAAATTAATAGTGAGAATAAACGCGATAATTTTTTTTGCTTCATATGTAAATAAATGGACGCACTCTTGTATACCAAAGACTGATTATGGTGAAAACAGAACAGAAAAAAACCCCCACAGTATTCCAACCTTCAATATATTTCGCCACACACACACACACACACACACACACACACACACACACACACACACACACACACACACACACACACACCAGCATTACCAACGTAAAGGAAGGATGTTTGGCAAAGACCACAAAACGCCAACATAATGCACCACATGATATTTATACACTTTTATACACTGATCACGCTTCCAAAACTTTACATTTCCAGACCCAAATATGTGCTTAAATAACCTTCATGGCTTGGAGGTCACTTAGCTATGTCAGGTCAAACAGAATTGCAACTGGTAATAGTTTCTTCCAGGTCTTTTAAAATATGTTTGGCATTCAGTATCTATAATGCTTCTATCACTTTCTTTTTAAGCTTATTTTCACCGATCTATTTCACAACTATTTTTGACAGAGAAAGAGTGAGTGTAGGCGTGTACGTGCATGCGTGTGTGTATATGTGTGTGTGTGTGTGTGTGTGTGTGTGTGTGTGTGTGTGTGTGTGTGTGTGTGTGTGTGTGTGTGTGTGTGTGTGTGTGTGTGTGTGTGTGTGTGTGTGTGTGTGTGTGTGCGACCGCGTGTGCGTGTATCTGACCTTTAAACGTAAATATTGTTAAGGGATATTTTCACCTCGTTCAACACCGGTGTCAGGTTGGCCAGGGAAGATATATACAGCGTTCCTAATAACCCGGTGCTCCTCAGACTTGCATAAATTTGTTCTGTCCATCAAAACCGATCTGACCGAGAAAACTAGATTAAGAAGATTCAGTCTAGATAAATTATAAAGTTAAGAGTTGAATCATTACGGAGTTTGGGGAAAGGTGATACATATGAGGCCGGCAAACAGCTGTAAATATACTCGTAATTTGTCTTTACTTTGAAATATTAATCTTACATTTTACATTTTAGCTGATTCATACCTTTCGCTTTAACTTATTTCAAAAGTAAAATTTGATTCCTTGCATGTTAACATTTTTTCAGCCACTATAAAGGTGCATGTGCAATACACAAGTACTGTTATGTAGACATGTAGTGCCTCGCTCCACCCTCCAATGTATGCCATGATGTGTTTTGTCATCTTTTCAAAATCTCTCGTCTTGATGATGAAATCTGGCAACTATACGAGAGAAACATTCGCTGGTAGTTGATGTGCGTTATTGTGTAAGTGGATCGTGGGTGTGCGCTCTTAAAAATATTTCATCCTATTACTTTTGATATATATTACAATATTACAATTAAAGTACAATTACATGCATTAATTTTATAAATGTGATTATAAATGTCCACTCTACAGTCACACGGACACATTAGTCTGAAGAACTGTCGATCAAACTTTCTATTGACACTTTGTGCACATTAATGGACAAGGCTTTCCATGGGGAGTTGGCAGTAATTGGATAACTACTTTTTTCTGAGCCGATGTTTGCTGCATAATAAGAGTTACGAACAACTTGGAACTGTTACTAGCTAAATTTAAACAAAACAAACCATTCCGTGTTAAAAAGTTTCGAAAGGAACTACAAAAATATCCTAATTACATATTTTCATCTTACAAACTACATAAGGTGCATCTGTAGTGACAAATCAGAACAATAGTCTCGATAGGATATAAAGGTGTATAAGTCGTAGTGGAGGGGTTGCCAGACGTCGCTTTCTGAACAAAACTCACAGAAAAGTATGATAAAACCTGATAAAGTCAACAGTACAGACGCACACACGCTGCCAACGAACCAAAATTGCCCATCCAAACATTCATCACGTGTTACCGACCTTCTTTACGTTCATTCCCTCCATCGCTCCCTCAATTTCCCTTTAAAACCATGGACCTCTAGCAAGTATCAATTCTGAAGCTATCAAAGTTTTGCCCCTGAGGGAATGGGAGGTAGATCAGAAGCCGGGGGGAAAGGGAGGGAGAGAGACTGCCAAGAGAGAGTGCCAAGAGGGAGGATATGATAGAGTGATGGAAAAGGGAATGGGAAGATAGACTAGTAGGCGAAAAAGAGAGAGGGAAGAGCTTGTAGTAAGTGGTAGAGAAATCGGTGTTGCAGGACTGGAACATGACACTGATGATAAACACACGTGGCCTGCAATGCTGCCTTTCACTCTATAACTCATGCCTTTATTGATGTGATGTGCAGGAAGTAACATTTGTGATGGCTGCTGGTGAAGGCAAATCCCTTTTTACACCCAACCTGCTTTATGGCAACACTTAATATTTCAGGCGTCAATTCATCCACATAATACTATATATCTACCTATCTAACTAATCACAACACGTAGGCAAACTATATTATATATTCGAGACTAACATGGTGAGAATATTACAAGCATGTGACGCAAGTGGAGCTCCTATTCTAGTGACCTAAAAATGGTGACGCAACTATAGTGTCACTCGCAAACCAGATGTCTCGTCAGTGGGAAACATTTGGTGTTCACGAGCACAAGGACGATGTAACAAGGACGCATCACAAAGCAGTAATAGAATTGTTGTGAAATAATACGTATAATAATCCAGTGTTCATTGCCTTACAGTAGCTTCAGTCCTTTCTAATGAAGTAGATCAATAGCTGAATATAATTTCTGGAACATCTTTCTGAATAATAGACAAAGAAGTACTTCACACAAACAAATGTACTACTCAGATCATTTACTGCCGTCACATCTGGGTTTGCCTACACGTGGAAAGCCCTATCTATGAAATAATCTAATGGTGGTGATTCTCGAACCGTAAACACAAATATGAAAACATACTCCATTAATTCTGTAATGGAAATATCTCATTCAGGTTGTTCATTTTTACGTTGTTCTGCGACGAAAATTTTGAGATGCTAATCCTTTCTCTACTCGTCCTTCTTATCCTTTCACTGCCGTACTTTTTCACTGTCTCTTGATCTGCCAATGCTTCAGATATTTCTCTATTTTATTTTTCATTTTATCTTAAACGTGGGAAGACTTGAGATAATGTTCTTTTCCCCGCTCTTCCGTTTTAACATTTCACTCTCCTGCTTCCTCACTTTCTCTCTTGCTTTCCTTCTTCCCTCTTTCCCTATCATTAGTCAGCGCGACACCAATAAGCAAGGGGTGCAGCGCTCCCCCTCGCTTTGCCTCGCCTCTCCTCCCATTCCCTACAAGTTCTCTTTCTCTTCTCCCTCCTTCACCTCCCTCCCTCCTCCCTCTCTCTCTACCTCCCCTCCAATAACCCAGCCAATGTATCATGGTTCGACTGCTCTTCACATGCCTCATCTGCATACTCTCCCTCCATTGCTCTCTCCTCTCACTACACCAGCATTACGTCGTCCACTACCTCTCTCTCTCTCTCTCTCTCTCTCTCTCTCTCTCTCTCTCTCTCTCTCTCTCTCTCTCTCTCTCTCTCTCTCTCTCTCTCTCTCTCTCTCTCTCTCTCTCTCTCTCTCTCTCTCTCTCTCTTCTCTCTCTCAACTCATTCCACCTTTGTTTTCCTTAACTGTCTCATTCCACAGAAAGACATTTCCCACCTTTACTCCTTTTTATCACCGTGTTCCTTCCTGCCACCTCCACCTTTTCTCAAACCTCTCTCGTTCTCTACTTCCCTGTCTTTGTTTCACTGCTTGGCCCCTTCTCGTCTCGCTCCTTCTCCCTCATTTCACTTTCTTACTTTCCTCGTATTCCACAACTCTCTTCGTCTCCGCTTCCTCGCCTTGCTCCCGTTCATTTTCTTACTTCCCCCTACTTTTATAGCTCCATTTATCTTTTCGTTATCTAGTTCATCCGCTTCCCCTCCTCTCCATACCCCATCTACCAGTCCACCTGCTCTAAGATCCTCTCTGCGGCAAGGACGCGACGTAGCTCAACACGGCGTCTTTAACAGTTGTCACAGTCCCTGCCCTGCGCAAGGATACTCTGGGGGAGGAGGAGGGGGGAAGATTATCAGCCTCTCACAGACGTCAAGGAGTTTTAGTAAGTGTTTAGACCCACAAAGCGCCTCTGCTGGGGTTGTGTTATCAGTGGTGCTCAGGTGACCTTCTTCCCTTCCTCCGCCACCTACCACACTATCTTCTCTCTCTCTCTCAGCAGTAGTTAACCTTCAAGTATTCTTTAGTTTTTTCTATGCATGAAGTACGACTATTGGTGGTACATGAGTCACGCGATGATGTCCAAGGTTAGTAGTGACGGAGATTCGCTGAACTATATCAATTGTGGACTATAGTTTAATTTCTATGAATGAAATTGTGTTCAGGGATTATTAACTTTTGATCTGTGTAATCTTTTGCCTCCAGAAAAAGGCCGATTGGTGGTGTCTTTTGAACAAATATTTCACTTTCTTTCATTGTATCAAGTTTTTCCATAATGAAACTTTCATAATGCAAACCTAAGAGTTTAATTTCCTATAACATAGCTCCGTATATTCTTTTTATTTAATCTTCAACACACTTTTCCTTTGTTCATTTCGTCCTTCTCGAGCAAGACCACCGCTGCAGCCACGCCTTGAAGGGCAGGGTGGTGAAGGGAAGGCAACACCACTATTAACCTTAAGACGCCTAAGACTACCCTGAAAGCTCTACTCTCACACACACACACATACACACATACACACACACACACACACACACACACACACACACATACACACACAGAAAAACACACACACACACACACACACACACAGAAAAATACACACACATACAGTTTGTTTATGAAAAAAGCGGAGCAAACTGAAATAGTAAGTGTTGGAAGCTGGCTTGTTGCTTTCCCTGAGGATAGAATACTTGGGAGGTACGGCTGGTGGAGAGGTGCAGGGAGAGGTGGGTAGGTGGAGGAGGAAAACATGACAAGCGGGAGCACAGTGCCGCGGGGGAGGAGATGAGTCTTTACACAGGAGGGGTGTTGGGATGTTGGGGGGTTGGGGGGTTGGGGTGGCATTGTGGGAGGCACTACTTCACGATGTGTTAATTAAATGACAGTTTTGCCTCGACGATCAACATCTGTAACATTACAAAACGTATTTCTTTTCCATTTTTGTGCTTGTTTTTTCCTTTCTGAATATAGTAATCTAAGTTCTTGTTTGTAGATGATCTCACTTTTTTCATTGTTAGTGTAATTATTCTTGGTTTTCCTTCCTACATATAATTCATCCTTCACTCTGCGCCTCACCCCTCCCTCTTCTTTTCTCTCTTTTTCTGTCAACCAATAATACTCACCACTCCTACAATAACAAGCGAGGAAGGTTTGACATAGTTATCAACAATTAACAGTGAACTATCTGTCCTGCTTTTCATCCAGTAAAAAGTACGCGGTGATCCCTTACTCAACCTTAATTTCCTGTCACAACTACTTCAAAGGGATGCTCCAGAGGCGGCACAAAGCAGTGTAGCAACCGCCACACCGACGGCAAACGTGCATCCTCTTCCTCTACTAGACACGAACAGCATTAACGAGGATCAAATCTACCCTTGATGTAGCTACGTAAATGTTGAATAGGTAGTTTCAGGCCACCTCAATGACAGTGTAGAAAGGCTCAAAAATCTCGCTAAGAAATTGAGATCTTAAAGCCACGGTGAATGCTGGTTTTTTTTCTTCTTCGGGATGGGCTAATGAAGCAAATTTGGATATTCTTTTCAAAATAATAGGATTAACCGTGGAATTGGATTACGAGTTCCAGGTAAGATCTAAGGAGCATTCCAGGCATTTACTGAGCCGCTGACTACTAATGTTAAGAAAATATACGTGAAGCAAAAGGCAAAGATTGAGTGATATTTTGTTATCATAGACAACAAATGACACCACAACAACTTTTACGTGAAACAAAAACAATATAGCAGTACATGTCATCGAAATAAATAACATAGTTGCTAAAAATGTTGTGCAGTAAAATTGTTGCAATATAATCACTGAATAGTACATATAACCAGTTTGGACAGTACGAGTAAAGACTGGGTGATCAATACCCATAAAGTTGTGTGTGTGTGTGTGTGTGTGTGTGTGTGTGTGTGTGTGTGTGTGTGTGTGTGTGTGTGTGTGTGTGTGTGTATAAAAAGAGCATGGGTACATCTGCACACAACACACAGGGAACGCGGTGAAAGTGTTTTAATCATGTTGGAAAACCACATATTTTATTTGTTCCGTTTCTCCAATGTTTCTTTTGTCAGGAAGTTCAATACAAAAGCCACTGTTATTCTCACGTCAGTCTGTCGCTTTGTTCGTACTACAGAAAACACATTCTTGAATCTGCTTTAAAGTTATCTTATTTTACACGTGATGCATTTTTCTTTCTTATTATCCTTTATTATTGATGTCTTTTTCATTTGACCTTTATTCTACATTTACAGTTCATGTTAATCTTTATCAACTACGTATATGCATGGAGCATAACACTAGCCGAGGCTCCCCTGCCACCTTGCATTTTACTTCAGCCCAAGTATTCCTCTTATCCAAACATAATAAGATTGTTTTCTGGAGTTTACTGTCTCTTCTCTTATTCACAGTAAATGCGTCTGGCCCCACATTCTTAAGGGAAAACGTAACCTTAATGCATATTTACTGGGTATTGCTACTCCTGCTTACTGAAATGCTCTTTGTATTCATTTGTAACAACAACAAAATGGTTTACACTTTACAGGAATGCTTTTGTTCGGGTCCTTGAACAATGCCTGAATGAGGACGACTGCTGCGCCGCTTTCCATGTCGTTCCCAGCTCTGAGTTATTAGCTAGTTAATTTGCACAAAACAACGTCATTAACGGAGTAGATGAAATTCTTGAGGAAGCTGATGATAATTATTACGTGACTCAAGAGGTAAAGCTAATCAAATATAATGAAAACAAACGAAACGAAGCGAAATTGAGAATATTATGTGGTGATATGCAGACATAATGTTGAGAAGTTTATGTCTAATATGCTTTTAATAATCTTATGTAAGGTCTAATACCAATCATCTTCCCAATTAAGTGGTAAAATCTTTGATCTATAGATATGAAAAGTGGAAACTATTTAATTGATTAGAAACTAAGTAGTAAAAAAAGTACATAAAAAAATAGACAAATCAGTGTTAGAATATCATAAATAAAATTATCACAATATCTAGAAGGAGAAACCGTAACATAATAAATCATATAAAATTGATAAGGAAGCACCAATAGAAGCATGCAGGATATGTGACAAGAAAAATATATAACAACAGGAACAACAGGCTGCCGCACTGGACACCGAGCCATGGGTGAAGGAAAGTGTGTCAAGGCAGGAGGTGGAGGGATGAGATTGAAAAGTTTTAAAAAGGCAAAATAGGTCACAGTGCTATGTGTGTGGGTGTGTGGGTGTGTGTGTGTGTGTGTGTGTAAATATGTCTTCTTTTTAATAACAAAATAATGTTCATAATATTCTAAGGAAAACATTGACATCAAATCTTCCATCAATATTGCTTGCCTCACAGTGGAATGGTCTCTGTATGTCTACATGGAGATAACTAACTAATTAACTAACTGGTGGTCTGCTGTCATATTAATACCCTGCAGCTTTCATTAGGCTCTTCCTTCTATGTTGCGTCACGTCTTGCAACCACTATCACTAAACTAATCAAAGCAATTATCATAGTTTTCCTCCCCTTCGATTTGCAAACACTATCATCAGATTCCTACCTTGGTTAGTAATTGTGGGGTACTATTGACTGTAAATACTCGTAATAAACTACTACTATTACTACTACTACTACTACTACTACTACTACTACTACTACTACTACTACTACTGCTACTACTACTACACCTATCCACCACCTATCCACCTCTATCTTTGCAGTAAACACAAGCAAGGTGAAGCGTCAAGTGAAGCACCTGGGCTACGTGCTTCATGTTGTTTTGAGGCTGTGCTGCCCCACGCTTTGTTTTGCTTTCATCTTTGCTAATCCGAGAAGCGTATGCATATGGAGGCTGATAGAGGATGGGTGAAGAGGGGAGAAGAGGGGAAGATAAGACCAAGAGGGTGAGAAAATGGTGTGAGAAAGAGATAAAGACACACACACACACACACACACACACACACACACACACACACGCACACGCACACACGCACACGCACACACACAACACGCACACACACACACACACACACACAGAAAACAAAGGTGGCCAAGGAAAGAAGAAACTTGATATTAATGAGGCAAATACGAAGGATACGGAGTGAAGCAAATTTAATGAACTTTAAACAAAATAATAAACTGAATGCAGATACATTTACAAAGCAGCAAACTAATAACAATATACGAGGAAAACACACGCAAAATGCAAATGTAGATATTGAACAGCGGTCAGTACAGACTATAATAATAAGAAATAGAAACGAAAAGGTGTGAAATAAAAGTGGTTTGCGAGAGGATAGAGCATGAACGGAAGAGGGAAAACGTTAAAACAAAGAAGACTACGTAGAGTTAGAGTGAAAAGGGGGCGAGAAAAAGGTTTTAGGGATAAAAGAGAAAAGGAGGCTTTGTTGGGAGAGTGAGGTTGGAAGGTAAGGTGTACAACATAAACCAGCGAATAAACACCTCTTTGTGGCACCCATTGAAGCGCAGGTGAAGAGAGAGGATGAAAGTGATTGTGAAAAGTAAAAGGTCTGAGAGAAAGTAGCTAATTAGAAGAGAGAAAGAGAGAAAGAGAAAGAGAAAGAGAAAGAGAGAGAGAGAGAGAGAGAGAGAGAGAGAGAGAGAGAGAGAGAGAGAGAGAGAGAGAGAGAGAGAGAGAGAGAGAGAGAGAACATTACTAAACATCAACAGTCATGACCTGAGGGAGATGTGTTGTTCCCCTGGGTCACGTTAAAGGTCACGTCAGAATGGAGGACGCTGATTGGTCAGTGGATCTCCTTGTGGTCACGACGCAGGTGTGCTGTGATTGGTTCAGGAGAGCGCTGCGATACGGCATCAATCATAAAAGAAAACGTAATGCTATTTTTGGCCACCTATGACTAACTCGTCTATTTGAACATAGTGAAGGTAGAGTCGCTTTCCATTAAGGGCGAACACTAGGGAAGGCAGGGAGGGGCAGGGGCATGGTAGAAGAACAGGAGTATGGCAGGGTAGGGGAAGGATGGTAAGGAGTGAGACAGCGTTCAAAAATAGAGGAAGGCAGAGGAGGAAAACCAGGGTGAGGGAGAAGTGGGAGAGGAAGGGGAGGGTTAGGGAGAGGTGAGATAGAGGAAGGGGAGGGTTGGGGTGAGGAGAGGGACGCAGGCTAATTACCAGAGCGTCCTACAACGACTGAGGGTAAACATCTTCTCTCCTTCCATCCCTTCGGGGCACTTCAAGAATACCTTGCTTCATTTATTTCTTTTAATTTTGTGTTGAGTTAAAAAATATTTTGTCAGTTTTGTTTCGAAATATAATAGTAAAGATTTGGCACAAAGGTACAACATGACGCAGCAACATCAAAGGTCATATAGTGAGGCACAGTGAAAAAATGTCTTTATAAGAGGTAGCCTATAATTACTACCTTAGGACACTATTGTTGCGGGACACTGATAACAGGTAAGGAACGATGGTGTGTAAACAAAACTTAATACAGCATGCATTTTACATAAAAATAACCCACATTTTTAGTGCCATTAGTTCGCGTTGGTTTGTGTTGTTTTAAAAAATACAGAACAAGAGTTAGGTCACTGCAATCAGTCATTTTGAAAGATCATTGTAACTTTAAATCCCACTTATAAATGTGCATTTGGAAAAGATTTGTGTCGTCCTGAGGCTGCCGCTGCTCGTTTCATGTCGCAGATCACAACCTCGACGAGACCATGTAAAGATAATATTTTATTCCTCGCCAAATATTTAAACAAATCAATGCCGTGCATGCGTTTTTCTTGCAGTTGTCTGTCATTTTCACATGTATCTTATTGTTCTTAAACTTATTCGAGCAGTGTTCGGTCCAGTGTCCCAAGAGGTGTTGGACACTCGTCTCTGGGGGTGTCCTTGGTGTAAAATACAAATATTATTTCCAAAGATGAGTTACCTTGAACCTTCTCGTTAACGTTCATCATTACACACAGCAAGAGTAAGGTTCAATTATTGACATTCGTGCGTAGTGTTTGGTGGAGATGCGTAACATTACTTATATTTCAAGATCTCGTTGTCGCACTTCTAAGAATAACACATGAAAGTACATGCTCTCTACCAACAAGATTAATTTGATTAATTACATTATTCCAAAGCATGTGATTTTGAAGACGCCAACGCGTTTCCCGTACTGAAATCATGCAATTTTCATCACAAATAAGTTCATTTATGACATTCCACACACTTGCAATTCTTCTAAATAAAAATTCCCCAGAAATTGATTGGGGTTTACATCTAAAATATTGCGATTAACAAACAACAAGTGAATGTCAGATAATCTAAACGTGTTACACGACAAACGGCTGACACATGAAGAATTGGAAAGGAAGAAAACAAACGTTGGGTGAAAAAAGGGGAAAATCTATACCCAATACATCCTTGACACAAGACAGATATCCTACCAAGCACGACCTTTACGACTTCATGTGAGGAACGACAATAATGGAGGCGAACACAGATACAAAGAGCAAAAAGTGAATAGTGAAAACGGATAAAAAAAAATAACCGAAAACGAAAACGAGAATCGCTAAAGCGGATGAACGTTCTGTCCGAGGCAGTTAAAATAAAAGTGAAGGGAGGGAAGAGAGAGAGAGAGAAAGCGAGAAAGAGAGAGAGAGAGAGAGAGAGAGAGAGAGAGAGAGAGAGAGAGAGAGAGAGAGAGAGAGAGAGAGAGAGAGAGAGAGAGAGAGAGAGAGAGAGAGAGAGAGAGAGAGTGGGTGTGTGTGAGAGAGAGACCTTTCCAGGTGCACCTTCCCACGACAATTACCTTAACCGCCCGACACCTTCACGGCCCACCTCCATATTTCACTTCACGGAGGGAGAGAGAGGGAGGGAGGGAGAGGGAGAGAGAAAAAGAGAGGGAGAGGGAGAGGGAGGGAAGATGGGTGGGGGAGGATGCTAAGGGAGGGAAGCTGATGCAAGATACTAGAGTAACTAAGAGAGGAAGAGGAGGAGGAGGGGAGGAAGGACAGGAGAAGCATAAAGAATAGCAGGGGGAGAGGAGGGAAAGGGAGGGGTGACAGGAGGGGCATAAAGGATAGGATGGGAGGGAGGGGGGAGGACCAATACGTTATGATTACACACGAGGGAAATAATCAGGTGAGGAAGAGAGGCAGGAAAATATAATAAGGGGGAAAGTTTACTCGAAGAGGCTGGACACACAGGGAAGCGAGCAGGAAAGGCTAGGAAAATGAGAGGAAAAATAGAGGAGAAAGGGTAGTGTAAGGGAAGGTTAGGGTAAGAAAGTGAAGCAGAGGAAGGGAAAGGAAAGGAAAGGAAAGGAAAGGACAATGAGAGGATGAATAGAAGAAGAAGAAGAAGAAGAAGAAGCAAGGAAACTGCAAGAATTTAAAGGAGGAAATGTTGTTACTAGATGATGATGATGATGATGATGATGATGATGATGATGATGATGAAAAAGATGAGAGATGATGATGGCACAACTATAATAGACAGCAACAGAATTTTGAACAGGAATTGGGAGTAAAGAAAGAGCTATCGTCCACAGAAAAGAGAGAGAGAGAGAGAGAGAGAGAGAGAGAGAGAGAGAGAGAGAGAGAGAGAGAGAGAGAGAGAGAGAGAGAGAGAGAGAGAGAGGAGAGAGAGAGAGAGAGAGAGAGAGAGAGAGAGAGAGAGAGAGATCGGCAAGAGTATTGAAGGCCTGAGGGGTAAGACTGAGGAAATGAAGACAGAGAAAGGAATTGTTGAGAGAGAGAGAGAGAGAGAGAGAGAGAGAGAGAGAGAGAGAGAGAGAGAGAGAGAGAGAGAGAGAGAGAGAGAGAGAGAGAGAGAGAGAGAGAGTAAACAAACGGACAATGGAATGAGACAAAAAAGTAGATGGTCACTCTAAACAAGGTAGGATTGAGAAGAGCCAAATTTTCAGTAGACAAAAGTACAACATGCAGCATACCTTCAACACCCATCGATCTAACAGCCCAGGGCATGAGTAGGTAACAGGACTAGGGGAGAAGGATGAATATAAGGAGGATTAGTTAGTCTCCTCAGTGTAAAAAAAAAAAAAATAATCATCTTCTACCAAATCCCGTACGAGATTTCAAAACACTTCCGTTGCATAGCTTTCCTCGCATGATTTGCATTGAAATGAAAAGAAGACCAGTGCAGTAATTGCCTCCAGCACCGCCGCTCAATCAAGACACCCTCACCAAGCATGGCCATCCCCTCGGCAGTTTCATAGGGCACATAGAAAACAACATTTTTCTCAATGGAACAAATGATCAGAAGAATATCTATTGAAATATCTATACTAATTGTTGGTGTATGTGTATGTGTATGTGTGTGGGGTGAGAGAGTGGTGGTGTGGGCATGCGTGCGTGTGTGCTCGCCCCAAATAACAGTTACCTTCTTTAAGCAAGCAACATGTTATTAGTTAAGTAGTCCTTTTTCATAAGCTGGTGTGCCAATATGCGCATCCCCTCCTCCACGCTGCTGCCCGCCAATGGGATTACTTTTAATCTACTTACTGGCCGGAGATTATAAGGCGGGGCCGAGTCACAGATTTCATCAGCTGGCGGACCTTGGAAGCCTGTGGCCACCAGAAGGGATTAGCTGCTCTGCCCGATGAGGTGATCAAGGCGGAAAGATGGTAACAGAGGAGCATCGGCCCTTTTATGTCTATTAACACGATGTTCTATTATATGCTTATTGTGTTTTTGCAATACACTAACATCAAGGCGGAGTGTTACGCGTGGTGATGATGTTACAAGCTCTTCTGCTGACTAGTGATGGGAATGAAAGGCTCATCACATTATGGGAAGGGAGGAAAACTCACGAGGAATCTTGTCTCTCTCTCTAAAGAACTGGAATACGTAGTTATAGTGAAAAGGGAGGAATAAACAAGACGATGAGTTTGATAGTCTTTAGGACAATTCTTTCGAAACAGTTTTTACTTATTTTATAATTCTCTCTCTCTCTCTCTCTCTCTCTCTCTCTCTCTCTCTCTCTCTCTCTCTCTCTCTCTCTCTCTCTCTCTCTCTCTCTCTCTCTTTCAACGGTTTAGTCTTTTATACACACCATCAAAGACAAAATATGCGGGTTATTATATTTGAGTGGGAGAAAAGTGCACCACTGTGTTCCTTCACGGAGAATGAAAGTCAAGAGAAGTCAGGATCAAGTCAACGTGACCTTACCCTTCACTCCTGAGACTTGGATGGAAATCAAAAAAGGAAGACAAGCACCGTGCTCTCTAGTGTACCAGCGCAGAGGTTGAGGGAATCGAGATACCAGTAATTTTAGTTTTTTAATGAGCGGAATAGATGGAATAATAACAATATGTGCGATGAGTAGGTACTGTGTGACGCAGGAGATATTATGTATGATAATGTTCAGAAAAAAAGTACTGGTAAGGATGAAACTGATAGAAGAGTACGTGATGTAACAGTTAAGTGAAGAGGAAGAGGTTATTGGACGCCAGTAGTAGTAGTAGTAGTAGTAGTAGTAGTAGTAGTAGTAGTAGTAGTAGTAGTAGTAGTAGTAGTAGTAGTAGTAGTAGAAGTAGTAGAAGTATTACTAGTAGAAAAAGTAGTAGTAGCAATAATAATAATAATAATAATAATAATAATAATAATAATAATAATAATAGTAATAACAATAATGATACCTGCAGGGGACCCATTCCTCCACCGATGCGTAACTTTAGGTCTTTGCACAGTTCCCCATAAAAACCTAATGATAACTGGGAGCGTTTGTTTTTCCTTTATTAACGCCAAATTTAGCTTCAGCCTCGGCACGCACTCACCGTCACATTCTCATTTTTCCAAGTTATTCACACTTTTCAGACATCATCAAATTAAGTGGTGCCGCTATGAGAGAAAGAGAAAGAGAGAGAGAGAGAGAGAGAGAGAGAGAGAGAGAGAGAGAGAGAGAGAGAGAGAGAGAGAGAGAGAGAGAGAGAGAGAGAGAGAGAGAGAGAGAGAGAGAGAGAGAGAGAGAGATAAGCATGCCATTGTCTTTTGGACGAGATTTCGCCTAAAGTAGAATAAGAAGAGAAAAAAATGGCAAAAATCTTGTAGTTGGTGTTTACACTTTATTTTTTTATCATGAAAACAACACGTTAAACTATTACCACTACTACTACTACTACTACTACTACTACTACTGCTATTATTACTACTACTACTACTACTACTACTACTACTACTACTGCTATTATTACTACTAGCCAGGGAAGCAGCACACCCAACAGTTACCATAGTAATGTAAATAACAAATAAGTGTTTTGGATTCCGGCGTACACAAAACATTCCTTCTTTCAAAGTGTTTATCCTTTGCTGTTAGGTTAGCATTGTTATTACTCTCTGTGTTGGAAGCAAGTTACGGCTTATACATTCTTAGCGTAAGAAAGACATTATTTATAAGGAAAGTTACCCGGGAGAGCTCAGCAGAACACGGAATAAGAAAATAACATGTTGACCTTTTTATCTTTTTTCTATCTCGTTTCAAAATTCACGGTGCAATGGCGTTCTCCAGACAGAATAATCCACAGCAGAAATAAAGTATTTTTTTTCTTTTTTTTCTTCCCCACATAGCTACTGAGAGAAAAACCTGCAAGATCCGTCTCATTCGCGTGTCCCAGAACGTGACGCACCGACCTCGTCCATCATGTAAAAGATCAGCAAGACCCAAGCCGCGTTTCGTCCAGGTAAGAGTGAGGGAAAGAGAAAGATTTTTGCCTTGTCCTCAGTGTGTCACTCTTCCCACCACCTCCTTCCTGCGCCACACCCCAGGCTACGTTGTTCATACTTTAAACTGTGTTGTTCTGTTCTGTTCTTCACCTACTCGACTTGGCTCTCAGTTCTCTCCACTTATGATCCTGTACAACGAGCGGCGTCTCCTTAGTATATCGGTTTCCTATACGTTAGTACTTACTTTAATGATTACTGGAGTCTCTTCTATATTTTTTAATTAATTATATTAGCCGCTGCTTTTTTTCTTCTCTCTCTCTCTCTCTCTCTCTCTCTCTCTCTCTCTCTCTCTCTCTCTCTCTCTCTCTCTCTCTCTCTCTCTCTCTCTCTCTCTCTCGTTTCAAGTGCTCCCAGTTATAAAAAAAGGTATATTCATGCAAATACTAATACATAAATGTTCGGGAAACCTTTTCGTATAATGCAAGAAAAAATCTGTTATCGTCAGCAACGAAGCAAAACTCTGGAAACAATGTGTTGCACAAAATGAAAAAGCTAATCGGACGTTAGGTTTCATTGCTTGAAATGCTGGTAAGGGAGCCATAAAAGATTGTACAATCATACACCCGATACTCAAGCCGCACCTTGAATGTGTCGTAAACTTTTGCCGCAGATAGTATTTAATGAAATTTGATATATCAAAAAAATTCGCAAATTGACAAACTCAATAATTTCAATTAGGAAAGGTAATTACTGAAGCCACTGAAATAGTTTTCATTTGTAAACATAAATCTGGGGGGTGATGTAATTGAAGCTTTTTATTTATAAACAAAATTCTAAAGATGAAAAAAAAGCAAGTGACTTGATTACTAAAACTAATGAAATGAAATTTTATAACTAGAACATTCATAACGACCTTATTTAGGTGGATGAAAAGGCCTTAGGTCCCTTCGCCATGGTGGGTCGCCTTTTATGACTCACGTGGGAAGAGGAACATCTACAACTCGGTCTGGGTTTCAAGCTTCCAGTTTATTGAGAGGATGTTAATCTCAAAATTGCGTTATTCATTTAGCTCAATGGAGCTCATACACACCAATATTACCGTAAATTTTTTTTTTATCACTTTAATAGTATAAAAAAAAAACAAAAAAGAAACACAATTCTCTAAAGGATGGTCATACAAGCATCCCTGAACTGATGCCATTGATTGCAACTTTGTTCAACTTGTGATGCTCCTTAACGTACGGGATGCAATTTATGATATACACAGTTTCAGGAATTAGACCAGACTGATGTTGTATTGTTATTTCTCCAACACAAGCAAAATGTTTACGCTCTCTGATAATTAAGCTTCTTATCTTGCCGGGTATGTGAGTTCCTTCCTCGCATGCCAGCCTTTCATCCTTCCCTCTCTTATCCAATACAGAAAAGAATCATGAGTACATCAACAGTCATTTGAGGATGGTATCGCTAGCGGCCATTGTACTATAACAAATTAATTCAACCTTACAATAGTAACATGCTTTCTTTAACATAGAAAACTGTTCTGTAATGACGGTATTGTTTATATAATAAAATTACAAAAGTATTATTGTATTTTATAGAAGTGAGAGTCGTGATTTCTATTAGTGAAAAAAAGACAATTCCGTGTTTAGTGCCCATGCTCACAGGATTTGTTTTCCCTCCGCGAATAAAGAGATTTCTTCTATCATTGGCACAGACTGCTTTTATATACCACTTAGGGGCTGAAGAACCCTATCATTCCCCGTTTTCTTTTTATACGGCGTTGAGTGAAGGGAAGAAAGTGGAAGGACACGATACGATCAGAGGTTCTCAGATACTCGAGGAAAATGGAACTTGATGGCGAAGGCGAAGCGGGAGACGTGATAGAGAAGAGAAAAGGAACAGGAAAGGACTAGATCGGGCGCAGGAAGGAAAAGTCGGAGAGAGGAAGCATGAAAGGACGTAGAAGTGACGGTGAAATACGAGAGAAAAGGCAATATGAAACAGAAATTAAGAAATGGAAAATAACTTTAAACACTGAAAAATGCTTCGAAAATACGACGATTAGTTTATCGATAGGTATTAATTCCCAACAAACATATATAATGTATAGAAGGGAAAAATGGATCAATCAGTCTTATTCTTTTGTTGCATTGATATAAAAAAAATACTGATATATTCATGAGAAGCATTCGTGTTATAAATATGCATAATGCATAACATTACACAAATACACATATACACACATACATACACATATACACACACATACATACAAATATACATACACATATACGCACAACGAACTATTTTCAAGTAAATTCCCGGTTCGACATCCCCCTGCCTCCATTACAGGATCTGCCAACACCACACACGCTTCACCTCGCCTCACAAATTTATACCTTCAAAATTAATCATGAATCACCCCATAAAAAAGTGAGGGAGCAAAATGTCCCTTTAGGGAGTGATGGTATTAAATGCCTAGAGCGGCACTCTCAAATGCCCTGAATGTACTGTTGTTTCCTTGCATGAAGGGCATCTGATTACTGCATTACCTTGCGGCAGCCCAACCCTAGGGGGCGGCATGAACCTTGAACTCTACCAGCCAAGGGGTGAAGGAGGAGGAGCATGATGCGTGGTGGTACATTACATTCACATCCTATAAAATACAACATCTAGGCAAGAAGACCAGTGGTTAAACATAGATTCTCTTCGAGGCGTCTTGACAAGTGTTTTTCATTCCATTCTCTAGTCTGCCGCCACTCGCCAGGGTGTGGCCGCCGACACTTCCCACAATCTTATAATTCACGTACAAACACTTATAACTCGCGGGTTGGGTGGAAGTCATTTTGCTGTCTGTTGGGTTCAGGTTGGCTGTGAGTCAGGCGCCGCGGGTCAGAGGGCTTGCACCTCCCATCCCCGCCCGCGGCCAATTAAGGACACGCACCAATTCCACTTCAAAGGAAACGCCAAAATTGTACACAATTGTCAATTCGAATTTTTATTTCAAGTTTAGTGTGATTTTTTTAGACTGCCTTCAAAAGCAATTAAGTACCCATGGTACGAAAAAACAACAAAAGTGCTTGAAGATGGAGGGGAGAATTTAAGGGTTGTAGAGGCCGAGCGAGGGGCGTGTGAGGGCACAGCGAGAATATAGTAGAGCGAGGGAATGTGGAGGTTCAGGGGGGAGGAAGAAGTAGAGGCGTAATGCTTTGTGGAGGGAGTGGTGAACCGCCTGACTTTGGAAGGGTGGAGGAGGGTACACGTGTGGAAGATGGAGGAGCGTGTGAGCCTCAACTAGTGTGTCCTGTGAGGGGGGGGGGAGGGGCCGGGTAGAAGCAAGAGAAGGCGGTTGGACGTGAGAGAGTGCAGGCGGACGTGCAGGTGGAGGCGTGGGCGAAAGGTGTCGACAAATATGGCTCGAAATATTCGCAAACACCCAACACCTCAAAAAAAAAAAGAAGAAAAAAAAACATAGATATGCCTTGAGAGCGCTGAGGCGAAGGGCGTAGCAGTGGCCTTGTGTACCAGCAGCTAACACCCAGAAGAACCAGGCCTAAGGGAGCCAGGAAGCATCAAGGGAGCGGGGAATGGAAGCAAGTGGGGGAAAAGAGGAGGCTGGGAAAGATTTGGGTCTGAGGGCGAGAGTGGTAGAGGATGCTGGAAGTGTAGGAGAGGGTACAAGAGGTAGTTGGGTGCTGGGGATGAAGGAGTTGGTTAGGATGGAGTGGGTGGGGAAGGGGGCAAGGGGGCAAGGGGGAAGAATCTCACGGGGCGTTAAGTCGGTCGTATTTGTGCAGATAATCGGCTAACCGGCACTTGGGTCGGAAGAGTCAACAAAGTGAGGCTAGGATAAAGAGGATTTTTTTTTTTTTCATCTCTCTCTCTCTCTCTCTCTCTCTCTCTCTCTCTCTCTCTCTCTCTCTCTCTCTCTCTCTCTCTCTCTCTCTCTCTCTCTCTCTCTCTCTCTCTCTCTCTCTCTCTCTCTTTTCCGTCCCTTAAAAATTTCCTTCGGCAAATACCTACCGGATCTGGACAAACATTGCTCCTCCAGATCACGAACCGGAATTAACATATGAATACTTTATTACGACCCGCCTACCGACCTACTTGATTGGAGAGAAAGTGAGAGAGAGAGAGAGAGAGAGAGAGAGAGAGAGAGAGAGAGAGAGAGAGAGAGAGAGAGAGAGAGAGAGAGAGAGAGAGAGAGAGAGAACGAGAGGTTATAATTATATGATTAATATTTATCAAGCCCTTCAGGCACACTTACTAATCGCACTCTCTCTCTCTCTCTCTCTCTCTCTCTCTCTCTCTCTCTCTCTCTCTCTCTCTCTCTCTCTCTCTCTCTCTCTCTCTCTCTCTCTCGTCACTTTTCTCCCTTTCCCGGCTGTTGACACGGAAAAAGCTTTGTATCGATTAACTAGAACAAAGGAAAAAGAGCTAGCCTGGAAAATTTCCGGGTTGTTAGCTGGACGGAGAAGGACAGAGGTGGAGGGGAGGGTGGAAAGGCGGTGTGGATGGTGAGGTGGAACAGCAGGTGGAGTGTGGAGCATGGAGCAGCGTGGCTATATATGTCCGTAGTGAGCTAGTGAGGATGAAGAGGAGGAAGGCGAGAACTGTGTCAAAAGCAGGTGTGAAGGCGGATGTGACCTGTGTTTGGAGAAAATGGATGTTTGTGCGTGACAGGCGTGAAGGTGTGTGTGTGTGTGTGTGTGTGTGTGTGTGTGTGTGTGTGTGTGTGTGTGTGTGTGTGTGTGTGTGTGTGTGTGTGTGTGTGTGTTCTGTGAGGTGAACAATGCTTTCACTGCAAGCTAAAAAGAAAAAAAATAAATCAATAACAATCCCCGACGGTAAAGAAAAATACATAGAATTTTTTTTATTTATTTCTCTCTCTCTCTCTCTCTCTCTCTCTCTCTCTCTCTCTCTCTCTCTCTCTCTCTCCCCCGGCAAGACACGCAGACAATCGACAGGAATCCCAAGCACTGAAGGATGACCGAGTGCCAGCAGGAATAACAAGGACAGTTAACCCTTTACAGGCATAGTGACGTTCATACCAATATTATGTACGTACGAAATATTGTGACTTAAAAACAAAACACAAACCACGCGACACGGTTAGTTTTGTAATACCAATTTTATGATATTAATGCCTGACTTTTTAATTTTTTGTTGTGAAGTTGATAAGGTTTGAAAATGAATGAACACAATCGTCACTTGCGAAAAGGAGGAAAAGAAGAGAGAAGCGATGACTTTATGAGCTATTTCGTTTTCCTTGTGTTTGGCCTTGGGTGTAGCCATGCAGAGCCAGGTGGCAGCTCCTCACAAGGTAAAACTTCACCTCTACCTGGCCTGCCGTGTAAATTGGTAGCTGCAGGTAATTAATAACAAGTCTTCTGAATCACAAACTCGGCATCCCAACCTCCTCTGGAACCATAATTGAAAATCCTCCCGTCGCGCTGGAGCATTATGGCTTCCCGCCCGCGCCGCGCCTCCACCCGCATTCATTAATACCTAATGACCCCCCGGACCCGTCGCTCCTCCCCTTAGACGCAGCTCCTCGCCATCTCCGAGTCTCTTTGGTGGCTTTGCTCTGTTGCCTTAACCGTCGTTGTTACGTCTCCTAGAGAGTTTTTAGTGACAGAACCGCAACCTTGTCTCATCTACACTCTTTCAGACCTTAACCTGCCTTCGTCCTACTCTCCAACACTACTTTATATCTTTCTATCCTTACCGGTACACCACCCAGCCTATCATTTTTTCAACCTAGTTTGTAATATATATAAAAAGGTAGTCTTTCCTCCTTCTTTCAGTTCACTTTCCTCAGCATCACACACCTCGCTGCAGCCTTAGCCCGAGGAAACCATTAAGTGTACAAGGCCAAGGAAATATTAATTAAACTTCTAAAAAGCGTTTCCCAGTATCCTTAAGAGACGCTGATGTATTTCATTACAGTCTGCAATATATTATTTCTGGACATTAGTTGGCGCAAAGGCTTTGAATTTTTTAAGTCAAACCTCGGATGCTTTCACAGTTTCTACTAACAAGTGATATTACGTTTACAAAGTGTGTGTGTGTGTGTGTGTGTGTGTGTGTGTGTGTGTGTGTGTGTGTGTGTGTGTGTGTGTGTGTGTGTGTGTGTGTGTGTGTTTCTTTGTCTACTGTACCACAAAGACGACCAATAGTACTGAGAGGTTCTCGCACCAAAAAACACTTCTACACGAAACGAGCTGAGGTCCCCAACGACCTGGCTCTCCTCCTCCTCCTCCTCCTCCTCCTCTTCCTCTTCCTCTTCCTCTTCTTCTTCCTCCTCCTCCTCCTCCTCCTCCTCCTCCTCCTCCTCCTCCTCCTCCTCCTCCTCCTCCACAGTCAGTGTTGGTGTTTTTCCGGGTGAAAGATCAGTTCGTCGCATGCCATTTCCTATAACATTTCTTACCTGTTTCGTAGATACTCCTTCATATTGGAAAACATTATTATCAATGCTTTGTTTCTCGGCCATAACAATATATCTACAGTAAAACCTGTGCAATAATACATAATAATTGTCCTTAGTGCTATAGAAACAACCTGAAAATTGCAACAACAACAACAAAAAAAAGTAAGAAAAAGAGGTGCAGAATTGAAAAAGTATAAGAATGTAGGAATGAGAAAAGAGAAGAAGGAAGAGGAAGATAGGAGTGAGTTAGGAAAGAAGATAGAAGAGAAGGTATGAAGGAGTGAGGAAGGAGAGAATTAGGAGGAGGAGGAGGAGGAGGAGGAGGAGGAGGAGGAGGAGGAGGAGGAGGAGGAGGAGGAGGAGGAGGAGGAGGAAGGCAAGTAACAAGGGACAAGAGAGAAAAAGAGGAGCAGAGGAAGGAGACCAATGGAGACTGTTTACTCACCTCTCACGTAAAGGTTGACCAGGTTACTGAACGCCGTGCCCCCAGAGTTTTCAGCCACACACTCGTACTTTCCGCCATCCTCCTCGGTGCTGGTGCTGATCTGGAGGCTCCCTGAAAAACAAATTCCATAGTCACTCTCAGGGGAATCTTGGGTCTCCTCTTCACCTTGCCACCCCCTCTCAACCTTCACATACACAATGCCAGTCCCACCAATACACGACTACTATTACTACGACTACTACTACGACTACTACTACTACTATTACTACTACTACTACTATTACTACTACTACTACTACTACTACTGCTACTACTACTATTACCGCTACTACTACTACTATTCACAGTAGTTCCATAAAGTAGGCTGAAAACTATCAAGTGGTCATATTAAAATTTTGAATTGATGTATGTAAAAACATCATCAACCTTTATGATATGAGTTGAAAAATGAAATAAAATGTGTATAAACCAAGTCACTAACAAGTTCACGTTGCATTCTGAGAAAACCATTGTCTCATCTCATTTCAGCAACATTCTGCACGTCAAGATGAGTGACGCCAAGTTTATGAAGCAGTGAATGATAATGAACAGCAAGCGACTCAGATTGTAAGCATCATATATTCGAGAAAGAAAGAAAGAAAAATAAGACTGCGAACGTGACAGGCAGGTACAACAGGTACAGTCCAGGTAGTGGCACCTAGTGGACTTTAAATGAATCACGCGATACACCGAATCAATAATAATAATAATAATAATAATAATAATAATAAACACAGTATGATACATTTAACCGCACACAAAAATGTCACTTTATTACCATTGTCTCTAAGCTCCATTACTTGTTTACGTACACACACACACACACACACGCACACGCACACATACACACACACACACACACACACACACACACACACACACACACACACACACACATAGAGCAACCACCTTAATTTATTTTTGTAAAATAATTTCTGTATAAAACACAAAATGTGTTTGCAATTCATTGCAATCTGTGTTTATGACATAAAAATACCTTTACAAATTTTCGGTGCACAAAATGCCAAAATATATATGAAGTTGGTAAAAAAGAATGAAATGGCAAAATACTTCAAATTATATACTGGTAAATCCGGGGAAAGGGTTCGCTGCCGACCAGCCATCAACCTCTCTCCCTCACCCCCTCTCCCCTCACCCTCATCTCTATCCTCCTCTGCCGACCAACCCTCCCTCACCCCATTACCCACTAACACCTCACCCCAACCAGGCTTCACTCACCCAATGGGTATTCATACCTCATCCAACTTATACTCATCCCTTACCCAGCCTACCCTCACTCGTTCCTTCACCCTTCAGCCAGCCTGCACCTACACCTCACCTAGCCAACCTCCATCCGTGCTTTCTTCTCCCTACACGAACACAGTTACTCTTGCTCACTCATGTCTGGAAGCATTTTGTGTTGAGATGATGTGTACGCCCTTTGGCACACCGTGTAATACCGGGGCGGCGTTATGTTGACAATTCACAGGTAGAGGCTGACGCTGTGTACACGGTAGGTATGTACAAATGCAAGGTGACTGAGGCAGGGTGTGTGTATACAGTCTACGTCAAAATATAACGAAAAGACGAGGATGGGAAAACGTATGGTAAGGAACTCTTATTAAATTTTGATGTTGGCTGGAACAGTGATGGTGTTGCAGCGTAAGGTTCGAGGACAACAACTGAACATTGAAGGACTGTGTGTAAGGGTGATGTGAGGCTGCCTAAACGTGCTGGAAGGTTATGTAAGGGCATACTAAGGATGGTATGTAAGTGATGGTGTGTGCATGGGTGGTGTGCATGGGTGGTGTGCATGGGTGGTGTGCATGGATGGTGTTTGGAAAGCACTCACTGCAGGATGGTGTGCGCCTCTGCTGGCTTCCACTTGTTAGAATTATAAAAAAAAATTGTACACTGGACCTCTCCCACGGTTATTTTCACCTACGTATCATAAAAAAAAAAAAAAAAAGTGATATAAGCACTGAAACTTGGAAATGCTTTACAAATATATTTTATTTATAAGCGCGACGCTACATTTCCCCGAATCATTTACACAATTAGAAGAATGTTTGTGTAAAAATCTGAAGCTTGAAACACAGAGAGGCCGCGAGTGTTCGTCCCTCGGTGGTGTGTTTTCGTCACAACAGCAACGCTCGTTGGAAAAAAAAACATATCGTCGTCATATTAATAGAGACACGATTTTAATGTCGAGAATAACTGTCCATGTGTTTGTTTATACACATCTATACGAATACATGAAATAAATAACTTGCAAAAGTATAATGACAATTCATTAAAAAAAACATGCGGCAATGTGAATGAAAATGTGCATGTGTGTGGGGGACGCGGCGATCAGAACCACCCACCCTGCCTGGCTCATGGGCTGAATTACAGTTTTTCTTTTTTTCTTTTTCCTTTATGTACTTGTATAGAGTCTGGTGCAACGTAACTGTGTCTCTAACCTGTATGCATTATCACCAGGAAGCAACTCAAACCGAGAACACCAGCGCGCATGCATGCACGCACACAAAGACTGGCTTGATTAAATACACACACACACACGCACACACACACACACACACACACACACACACACTCAACAGACAGTCCGCCGAAGGTAAATACATCCACTTATTTTCATTCTTTTGCCTCCTCACTGAGGCAAGAACGGCGGCGAAGACAAACACATTGGCATTACTCCCCTCTTCGGCTGTTCACTCACCCAATTGCTTGGAGACTTCCACAACTTGGGCAAGCACTCCTCTGGTCAAACAGGAGGAAGCCGAATGAAAGAGGTCTCGATAAACACAGAGCCAAAAAAGTATCTTAAAAGAACCGTGGCCAGCGAGTGTATCCTCCCTGGTGTTCTAAAGCGACATCCTAGAGTCCGTCAGTACCAGGCTGCTCTTCTCTATCCTTGCCACGTTGATGGGAGGAACTGGTGGATGTAGTCTGATTTATCGTGTGTCGAAGCATGCTTGACGTGAACGTTGGGTGCATGGGAGGGAAGGGGAGGTACTGGATCATCTTGGGTTGTGGCTGGACGGAGTGGGATGGGATAGGGAGGGAGAGTGAGTCTGAGGGGAACGTTAAAGCTCGAAGGCACTAATGCATCAGTCAAGATAATCACTTGAGACACGCTGCATCGCCAATCAAGAGGATTAAATCAGGTATGTGATTGGCTGCTGCTCACGCCCGTCCTGTCAGTCTGTCAGCCAGCAGAGGGCTTTGTAGGTGAAGGAGCGAGGTGGTGCAGCGATGGGTCAACCTCATCACCAATAACTCCATCGCTCTATGACACTTTACTGCATTATTACACATTTAAATACATTCATAATTCATAAAACTTAAAGGAAAGTGGTAATGAGATGATGTGATCAGTTCCCAATCAGATTTACCATCAATTCAAACATGAGAAGAAGAAAAAAAAACCCCATTATTTCGATGAATGTCGTAATGAAAAAAATTAAATAACGAATACTATCAGAAAGACGATAGTTCATTGCAACAAATCACAACTTTCCACCAAAAAATTGAATTCCACACTTTGGTGCAAAAAATAAAAACATAAATTTCACCTGAAGTCTGAGGAAAGCAGCCCCGAACACCCTCCACACACACGATGCTCATTTAGTCAAACTGAGCCAAATGGGTAAGACACAAAGGCCATCCAACGACAGAAAGGTTCCATTGCGGCACTTCTATGGCCAGAGAGCACCCTTGGCCTCTAATGCCCCACTAGAACAGTTAATAAAGACACTCGAGGACGGCTGTGAGGTCTCCGAGGGTGAAGCCAGGCTGTAGAGAGCGTCATGGCCAGCCCGAGTTGTGCCGAGGAAGTGGTCTACAATGGGGTAAAATCGTGACCCACAATGGCTGGCGATGAAACCTTCCAACGACGTCTAAAGAATTAGTGCTGGAAGTTATAGTTTATAAAGCAGCACATTTTCTGGAAGAGGAGCCGTGAAGTAAGTGAAGCAAGGCAGGGAGAAAGGGTACAACATAAGAATAAAGCAGTGAGAGAAAAGTAATGTGAGGTGACAGTGAGTGAAGGTGAGAGGTAATTGAAGCGTGGGCGGAGAAGGGCACACGAAGGGGCGCGTGGAGTGAGGGCGTGAAGCGGATAACTAGACAGACAGACACGTTGTTTCCCACGTCACCAGGATCTGCCGTACCCATGCAACCGTGCGATTGCAATGGCTCAATGCAGTCCTCAAACTAGCCGGCCATTGTTCCTTGCAATTTCACAACCTCAAGGACATTTTGTGCAGAACAACCCCACAACATTGAATGTCCATTTCGACTTGAGTATTTACTAGAAAAGTCTCCAAAACTTAAGACATTTGTTACAGTAAAAAATGCGTCATTGTTTGTTTTCTCAATCTTTTCCTTTTATCAAACACTTATTGGACTCTGCTAATAATACACACTTGCAAAACTTTCCTTACGCCTTGATTTCAATGAAGAGAACACACCATTTGAAACGAGAATTTTTTTTAATTAAGTAAGGCTGCAGGTATATTTCCCTTGTTAATGAAAACTAAGCCACTTTTTGTCTACATTCCCAGGGACTTAAGAGTTACAAAGGGACAAAGTTGTGAACGTCCTAGATAGTACTGCCGAGGGCCGGGAGGGACAAGCAAGTGTGTCGCCTTGTAGTCACAGAACCTGCTGAGACACGTACCCTGATGCTACAAATATAGTGTTTATTGTTTTCCTTTCCAATCCACTATAAACACACACACACACACACACACACACACACACACACACACACACACACACACACACACACACACTTCATGCAGGTGGATCAGCATTATCTAAAAACACTGTACAAGCCCCTGTGTGTCAGCTTCGTGCTAATGTTCAGGCCACAGAGTGTTATTTCCTGTTTGTCCTGCAAGTGACGCATGTGTTATTTCCAAGCCTATATTTTCAGTGGACGTATGATGTAATGCGTTCACTGCGGCCATCACCATTACCCTCAGCACACGGGACACGTCAATCCCAAACTCAGGAAGAAAACAAAAACAATGAAAGCTGCGTTGTGGCGGGATTACCAGTCCACTTTACCTTACGGCCCACACCAAATCTTGCTGAAAATTTGCATTCATTGCGGGAAACCTGATAACATGGCGTGAAACTAAATATAAATGCAAGTTTAAAACACATGAATCATTTTCTCATATGAGGGAATTAATTACTTTGTGCTATTTCCCCCTCCTCTCTCTCTCTCTCTCTCTCTCTCTCTCTCTCTCTCTCTCTCTCTCTCTCTCTCTCTCTCTCTCTCTCTCTCTCTCTCTCTCTTCTGTCTGTCTGTCTGTGTGTCTGCCTGCTCCACCATACCCCAATCCCCTACGTGGACTTAGAGCTGAAGTCATAACTCAAATGTGCCAGATGGACTGTCCTTGAATCTATAGAGACAAACAAACCCAAGGAAACAGGATGCTGAGTGAACGCCTGAGAAAGAGGATAACCGCTTCTAAAAGGTATTGGTGGAGTTAACTTTTTGAACGAGTTTACGGTGTTACATGTCTCGCGCAGCAGTTGGAAACATATTTAACTTCTTAATGAAATACATCGTCAATAAAGAAATACTTGATAGGAAGTGTTTGCATGTTTTCAAAGCCGATTCCCCTATTGTAACTGCGTGAGGCTGGGAGAAATGGTATAAACTTGGCTGCCTCGACATTCTTATCACCTATACAAATTATATAACACTCAATGAATTTTGGGAATATGAAAAAAAGCTTTCTAAACTTTCCTCATTCGATTTGCTCCACAACAGCCTCATAACTTCCTTCAGTCTTTAAACATTATAAACTTTCCTAAACAACTTCGTATTCTGATCTATGTTTTCCGTTTATCTTTAGTACATAAGCATATTACTTGATAAAAAAAATCCAAAGATATTATTATTTTTTTTAGTAGCTGCCACGATCAGTAGCTTAAATGAAATATCTATACATTGGCAAGACTTAGAGCATAACATTTATTCATAAGTATTTTGCAAAACGAAAACTCATCTATTCAGTTTTTTTCATTTTTTCATCATATGATTTCTCGTGTCGCTGGCTTGTTGCACTGATAGAAGCAATTTGTGTTTTTGTGGCTGGTTCTGATTTTCTGGTTTTGTGTGTGTGTATGTATGTGTGTGTATGCGTGTACGTGTACGTGTGCGTGTGCGTGTGCGTGTACGTGTACGTGTACGTGTGCGTGTGTGTGTGCGTGAAGGAAATACAATCAGCACTATAAACATCAGTGTCCATTCTTGTCTCACACCTTAGCATGAAACCTAAAGTCGCTCCGCCACGCGCCATTCCACACTAAACTGCCTGACTTTCCACGATGCTTTCCACGATGCACATTGGAAGTTACTAAGCACTGGGAAGCGTCATGATAGTTTAGATATATTAGACTCATGACAATACCTTAAGACTGACGACTCAAACAAGCAGCCCTCCACACCCAAGTTAGTGTGCTAGCCAATGAGCCTAGCGAGCTTCAGTAGCAGCACTTACAGAAACATTGGGTAATAAAAATATAAAATTGATATTACCATTTTGGAAGCTGGCAATCTAATATTTATTTCCAATATTGATGAATGCTTATCAAAACATGTAAATAAATATGTGTAAATCGGTAAAAATGTCAATATAAATAAACATTTCAAGAGCTTATGAAATGAAAACTATGAATTTTTGGAATGTGATCAGCCCTGCACACGCGGCGACGCTCATGTTGCACATTGAATTACCAAAATATCATATTTAACAATTTTTTTCAGCTTTTAGTACGTGCGAGCATTACATTTAAACAATTTTTTTTTTACTCACCCAGTAAGTGATTAGATGTGTAATTAACAAAGGTACATTCCCAAGCCAATTTTTTTCCTAGTTGACTATGAATGCAGTTTTTTGTTCACTTCTTATACGGAAATCAATACACTTTTTTCAATAACGTCAAATATTCGCTATGAAATGTGTACATACTTAATATATCTTAAGCAGTAATGTATTATTCCCACGATCCTGACTGGAGATACACTGTTGTACATCTACCGGTGATCCAACTAATTATAAGAGGCAGCGATGGAAGGGTGCAGTTCTTTTTTCGTGAAGTACTATCAGAATAATGTCCTTGTATGCTGTAAATACATAAAAACACAAAAACATTTACAATCTAAAAAGAGAAAAAAATAAACCCCGAGTGTGTATGTATGACGTATATGATGTACGAGAACCCTTTATCCATTTCCTTCGAATAGGTTTTCATCCCTTACTGCTTCTATTTCAAACACCCTTGTGAGGATCTAATGGGGTGTTGTAGCCTGACGTTCTTTGTATCATAACCTTTGGAGGATCACAACACCTCGACATCAAAGCAGCGAGGCAAGGCGCCACAAACAACCTGCCTTCCTGGTACAAGACGCCCAGGCCTCGCCCCACAAAGGAAACTAGCCACGATGACACCAGAGAAAAAATAGGTCACCGCTTTTTATCTATGAATAAAGAGTGAGGATGTAAGTCATCCTCTAAACACTTACATTGCTGCTTCTACTGAGACTAATCCACAACAACCACAACAACAACAACAAAACGATAATAATAATAATAGTAATATTCTATCTATCTATAAACCTGGCTTTTAACCCCATCAAAATAGGTTAGCCAAGACAAGGAATTAAGGTTTAGGGAGAATTTACTCTCCCCTCCTCATCTACGCCGTCTTTCATAGGAGAGAATAAAGATGAGTGGCTTCCCAGACCCCTCGCTCCGTACCTTTTTGTCGCCTTTAACGATCCGTAGGGAATACAGTAATGGTAAAAGGGGATCTACATAGGAAGTAGGTGGTGAGAGGTTACTAGTGCCAGGGATGCCTCTTATTTGTAAAAGGTAAGTCAATACTGGCAGCTTTTCTTGACGGTGACCAAAAACTCGCCGTGGCGGTGATGGCAGGCGGATAAAAGCAGTGAAGCTGCCCTATAAGGAAAAACCCGTTGGTGGTGGATGGCCTGCACGGCGGCTGACGACCTAAGAAGGCAGCCGGTGTGTGTAAGGCGCTTTGACACCCGGTGTAAGGCGCTTTGACACTCTCGGGAGCAAGCACACGGAACAAGTCATAAGATACTTAGGTAAATGGAAGACGTAGAGAAAATAAAAAAGCAACACCTCCTTGAGTTGCCCTACACTTGCCCTTCCAAACACCTCACCATTAAACTATGTCACCTTTAAGCCTATTTTTTCAGCCCTAAAGAGGCTCTTTTAGCTTTTTCACTACTTGACTACAATTCAAAGGATCTCGATTTTAGATTTCGTCGCTCCCTCTTCGTCTATGCCACGACGGAACCCTCTCCTTCAGTATTACCGAAGGGAAATGTCCTAACGTCAAAGCGTGAAAACCAGCGATGGCCTCATCAAAACTTCACACGAGCTTGGTGGAGGCGAACAGGGGTGAGTGTGATGAGGCGGTGGTGTGACTAGGTGGGCGTGGAGGGGCCGCGGATGGGGAATGGGAAGGACAGATCCACTAGCCTGAGGTCGAGCGTCAGTGAGTAAGGATGGCTCTACATTAATAGCCTGATGCATTATGTACGCGAGGCTTTCCCGTATTTGAAGTGCTGCAGAAGCCACGGGAACACACGCTGTCCACCACGAATGGTTGTAACTTGTACGTGTGTGCTGGTGATTCTCTAAACATGTCACTTTACAGCAATACAAAGCTTAAGTGAGAGGAGAGGAGAGGAGATGGTGATGGGAAGCCCAGGTGAGGAGCCATCAGCCAGCCAGCCAGCCACCCGTCTCCCTGGTATTCGCCTCCATCCAGCAGGCAGCCATGCAGGAGGCACAGCGGCATGGCGAGTGAGGATGCGGGTGAGAGTGAGGCACTGCAGGGTGAAGCCAACGCTGCTGAATAATGGAAGGGGAGCGGTTGTGCCTCCATCACCTCTCCCTTCTCCACCTTCTTCTCTTCCACACCAGCACCTCCTTCTCTTTTTCTTCATATTTCGTCTCCTCTTCCACAGTCTGCACTTCATTTCTCCTCCACTTCCTGTTTCCCATCCTACCTACACTTTCAGAATATCCTTCCCGTGGACAGGACTCCTACATTATTCCATGTGTTTTGTTGTCACATGAACTATCCTTTCTTCAGCATCTTAGGTATCTAAATGCATTCAGTTTTTTTTTTTTAGTTAAGGTCCTCCATTAGAGTTTCGTGTTAGTTTCTCAGTATCAAATTATTTTCTGACACGACTTACCCAAGTAAAAATAGCTTAAGAAATATTCTGAATAATACCTTTCACTTACTCCCTTCATTGAGAGAAAAAAAAACCATGAAGTCGTATAAAGAACAAAGCCAGACAAGTCAAATTCTCTCTAACCAGATGACACGAATAACAAATAGACTCGCTGGTTAATTCTTGATTTAATAAGACATAAAATATACTGTGTTCATCAACAAATTCTATTGAACGCAACTTTTATTCTATCCTCCGTGACATTTTTTTTTTTTACCTCTCACCACAACGCATCCATAAGCAAAATAAAACAGCAAGAATCGGTCGACCATCTGCCACACACTAACAACTGTCCACTACGAGGCTTGTGTCTACGCACCTCACACCACTCTGCTGCCTCGCTGGTGTCCAACACGTCCACACAACACAGTGTTACACAACCAGCGCGGCGTGGAGGGATGGCTTTACATGAATACGAAGGAGTCAAAAGAAATATGATAATAAACAAAATATGATGTGGGAATATGGAAAGAGAGGACATTAAGGGAAAGGGGATGAGAAGGGACTGGAGGACCAACGGGGAAAGGGATAGA